>OX463863.1:5974085-6389383 GCA_949825065.1 Odontocerum albicorne | reverse complement strand
ATCTACAAGGGTTTCCTAGAAGTTCGAATTTCGTTGGTAATTTGGCTAACCAAATAGGTTTTTCTGACGATATATATTGTGATATTTTTAATCTGCCAATTAAAGTGGGTTTGACTCACGAGATAGAGCGCTTCGAGTTAGGTTTGCGTCTCGAGTTAGATTCGCGTCACAAGAGTTGCTCTTTAAACACCGCTTTATACGAGTAAATTGTCATTTTATAATATTTATGAACACTACACACACATACACTGTACTACACCTAAAGTCAAATGTGTTACGGAATCCTATATCGGAAGATCTACAAGGGTTTCTCAGAAGTTCGAATTTCGTTGGTAATTTGACTAACCAAATAGTGTTTTCTGATGATAAATATTGTGATATTTTTAAGCTGTCAATTAAAGTGGGTTTGAGTCTAGAGAAAGAGCGTCTCGAGTTAGGTTCGCATCCCAAGAGTTTGCTCTCTAAACAGCGCTATATAAATTGCCCTTCTATAATAAGGTGTGGCCACTAAAAGACTGAAGGGTTTGAAAAAGTCATAACTTGTTCGTTTTTAATCTTTTTGAAGTGAAACTTTTATAGGCGCGGTCGGGCAAATTAGCCTAAACGTCACAAAAAGTGAAACGGTGTATTATATTATTACTAATTATTATTAAATATTTCATTTATTAATAAATTATTATTAATTATTTTAATATTAATAAAATAATGAATAATAATTTATTAAGAAATGAGACAATAAGGTATGTATGTGGTTTTGAAGACATAGTGAGGAGGGGAAGAAGCAAAATGGGTTTCTGGAGGGATCATGTGGACCGCATGGAGGATATAAGACTGGCAAGAATCGCTAAGACTGAAAACCCTAACAGCAGGAGATTACCAGGAAGGCCGCCGAAAAGGTGGAAGGACAGCTGGACGTCATCATCCCGGGACAGCCCACCGTCACAAACAGGTCATACGACCTAAACCAAGAGGAATAAGAAGAAATTGACTTCCAGTCGTCTTTTCAGATTGACTGAATTGTAACAGCTTGTACACAATAAATTAATTCAAACACAGACGTCTTCCATTCACATGATGGCTGACAATCTTAATCGATCAGGAGGGGTTATTTTTTATCATTTGGTTTGAAGAATTAAATACGGATAAAAACAAACGTAAATATTTGATAGAAAAAGGTCAAAAATTTATTTGTATCGTAAAATAAGATAGTCCAAAACTTAATGTAAAGATTTTTTTTCTTAATTTTACTTACAACATTCGTCTCTAACAAACTAGAAGTAAGGACCAATAAAAATACATCCAATTTTATCTAAGACAGCTAAGCATCCAAATTCAAATGCCAATAACTCCCTTTTATAGCAAATAGTTAGGATATACCCTCTTATCTTGTCTTTCAAGCCTCTCTCCCTCTGTCCCTCTCTTACTCTCTCTCTCTCAAGTATTCTACCGATGTTTGTTCTACTTTTCCAACACGGGTAGGTTAACCATACGGTATTCAAAAGTCGGACTCAATTCAGGATAAAAATCACCCTATATGTACCATCAGGAATACAGGGATGACACAAAAACTCCACCATTCATATGTACTCGTAAGTCCATTTTACAAGAGTAGAAAATGGTGTCACAAATCTAGAGGCGTGAATTTCGGGCGTTTTTTCTGATTAAATAAAAAAAAAAAAAAAAAAAATATATATATATATATATATATATATATATATATATATATATATATATATATATATATATATATATATATATATATATATATATATAATATATATATATATATATATAATATATATATATATAATATATATATATATATATATATATATACATATATATATATATATATATATATATATATATATATATATATATATATATATATATAATATATATATATATATATATATATATATATATATATATATATATATATATATATATATATATATATATATATATATATATAATATATATATATATATATAAATATATAATATATATATATATATATAATATATATATATATATATATATATATATATATATATATATATATATATATATATATATATATATATAATATATATATATATATATATTTATATATATATATATATATATATATATATTTATATATATATATATATATATATATATATATATATATATATATATATATATATATATATATATATATAATATATATATATATATATATTATATATATATATATATATATATATTTTTTTTTTTTTTTTTTTTTTTAGTGTACAATTTGTTTATTGATGATTTGAAAATGTACAAAAAAAGTTTTGAAAAAAAAATTTAAAATTCAAGATGTTATCAGCTGTTATATCTTGTAAAAATATAAAGAGGGTGAGCTGGTCGACATAATTGGAACCTTTCCGTAAATTTGAAACACAAATTGTACACAGTTTCTTAATAAGAAATAATGTCGTTATAGTTGGTACCAAAGAAAAAAAAAAAAAAGTACCGTGAAGCCCTTTAAAAAAGATATTTAAAAAAGAAACAAAAATAGTTTCAAGGTAGGAACGATAGAACAACGTTTATTAAAGTTTCACACCAAATTTGAAGGCAATGGATTGAATAAAACTTGAGATTTTATGTCGACCAGGTTGAAAAAAGTAGTTTCGAGAAAAACGCGTTTAAATTTTTGAGATTATTGTCGGAGTCATACCGGTGCAGCGTAATTGATGCCTCATTTATAGCTATAACTTCGTAAATATTAAGAATATTAAAATTTCCTTTTGACAACATATTTTTAACCTTTTTACGGCGATGGCTCGAGTATCTTTCGTGTGTCCCAAAGGCGGCGTTGTTTTACCTCAATAAATTTATATTGTATCTACATAAAAATATGACTCACCATTATCCCGAATCTGATTACTGTGGAACTGTGCGCCGATGCATTTTTTTGCTGACACTATACACACGTAATATTATCCAAATCAAAGCTATAAATAAAGTGCGACAATATAAGAAGCAATAATCGAAGAAAACAATAATCCATAAACAATGAAAAAGGCAATTAATTCAATACGCAATACGCGTACTTACAAAAAAAATATCGACGCAAAATACGTCATATTGATCGGGAGCAATCGTCATTAGAAACATGACCTTCAACACACCCGAACGTGTGGCGCTAATATTTAAAATGCTTTAAATTTCGACGGCCTCGAATCGGTCTGTTTAAATCCTTCTTATGGATCAAGTACTTGAAGTTTTGATGATTTTAAAAGAGATGTCACTAGAGGACACGTTTTGTCTTATATTCAGGTTAAAAATTTTAAAGAAGATTTAATTTTGACTGAGATATCGACACGCAAAGTTAGTGGCCACTTAAATGGCCGCTCGCCAGGACGGCACGTATTATGACGTGGCACGACGGCATGTATGGGCCAGTTAAGTGGCCCCCGCCCGTGAAAAAGTTAAAGGTCTAAACTTTAATAATATGCAAAAAAAAATATTTTTTCGAATTTCTAGAGTAAAATAACCCCTTAAATAAATACCCCCTTAAATAAATACCCCCTTAAATAAATAAATAAAGGCACTTCTTGTTACCTCGATCCAGTTCAACGTTTTTTCATTGTGAAATTATGTTTTTTTTTTTAAATTTTCGTCAAGTGGTTCGTATGGTTACCCTACACACGCAGAAAACAACGCCAACCTTTACGGTTTCGTACTGAGGTGTTTTCTGAAGAGGATGTTTATGGAAATCGGTCTCTGTTTTTACGCAAAACCATTCTGTGTCACGTCCCATCGATTTGTCGAGCGATATATATATTTGCCTTTTTTTTTCTTTTTTGAATCGATTGCGAATTGAGAAAAAAAAAAAACTTCTGATTTCGGTCCAGGAGGTAAAGAGTTTAGAGGGATATCGAATGACGTATAGCAAGAGTAAACAAAATCAACGGGACACTAAAACATACACGTATATATTGTTAATAGTTAAGGCATTAAAGTTATGGAGGTTTAAAGACATTATAATTTATTTTATCCAACACTGTACGAGTATATTCCACTTTTTGTAACGGTTTTGTAACGGTTGCGCCTTAACAAATCCTCTAATTTATTCTGAAATGGCTAATCATTGTCACCGTGAAACCAATACTTTTTTCTATCGATGATGCCAAATTCTTACATATCAGTAGTAACGGAAATAAATTGGACAGATTAGAGGTCGAAATTTCTAAGTCAGTACACCGAGGCGAACATCTGGTAAACATATATATCCCAAAAATCTCTCCGCTGCTAGCCGATATCGTCCCATGCCTCCCTCAGCCCTCAGTCCCCAACCGTTGAAGCGTTTATATCGGTACCAGTTCGAACAGCATTTAGTCTTGTTTGTGCTCCCCTGAAGATGAGGTGAAAGCCTTGAAACTGGTAGAGTTATACTCGTACCGTTACAAAAAGTGGAATAAACAGTGTTTGATAATATAAATTACAATACACGTATATATGTATCAAAATATGCTTAGATCAAGAACCAGAGAAGACCAAATAAAGTATGGTTGAATCAAGTGAATGGTAGTCTGCCTTCATAAGCAAAAACGCAGCTAATGGCAAAAGTTAAGTTTTGAGAAAACAGTACTTTTATGTTTTTCATTGCTGCTTAAAAATGTCGTGATTCATTAACAAAAAAACAGTAAAATGTGATTCATAAGCAAAAAAGCAGCAAACATCGATGCTTTGATGACATCCTTCAACTATTTACGACGTCTGTCTTCAGACCAGGAGGTCGCAAGTTAAATTCCAGCTGGAATCCAGTTGAAAAAAAATAGTTCAATTTCACTTGAGGCCTCATCTCTCTGGTTGCTTAGAGGAGATTGCCAAACGGCATACCAACTCATTGTACTGTATACAAAGAAAAAAAATGTTACGCATGATTCGCTCGAGTACGCTACTATTCCTGCCAGACGTGATTTGTTCAAAAGTGGGTTCGTGTCCAGAGTTAGAGGTTTCCGTGGAGAGTTTTTTTATTCGAAAGGGCGCTTTATAAAATTGTCCTTTGAATTCGAAATACTCGTACTTGTAACATGACAAATTTATTTTTAAACTACATTTTTTCCAATTCTTTGCACATTATATACGAGGGTGGTCCGATAAGTACTTAGCCTACAAAAGAATAACAAAAATGTTGGAAAAGAGTCGATTTATTTCTCAACATAATCTCCTTTGAGTTCGATACACTTGACCCAGCGATGCTCCAACTTCTTTAACCCGTCTGAAAAATACGTTTTCTGGAGGTCTGCAAAGTATGCCTCCGTGGCGGCGATAAAATCCGGAGAATACGGTGGATGGGGCAGCAGTTCGTAGCCTAACTCTACCAATTTGGCCGTGGCGACGGCGGAGGTGTGAGCCGGTGCGTTGTCATGATGGAAGAGCACTTTTTTCTTCGCCAAATGGGGCCGTTTTTTCTGCAATTCGGCGTCGAATCGGTCCAATAATTCGGCATAGTAGAGCCCTGTGACCGTTTTGCCCTTCTCCAGGATGTCGATGTATATCACACCTTTTGAATCCCAGACAGTAGCTGTCAACGAGAATGTACTATGCGATAAAAAAATGCTCTTGCGATAGTGGTGCCATCGGGCGGTGAGGCTAAGTACTTATCGGACCGCCCTCGTACATAAAATTACGCAGTCTCACTATTGGGGTAGGCAGAAAGGAGAGAGCGACATACTTCATAATCGCAACACATCCATACATCTTCTCATACAGTTCCTACGATTTCTCTAACTTTTCACATTTCTTTCATTCAAAATACACAGCATATACTCGTATTTAATCCAATCACACGTAACCTTGGTCTTCCTCTACCACACTTTTCTATTCACATTTGCACAAAATATTTGATTTATAAGTCTTTGCTCATTCATTCGTTCTTAATGAATGAGCAAAGACTTGTACACTATCATCTCACCATGATCTTCTCCACCTTACTCACTACATCAACCTTAACTTCACGTTCACACACTATCTCACCATGATCTTCTCCACCTTACTCACTACATCAACCTTAACTTCACGTTCATCCCTTATCACTTCATTCCGTATTCTGTCATACATTGTAACTTCGTGTATTTTTCTAAGTGCGTGCACTATTTTGGGAAGGACGTGACCGCGCGGTAACGCACTGGATTTCCATGCGGAAGGTCGTCGGTTCAAACCCCACGCTATGCTAATTTCCTTGTGAGAACATATTCTTAAAGGTCTAAATTTTAACAATATGCACAAAAAAAAACATTTTTTTCGAATTTCTAGAGTAAAATACCCCCTTGAATAAATACCCTTTTAAATAAATACCCCCTTAAATAAATACCCCCTTAATGCCACAGAAATGTCCAATGAAATGTCCACTCTCCAATGCCACAGATTTTTTTCCGCCTAGTATTCGGGAGTTTAATATGTACACATATGTAATTGAGTGTCACTGTTTGTCAGGTTGATGAGAATGTACAATGAGGTTTTATATAATCAAAAATCGGAAAGAAGTATCGATTTATTTTTTCATGCTATATGCCCTCAGTGAGATACAGGCAAAAGCCTAGTTTACTGGGGACACAACAAATGAAAGGCAATAAACCCAGATCCATTAAAATTGTGTGTCCAAATTAAATGACTTGTTGTTTTTTCGATAATTATGTTTATTTCTTGTCATGTGTAAAATAAATAAATGAATAAAAACAGTAACCAGAGAGGAGAATGTACAGACAAGAAGGCAAGAAACCATTGCGATATTTCTAATAAATGTTTTCCAAGGTTCCTTTAACTGTCCCGCGATTCTAGAAGCACTAAGTTTATATGTACCCAATAAATATAGCCGTGCAAGGAATCACCCTCTGTTCTACATACCAACCTACAGGACGAATATCATGGCTAAACACTCAGTCACGCGTGGTATAGAGATATTGAACAAACTGAATGACACGGTTGATATATTCTCGGTACCGTCTAGCAGTATGAGAAGAATCCTGGCTGATATTCTTCCTAACTAATAAGCCAATGTTAGAAGCAGACCCTCTTTGTGTAACATGAGAAATCCATGCAAAGTGGATAAAAAAAAAAGACCATCTCGTGCTAATGGACCGCAAAGTGGGACAATGCGGCAGAGGATTGTCATTTAAGTTTTTAGAAATTTACCACACCTTCAAACGTTTTTATACATACATACAACTACGCCATTCTCCTGGCAGGGTAGGCGGAGAAGACAGAGCGCCGTACCAAAGCCGAGTTTACCGGGGACACGACAAATGAAAGGCAAAAAACCCAGATGCATTAAAATTGTGTGTCAAAATTAAATTACCTGTTGTTTGTGTTTTTCGCAAATTATGTATATTTCTTGTCATGTGTAAAATTAAAAAAAAAACTCCAATGCGCAGCTTTGCTTTCCAACTGAATTGACGTTGGGGTGGCGAGGGGATCCTCGACTACGAGGTTCAGCAATGATGATGATCCAGGTCTTTGGCTCCTTACAGTCTTTTTCCACGTCCACCACTTTACTCAGAAAAAACAATATCAAGGATGGTATTAAAACGCGTTTATGGACTATCATTTTAGCTGATAATTCTTAAGTATATTTTATCAAATGTTAGAATTTTGTAAAATATAAATCTTTATTTATCTATCTGTCTTTTTATCTATCTGTCTTTTTATCTATCTGCCTTTTTATCTATCTGTCTTTTATCTATCTGTCTTTTTACCTATCTGTCTTTTTATCCATCTGTCTTTTAACCTATCTGTCTTTTTACCTATCTGTCTTTTTATCTATCTGTCTTTTTATCTATCTGTCTTTATATCTATCTGTCTTTTTACCTATCTGTCTTTATATCTATCTGTCTTTTTATCTATCTGTCTTTTTACCTATCTGTCTTTTTATCTATCTGTCTTTTTATCCATCTGTATTTTTATCTATCTGTTTTTTTATCTACCTGTCTTTTTATCTATCTGTCTTTTCATCTATCTGTCTTTTTACCTATCTGTCTTTTTATCTATCTGTCTTTTTATCTATCTGTCGTTTTACCTATCTGTCTTTTTATCTATCTGTCTTTTTATCTATCTGTCTTTTTACCTATCTGTCTTTTTATCTATCTGTCTTTTTTCCATTCTCTTTTATATTATTTGTCGACATTTTTTTGACTTTGTACCCCAAATAAACGTCTCGGATGTTACTCAAACAGAAATCCAATTTCTGCGTACGCCCGAGGGTCGTATGGTTAGAAGCGCCTCCGAAAGCGACCAACTCATATTGAAAAGTCCTCCAAATTGAGGGATTTACAAACAGAAAGATGGGAAGGGTGGATAAAAGCAGGGACGTCCTTTCATCACGAAGAATTCGTACACAGAAAGAAGATTTTGATAACTAGGAGATGACGAAAAACACATTCTTTTGACGTGTCTAATTCTAGTATGAAGAGTGTGTCTTTAGAAGTCAGAAATGATAGTCTCTTGAAGTATATTTGTATCAGGAAAACATAAGATTTCAAGGGTGTATATCGAATAATAATCAAATAACCGTGGAAAGAGGATAATTTATCCTTAATAACATACTATATCATCACCATTGTCAACCAGGGTCGATCCACTGCTGGATGAAGGTCTCCCCAAGTTGTATACATATCCTCATCATCATCATTGTCAACCAGGGTCGATCCACTGCTGGATGAAGGTCTCCCCAAGTAGTATACATACCCTCATCATCATCATTGTCAACCAGGGTCGATCCACTGCTGGATGAAGGTCTCCCCAAGTTGTATACATATCCTCATCATCATCATTGTCAACCAGGGTCGATCCACTGCTGGATGAAGGTCTCCCCAAGTTGTATACATATCATCATCACCATTGTCAACCAGGGTCGATCCACTGCTGGATGAAGGTCTCCCCAAGTTGTATACATATCATCATCATCATCATTGTCAACCAGGGTCGATCCACTGCTGGATGAAGGTCTCCCCAAGTTGTATACATATCATCATCATCATTGTCAACCAGGGTCGATCCACTGCTGGATGAAGGTCTCCCCAAGTTGTATACATATCATCATCACCATTGTCAACCAGGGTCAATCCACTGCTGGATGAAGGTCTCCCCAAGTTGTATACATATCATCATCATCATCATTGTCAACCAGGGTCGATCCACTGCTGGATGAAGGTCTCCCCAAGTTGTATACATATCATCATCACCATTGTCAACCAGGGTCGATCCACTGCTGGATGAAGGTCTCCCCAAGTTGTATACATATCATCATCATCATCATTGTCAACCAGGGTCGATCCACTGCTGGATGAAGGTCTCCCCAAGTTGTATACATATCATCATCACCATTGTCAACCAGGGTCGATCCACTGCTGGATGAAGGTCTCCCCAAGTTGTATACATATCATCATCATCATCATTGTCAACCAGGGTCGATCCACTGCTGGATGAAGGTCTCCCCAAGTTGTATACATATCATCATCACCATTGTCAACCAGGGTCGATCCACTGCTGGATGAAGGTCTCCCCAAGTTGTATACATATCATCATCATCATCATTGTCAACCAGGGTCGATCCACTGCTGGATGAAGGTTTCCCCAAGTTGTATACATATCCTCATCATCATCATTGTCAACCAGGGTCGATCCACTGCTGGATGAAGGTCTCCCCAAGTTGTATACATATCATCATCATCATTGTCAACCAGGGTCGACCCACTGCTGGATGAAGGTCTCCCCAAGTTGTATACATATCATCATCAATCATTGTCAACCTGGGTCGATCCACTGCTGGATGAAGGTCTCCCCAAGTTGACTCCAAATAGTTCGGTTTTTGGCTCGTTGATGCCATGTGACCCTGCCACGCTTCCTGATTTCATCTATCCAGTGTACCTTCGGTCTTCTTCTGGGCCTCTTTATGCCTCTTGGGTACCGTTGGATTATTTCGGATGTCCATCGGGAGTCTGACATTCTGGCTACGTGTCCGGCCCATTGCCACTTCATTCTTTTGCACACCTTTATAACATCTTCTACCTTTGTTATATTGCGAATCCAGGTGTTTCGTTTACGGTCTCTTTTAGTATATCCCAAAATGCATCTCTCCATGCTCCTTTGTGCGGTCTGGAGCTTTTGTGTGTTTTTTACTGTGAGCGTCCATGTCTCGCAGCCATACGTAAGTACTGGAAGAATGCACTGGTTGTAGATCCTTCGCTTCAAGGATATTGAGAGATTACTTTTGAAGATGTTGTTCAAACGTCCAAATGAGCTCCACGCCAGTTTTGTCCTTCGTGCTATTTCCTCCGATATGCCACCTACAAAGGAAATAAGTTGGCCCAGATACACATATTCCTAGACAAGTTCTAGCAGCTTTCCATCTACGTTTATTGGTTTTGGGGTAGCAAAGCTGTTCATCATATATTTGGTTTTTGATATATTCATTTTTGAACCAACTCCTTTGCTGAGCTCTGCCAATTCTTGCAGTTGGTGCTGAAGATCGTTCGGGTTTTGTGAGAATCCTTTCATTCATAGCATCTTCACCGTACACTTCGCAAATATCGCGAGCAGCTTTGGCAGCTTTATTCCCTCGATTGAACGCGAACAGAAGGAGGTGTTGAAAATGCTCACTTTCGTCTACTTGACATTCCATTTTGAAGGCTTGTAATCAAATAAAATAATACATGTAACGTAAAAGTAAACACAAGATCTTGTAGAGCAGAAAACTTTCTTTTGAATGACGTATAACCTTTACAATTTTGTTTTACTTTTGGTGCTCATTTTTAAATTTGGAAAAAAACGGACACAACTTATGTGAACACTTCGCAAATATCGCGAGCAGCTTTGGCAGCTTTATTCCCTCGATTGAACGCGAACAGAAGGAGGTGGCGAAAATGCTCACTTTTGTTTACTTGACATTCCATTTTGAAAGCTTGTAATCAAATAAAATAATATATGTAACGTAAAGGCAAATACAATATCTTGTAGAACAGAAAATTCCCTTTCGAATGACGTATAACATTTACCATTTTGTTTTACTTTTGGTGCTCATTTTTAAATTGGAAAAAAACGGACACAACTTATGTTTACACCTAATATTATAGTAAACCGTTGACTTTACTTCCTTTCGCAACGTGTTGTTCAATACGTCGCTTATTATGCATTGAATTCTTTCATAGGTGGCAATGTGCCTTATTCAGGCCCTGTCTCCAATGGGAGGATGATGTTGTGGGTGGTATACAACGAATGGGGAGATCAAAAATTCTCGGGATCGGCTGTATCCTTTAGCGAAATGTTTCTGTTAGTGCCAAATTGGTGGTTTTGCGAATTGAATTCAGCCAAACATATCACTTAATGATGTCACATAATCAAAGACTTGCTTCCAATTGATATTCAAGAATTTCGATTAAATTAGAGAAAACGTTTCAAAATCAATTCCATTTTTTCATTCTTCGTGCCAAAGACCCTCTAGAACCAAGCTACGAGACAACACCAATTGTTCTATAGTAGTCATCAATTTACCAACTGTTTCTATAACGACAATCCTTATGTTCCACAGATGGGCAATCAGTATGGACATTTGATTGACCCATTTAAATTCTCCTCGATATTCATTTATAAATCGAGGTTTATTGATAGCAACATAGTACGTACAGTACCCGGCGGTAAATGATACACATCGGGCTTAATAAAGAGATTGTCGGCCATAATTGGCTTACTTTGGCTTTGTAGAGCGTCGTCTCTGTCGCACGATGCGCTAACAGTCCGGTATCTAGAAAGAGCAAATCACGATATAACACTTGTATCAATGACATAGACGATGGTCTACAAAGCCGAAGTTAGCCGATTATGGCCGACAGTCTCTTTCTTAAGCCCGATGTGTATTACTCACCGCCGGGTACTGTACATGTATCCAGAAATTACATATATGTTTAAAGGATGATATTTTTTTAGAGAGAAGCTATCAATTTGTGTAATCGCACAAACACACATATCTAAAAAAATAGCAGAAAATATATTTAAGAGAGAGTCTATCAAAAGGTCTGGGCTCATCTCATAACACCCTCCCGGCCGAGATACACCCCACCAATAAAGGGTGAGCCAATCCGCGAGGACACCAGATGTTTCACTTAACTTACTTGATCTGAAGTAAGGCGATCGGAACACTCAGGTACAGTACCCGCCAGTAAGTAATACACATCGGGCTTAAGAAAGAGACTGTCGGCCAAAATCGACTAACTTCGGCTTTATAGAGCATCGTCTCTGTCGCACGATGCGCTAACAATCCGGTATCTAGTAAGAGCTGTTAAACTGTTTGACTGACAAATCGCGACGGAATAAGTGTATGAATGACAGAGACGACGCTCTACAAAGCCGAAGTTAGCCGATTATGGCCGACAGTCTCTTTCTTAAGCCCGATGTGTATTACTTACCGCCGGGTACTGTATATTATACAAATAATAGATATCACCGAAGTCATGTCAATCCTAATATTCCTGATTACTAGGCGGGGAAAAATATTTGTGTCATTCGAGGGGATCAGCACAGTGAGGGATTCGAATCGGCGACCTTCCGTACGGTAGTTCAGTGCGTTACTATGCGACCATGGACCTCATGCGCCAATACTACAGTGTCATCCAATTTTTTTAAAATATTTTTCCACTGGACATTTTAATCCAAGCAAATACATTAAATAAGTGTTGCAATGATTCCTGCCTACTAAAACTAAAATTTCACTCGTGCAATCTCTACTCTTTCCGATTTCGGACTATGCGGACGTATGTTACTTGGATGTTACAGAGGAACAGCTGGACAAATTACAGCGTCTTTTAAATGTTTGTCTAAGATTTATTTTCAACCTACGAAAGTACGACCATATCACTTCATACCAGAAGGCATTGAACTGGTTGATTGTTAGAAATACACACCAAATTCAGATACTGTCTCTATTGTATAAATCCTTAACTGTCCCACCACCCCCTCTTATCTCGCCGAAAATTTTCAGTGTCTTTCAAATCATGGATTAGCGCTACGCTCAATCAGAGATTGTTTATTGACCTTTCCAGTTCACCACTCCTCTTTCTTTACGTCGTCCTTTACTGTCCATGCAGTGAGACTCTGGAATCAGTTACAAACCAATATAAGACTCGCTTCATCCTTGGCATGCTTCAAGAGGCGATTGAAAATTTTTTTAATTTCTAGTCAGTAAAATAACATGTTTCATTCCTGATTTTTTTTCCTTCACCATCCCTTCCTTTTCCTTTGATTGACGATATTTCAATTTATATGAAAAGGAATGTTCGGGTGGTTTTTCGTCTTTGTGGGGTTTGTGGGCATATGCTCACGTATATGTTCATGGATTTCGTGGGGATGGATAGTCAGTGCGTTACTATGCGACCATGGACCTCATGCGCCAATACTACAGTGTCATCCAATTTTTTTAAAATATTTTTCCACTGGACATTTTAATCCAAGCAAATACATTAAATAAGTGTTGCAATGATTCCTGCCTACTAAAACTAAAATTTCACTCGTGCAATCTCTACTCTTTCCGATTTCGGACTATGCGGACGTATGTTACTTGGATGTTACAGAGGAACAGCTGGACAAATTACAGCGTCTTTTAAATGTTTGTCTAAGATTTATTTTCAACCTACGAAAGTACGACCATATCACTTCATACCAGAAGGCATTGAACTGGTTGATTGTTAGAAATACACACCAAATTCAGATACTGTCTCTATTGTATAAATCCTTAACTGTCCCACCACCCCCTCTTATCTCGCCGAAAATTTTCAGTGTCTTTCAAATTATGGATTAGCGCTACGCTCAATCAGAGATTGTTTATTGACCTTTCCAGTTCACCACTCCTCTTTCTTTACGTTGTCCTTTACTGTCCATGCAGTGAGACTCTGGAATCAGTTACAAACCAATATAAGACTCGCTTCATCCTTGGCATGCTTCAAGAGGCGATTGAAAAAATTTTTAATTTCTAGTCAGTAAAATAACATGTTTCATTCCTGATTTTTTTTCCTTCACCATCCCTTCCTTTTCCTTTGATTGACGATATTTCAATTTATATGAAAAGGAATGTTCGGGTGGTTTTTCGTCTTTGTGGGGTTTGTGGGCATATGCTCACGTATATGTTCATGGATTTCGTGGGGATGGATAGTCATTTGAATGATTTATGCGACCACGTAACTTGCTTAATTTACTTTTATCTGGTTGGTTGGAAGAGTTTGCCGCCTGGCAATAAGTCCACCAGATTGTATTTGCAATTAAAATGTTAAATAAAAATAAACAAATAAATACCTCACATAAACATAAAATAACAAAAAAATACCACATTCAAGAGCTCACACAAAGAATTTGTGGACAGTATATCATACTTAAAGACTGGGACTTGGGGATGGATAGTCATTTGAATGTTTTTTTGCGACCTTCATTTACTTTTCTCTGGTTAGTTGGAAGAGACTGGCGCCTGGCAATAAGTCCGCCAGATTGTATTTGCAATAAAAATGTTAAATAAAAAAAAAAAATTTTTAAGAATAGATATGACCGAAGTTATAGGTACCCTTATACCCTCGAACACTAGGCGGAAAAAAGTGCCTGTGTCGTTTGAGGGGAGTAGCACAGTGCGGGGTTCGAACCGACGACCTTCCGCACGGAAGTCCAGTGCGTTACCGCGCGACCATGCACTTCACTTGGTCAGGAAAAACTGAACTATGAATATTTAATAAAGCTCTTAAAGTCGACAGCATTGTCTGACAGAAGGAAAATAACAGTCTTATAGGAGCTGCATAATATTTTCAAATTTCATTATAATTGCTCTCAGCTTGTTCAATAATCTCTTTGCGAGGACCCTTCAGAATAACGCCACGACTCGAGTTGTAAGGCCACCCGAAAGTAAATCTTTCTTAAAAATAAAGTTATGAAACATGAAGATTAAAGTTATGAAAAATGAAGATTAAAGTTATAAAACATGAAGATTAAAGTTATGAAACATGAAGATTAAAGTTATGAAACAAAATATTAAAGTTATGAAATATGAAGATTAAAGTTATGAAATATGAAGATTAAAGTTATGAAACAGAAGATTAAAGTTATGAAACATGAAGATTAAAGTTATGAAGAGTAAAGTTATGAAACATGAAGATTTAAGCTATGAAACATGAAGATTAAAAACAAATACATTTAATACTTACCATTGTTACAGCATCATTTGTGAACTTAGAAATGATTTGATGTGTACTCACCTGAAAAATAAAGAAAAAATTAAGATTATTGAAAAGTTTACATTCAGATGTAAAACGAAAGATCTGAGAATGAAGGTTGTGAAATCATAAGTAATGGTGATAGAAAAGTGTGAAAGGAAAAGTAAATGTGATACATGAGGGAGTAAAGAAAGAAATTGAAGGATATATGGGTAATTAATTAAAGAAATTGAAGAATTCTTCTGTTTATTTTACACATGACAAGAAAAATATATAATTTGTAAAAAAAAAAAACAACAGGTAATTTTATTCGGATACACAATTTTAATGGATCTGGGTTTGTTGCCTTTCATTTGTCGTGTCCCCAGTAAACTAGGCTTTTGCCTGTATCTCACTGAAGACATATAGCATTAAAAAATAAATCGATACTTCTTTCCGATTTTTGATTATATAAAACCCCGTTGAACATTCTCATCAACCTGACAAACAGTGACACTCAATTACATATGTACGAGTAAACATCACGCGAAATCAAACTCCTCACACTTCATCACTCCAGACAGACCAAAACGTTCATCCCACAATATACCGCACATAATCATAAAAAAACACCACCCTCAAGAGCTCACACAAACCTTTGCTACAAGTCATTCCTCTTGCAAGCCCAAGTACTCAAACTCCTGTCACAATAACAACCACGCTCCGATCGACTGCCTAAACTGTTTTTCTACCTTTGCCTTATTGTGGAAGTATTTTCTTAGATGATAGAATAGTTACGAGATACATTGAACGAACGACATGTTAAAATTGAATTCCAAGGATAATTTAATAAGGCGCCAGCTAGAGACCAAACTCTCCTGAAAAAGCGCTGTAAAAAAAGTCAATTGACCAATAAAACATATTTAAACTTGAACCTGTGGGGAACCACGGTCGTCGCATGATATTGTCGCATACATACGGTCAATGACCGATGAAACGACCTTCGGATTCCTCGATAAATTATAGTAAACAGTCCAAAGGTCACATTCCGGCCATTGACGCCGGCCGAGCTCTCGCACCTCACGCCAGAGAAAGAGAACGCACCACGGCTATCTCACCAGTTCCGTATTTAGATGAATACCCACATACGACAATAAACCATTTCTGCATTCACAGAAGCGAGACATAAGCATATCGCGAGCGCACTCTCGTGCACATTCAAAAAACATATAAATACCTACGTTACTATAAAAATAAACACTCTCTCTTTCTGCATTGTGATCTAGCGTGTTTTATTTATTTGTCAACAACTATCATCATCTCTTCCCTATCGGACATTCACCTAAAAACCTATAGGCTCTTTTAACATCCATAAACCTTCTTGTAAAACTCTTACGATTTCACTTGATCCAATCATACTTTTTTGATCTTCTTCTATCACGTCTTACATTCACACTTACTTTGTACTATACATTTGACTTGTAAGTATTTCTTTGTTCATTCGTTTCAAGTGCCCAAACCATCTCACAGCTCTTTTTCAATATACATCAAAGTGGAAGGAGTGTGAGCGATGAATTAAAGTATGGTTGGATCAAGTGAAAGAACGAAACGTAGAAAGTCAAAGAAATCGTAGAAGTTATATGAGGCGTAGATGGACGTAGAAAAGCTAACGATGTGTATCGAGATAGGAAAGTATGTCGATTTGACCTCTCTGCCTATACCGACATGGAAATGGTGTGATGGTAATGTATTTTTGTATACTACCTCCAGTCTTTTACTCTCACATCTTGACACTTAAAATACATCATGAAGCAAAGACTCCATATTTTTTGCATACCAGCAATACAAAGTGCCTCGAATGCTGTCACAAAAGGCATTGGCGTATCATAAAAATATAGTACCGCGGGGGGGATTAGCGGAATAATCGCGCCTCTGCAGCCACGCCAGTCTGGGAGGCAGTTTGGAGGGAGTGCCGTAAAGCGACGCTTAGTGTCGCCTGGAGGCGACGCGGCGCCCGCCAGTGGCGTCTCACGAACCGTAGTTAACTTCCAACCCCTTCCTTGTAAGTGTGTGTGTGTGAATGTTTTGGGGTGGGAGGGGGTGTGTATGGTTATTAAGTATGTAACACATTATTCAAATAATTCATATTTCAATACTAGCACGTCATGTTTCTTTGGCCACAAGAAATGTGTCCAAAGAATCGAAGGACTTGTTGAAAGTACTCGTATATTGTCGATAAACCGTCAGTGATTTTCAGTTCTTCGAAAATTGAGGGTTTGGTCACTTGGTAAGTCCAACGTTTTTGCGATTCTTCCTTATGTGCGTTGTCCTTCACACTTTCAGCAGTAATTGCAAGCCTGTCCAAACTGTCTCCATGGTCACGAGCAATGTGCCCAAATAATCGGAAGACTCGTCGAAGGCATATTGTTGACAAGCTGTCGGTGATTTTCAGTTCTTCCAGAATAAAAGGTTTAGTCACTTGGTCAGTCCAACGTTTTGAGATTCTTCCTTTTGTGCCTTGTCCTTCACACTTCCAGTTACCACAAGCCTGTCCAAACTGTCTCCTTGGCTACGAGCAGTGCCCAAAGAATCGGAAGACTTGTCAAAGATATATTGTTGACAAGCTGTCGGTGATTCTCTGTTCTTTCAGAATAGAGGGTTTGATCACTTGGTCAGTCCAACGTTTTGAGATTCTTCCTTTTGTGCCTTGTATATTGTTAAGTCTTGGACAATTACGTAAGTCTGCTTGGTGAAGTTTGGTAATATTTTGTGGTATACATACATAACATATATTGAACTTAAATACACATATAAATATTAAATAATTTTAAAACGATGACTGTAATTTATTATAACTACTGCTATTTGTATTTTCATGTTAGTCTAAGATAAAGTTTTGTATTATTTGTCAATAATTTGAAGTACTTGTATAACCTGTCACATGTTCATTTGTATATAAAGACACTGTTGTGTCGTTGTTATATTGTAGCAATGTTATATTACGTGATGTCATATAATGTTACAATAATCTATGTAATATTACGTTACGCTATATAATATTATATTAAGCTACGAAATATTACGTTGTCATATCATGTTACATAAATCTATGTAATATTACGATATGTCATATTATGTTATATTAAGCTATGTAATATTACGTGATGTCATATAATGTTACAATAAGCTATGTAATATTACGTTACGCTATATAATATTATATTAAGCTACGAAATATTACGTTGTCATATCATGTTACATAAATCTATGTAATATTACGATATGTCATATTATGTTATATTAAGCTATGTAATATTACGTGATGTCATATAATGTTACAATAAGCTATGTAATATTACGTTACGCTATATTATATTATATTACGCTACGAAATATTACGTTGTCATATCATGTTATATAAATCTATGTAATATTACGATATGTCATATTATGTTACATTAAGCTATGTAATATTACGTGATGTCATATAATGTTACAATAAGCTATGTAATATTACGTTACGCTATATTATATTATATTAAGCTACGAAATATTACGTTGTCATATCATGTTACATTAAGCTATGTAATATTACGATATGTCATATTATGTTACATTAAGCTATGTAATATTACGTTATGTCATATTATGATACATTGAGCTATATATAATATAACGTTTTGTTATATCACGTTACATTAAACTTTGTAAAGTACTTGTATAACCCTGTCATATGTCCGTATAAAAGACTCTATTGTGTCGTTAATAAAATAAAATTAAATTTTATATTAAAATTAAATTATTTTTTTATTGTGTTGACAATAATTATTATTATACAGTGTGACTGCAGCTTTACATTTAAACATCACTTTGAGTTAAGGAAATTTTTATCACCAAAAAAATACGTTTTCTACAAAAACCACGACAAAAATCTCTCGATTCACCTCAAGCAGTTATACGAGTGCGCCGGATCCCTGCAAAAGCGGATAAAATGCTTGAAAATCGCGAATTCCACCGATGTTTTTCTTGTGATCCTTGCTTTTGATAAAAAAGAGCCTAGAAAGAATATACGAGTATTTCCTCTCTCTCTCTCTCTCTCTCTCATAAATTTACTTTTCCTGTTTCGGCATTACGAATTCCTTTGAAAAAAGTTTTTATTTAACAGCACACAAAAATACAGGCATACTTCAGATTTACGACATACGAGTATTTTATATTTACGACATACGAGTATTTTATATTTACGACATACGAGTATTTCATATTTACGACATACGAGTTTTTTTTAATTGCGACATACGAGTATTTTATATTTACATAAAAATATATATTTTTCTTGATACTGAGGCGCGGCTGGGTTGGTGGCTAACTCGGGCGTGGCTTACACTTGCGAGGTTGAGATAATTGCGCTCCTCGCTATTCAGTGACGTATGCAAAAGTGAGATGCGAATATAGTGTCGCGCTTCCCGCATACTTTTCACCTATCGTCAAGACCCAAGATCGAGGCACTCACAGCGTTTAACCCTGAGAGATCGGCGCACTGCTATAGCAGTGGAAGAAATTTGTTCTACCCTTGTATTCTAAATGAATATCCTTCATTTAGAATACAAGAGTACATATTCTTAAATGTATTTATGTTGTAAAAATATATATTTTTTGTTTTTTTTTGTTGTTTAAAATAAATATTTATCACGAATGTCCGAATCGTAAATATATCTCAGCACTAGATAGACAATTATATTTTTTTCTCGTAGCGCTCTCAGGGTTAAATGCAAATTTGTTTCCGATATTCAGAAAATACTTACGATGTAGTCGATAAATTCTGATTATTATTAATATTATTTTTTAAATCAATGCGTAAATATATTATGGAGGAATACCTAAAATCTTAACCTTGTATTTATAATATTTATAGAGATATTGATGGTTATTTGAAGCAACGTGTAGAAGATACCCAACACCGGGAAGGAAAGGTTAAACAAAACATACTGTAACCGTAAAGGGAAAATGAAACATAAACATATGATTATATGCAGAAACATTGTTCAAATTTTAAAAAAGAGTCGCTTTTAAAGTAAACGGGTTTAAAAAACAAATTATAGTTGATTTTCTATCATTGTTGAAATTGTCCTTTGTAATAAAATAATGAACGTTTTTAACAAAGTGTAGGGGTGTCTATCGGTGAGGCGGGTTGACTTTTTATTGGAAACTTTGAAGATTTTTCTTTTGTGGTGATTTTGTCTCCTCAAAGGAAGGTGCTATTGTTAAAGCAGGAAGGAGCTATTTAGTGCGATGGGCAAGCATTTTTGATATTTTCTATCCGTAATGGAATATAAATACGAACCTGGAAATATTTTTTTTTTTTTTTTGTCAAAAAGATAGCACTGGTCTGAGTTTTATTCAATTCAAATAATATATAATTGAAGATTTCAAGTTTCATTCCAGAAATGTATTTAACTTATTTTGTTAGAAATAACTTTGAAATGAAATTCTTATTTGTATGTAAAGATAAAAATTTTATTTAAAGTATTAATAACTCATAATTAAGGATTCAAACGATAAGATGGCAGCTGCTAAAAACTGTAGGTTTTAAAAGGAATATACGATTGGGTCAATCACAACGAGCAAGCGAGACTCTAGAGAAGCAGCAATACGAGGACAACATGAATCAGCACAAAGATAATCACAACGAGCAAGCGAGACTCTAGAGAAGAAGCAACATGACGACAACATGAGACTGCACACAGACAATCATAACGATCAAGCGAGATTCTAGAGAAGCAGCAACACGACGACAACATGAATCAGAACAAAGACAATCACAACGAGCAAGCGAGACTCTATAGAAGAAGCAACACGACGACAACATGAGACTGCACACATACAATCATAACGATCAAGCGAGATTCTAGAGAAGCAGCAACACGACGACAACATGAATCAGCACAAAGACAATCACAACGAGCAAGCGAGACTCTATAGAAGAAGCAACACGACGACAACATGAGACTGCACACATACAATCATAACGATCAAGCGAGATTCTAGAGAAGCAGCAACACGACGACAACATGAATCAGCACAAAGACAATCACAACGAGCAAGCGAGACTCTATAGAAGAAGCAACACGACGACAACATGAGACTGCACACATACAATCATAACGATCAAGCGAGATTCTAGAGAAGCAGCAACACGACGACAACATGAATCAGCACAAAGACAATCACAACGAGCAAGCGAGACTCTATAGAAGCAGCAACACGACGACAACATAAGACTGAACACAGACAATCACAACAATCAAGCGAGATTCCAGAGAAGCAGCAACACGACGACAACATGAATCAGAACAAAGACAATCACAACGAGCAAGCGAGACTCTATAGAAGAAGCAACACGACGACAACATGAGACTGCACACATACAATCATAACGATCAAGCGAGATTCTAGAGAAGCAGCAACACGACGACAACATGAATCAGCACAAAGGCAATCACAACGAGCAAGCGATACTCTATAGAAGCAGCAACACGACGACAACATGAGACTGCACAAAGACACTCACAACGAGCAAGCGAGACTCTAGAGAAGCAGCAACACGACGACAACATGATTAATTGCTTTTATTATTCGTATTCATTGATTTGAAATTTATATTTTAGAAGTCCATTGTAAAACAGAATGATTTAACAATTGAAAGGAAAGATCTGTTTCGGTTTAAAAAAGCATTTTCAGACTGTTTGCTTTTGTCAAGTGAAACAAACACATGCCACTTGAATTAACGTTAATGTGTAGATTTTTTCACATTTACGTGTCAAATAATTTTGATTCCTAGTTTTAAATTATGAGCCATATTTGAAAATGACTTATCCTTAAATAAATAGAATATTTAATAAAAAAAAAATAAGGTAAATCTGGGTACGACTGTATTTTCTAAATCATATGAAAGTTTTTTTAGTAGGTTACCCTGAAAATTTTCTGTTTTCCTAATACCTACACGTAACATCGGTAATATTGAATAGCGAAACGAACCATGAAGAAAGAAAAACATGATAAAAATAAATCTTTTCAGATTATAAAAAATGAATAAGTTTTTATTATTTGTTTATTTAGTTTTATATAAGATTTTTTTAAACATTTTATAACAATAAATTAACAAGACACATACACAAAACATGTCAGAAAAGAGCATTCAGCCAGAAGGTCATTTTGCAATAGTGTGAGTATTACACAACTTATGTAGTGGTATTGGTTTTAGAATGCCACACGATTGTTTCACGCAGAGCACACGTTTGTATTGTTGTTAAAATACTCGGTGATTAGAAAAACACTACCATGTCGGAATTAGGAAAGGGAAAACCACTTTCAGGCCGAGCAAAGGAGATTGTTTTAAAGGTTGGTAATGATTGATAATAATTAGGGATCGGTCGAAAAGGTGCTGCAATCTATTAGTGCCATTTTTGTCTAATGTAATGTATCATTTAAAATGTTTCCAAACCTTAGAATGTACTTTGTTATAACTTAAAGTTTCCTAGAATTTAGTATCACTCCATCCACTATTATTTTAAAACTGTATTATTTGGCATTGTAATTATGTAATTATGATACTAATATTAATATGTTAAATAATCTTACATACAATAATAATTGTATTGTTATGCGCTATACTCTAATTAAAGCTGACGAACATTTTTACTTTATAATACTTGTACTTATATTTATTTTTAATGTTGAAAAATTCCATAATTGTTATTGAATGTTTCCTATAGGTAGAATCTGCCATGCCTAAACAATTAATATGTTCAATAAACTTACTTTCATTTTATTTTTATGTGCATTACAATTTAAGCTGACAGCGTTTTTAATTATCAAAACGTGCGTGTTCATTTCAATGTTTGAATATAAAATATTATTTTTATATTTTTTTGCTTTTTCACTTCATGAAAAAAATAAAGGGACAAGTTTTTGTAAACGCACTGTTACTTACATTATTGCAAAATTTCTCTTCTGGCTTAGCGATCAAAACTAACTGTCGTATATAAAATACTACAAGCATAAGGCAGACCAGGGCTCAAAAGGCCAAGTGCCGTAATATACTCGTACAAAAAAGTAATAAAAAAAATTGTATAATTGATTCATTATCCACTTAAATATACTTTTGCATACATACCATCATGCTAGTTCCCTGTCGATGTATGCAGAGAAGATAGAACGACAGACTTTCCTATATCGACATTCATAATTAACCCCTTCAACATCCATACCATACTTCTTTTTATATTACTTAACACATCAGCCTTAAGTTATAAATCACTTTATTCCGTATTTTGTTATACATTGTTACTCCATGTAATCTTCTCAATTCACGCATTGCTACTGCATTTATTCGACCCCTCTCAGTCGACCCCTTTTTCCATGCCCACTTTTCACTCGCATACATCAAATTTGGCACCAAAATACAATCGTGGATTACAATAGAGAAACATTTTCTATCATAAATGTTTTATTAGTATTACTTCATTCATTCATTCCACACGCCCAAACCATATCAGCGTGCTCTTCTTCGTCTTGCTCAAATCATCAACCTTTAGGTCATATTCATTCCTAACTACTTCATTCCATATTCTGTCATACATTGTTACTTTATGTTATCTTCTATCACTGTGGTTTTCAATTTGTTCTACGTCCACGTTTCACTACCATACATCAAAGTCGGCACCAAAATACTAAAGTCGACTATCGTCTTAGCAGATTTTGATACTGTCGGGTTCGAGTATAAATGTTTTAGTGCCCCATTGACTTACCTATCGCCACATGCCGTTCGATATCCTTAACTCTTTAATCACCTGAGAAAATAGTACGCAAAAAGAAACCCAAAAATACATCTCGAAATATCAACATATTGTTAGAGATCGAAGAAAGTTTGAGAGAAAAAAGATCGAGGAAAGTTAGGCTCTTTAAATCTATGGTTCAAATAAATAGAAACGTCTCTCGAGTGAATATATCATTGTCAACCAGGGTCGATACACTGCTGGATGAAGGTCTCTTCAAGTTGACTCCAAATATTGTAGTTCGGTTCTTCACTCTTTGGTGCCATATGATGCTGGCATGCTTCCTGATTTCACCCATCCAGCGTACCTTCGGTCTTCTTCTGGGCCTCTTTATGCCTCTTGGGTACCATTAAATTATTTCGGACGTCGATCAGAAATATGACATTCTGGCTACGTGTCCTACCCATTGCCATTTCATTCTTTTGCACACCTTTATAACGTCTTCTACTTTTGTTTTGTTGCGAATCCAGGTGTTTCGTTTACGGTCTCTTTTAGTATATCCCAACATGTATCTCTCCATACCCCTTTGTACAGTCTGGAACTTTTGAATGGTCTTTACTATGAACGTCCATGTCTCGCAGCCATACGTAAGTACTGGGAGAATACACTCGCTGTAGACCTTTCGCTTCAAAGATATTGGGAGATTAATTTTGAAGATGTTTTTCAGGCGTTCAAATGAGCTCCATGTTAGGTTTGCCCTTCGTGCTATGTATTTCCTCCGATATGCCACCTACGAAGAAAATAAGTTGGTCTAAATACACATATTCCTGGACAAGTTCCAGCGGCTTCCATCTACAATCATTGATTTTGTGGTAGCAAAGCTGTTCATCATATATTTGATTTTTGATATATTCATTTTTAAACCAACTTGTTTACTGACCTCTGCCAATTCTTGCAGTTGGTGCTGAAGATCATTCGGTTTTTGTGAGAATACAACGATCTTCTTCTTCTCCCTGACTCCATCCCAACTCACTGTCTGTGAAGACTGTTGGTGTCAGCTCTCCTCGTCCTCAGGTTGTATGCTTTTCTGTCCCAGACTACGTCCCCCAGGCCATGCCTCTGCATCAGGTTATCTTTTTGCACCACCCATGAATTCTTTGGTCTTCCTCTGGTTGTTATTCGAGGAAGATCCATGGAGATTGCCTGGTTCACAATGTGATCGGGTGCTCTGCCTCCAACGTGCCCATACCATCTCAATCCATTCGACTCTCCTCCATCTTGCTGTTGATGTCTGTAACACCCAGGCTTCCACGAATGCGTGAGCTTTTTATTTTGTCTCTTAGGGACACACCAGCTGACCATCTTAGCATGCGCATTTCAGCAGTTTGTAGTTGCCTAGAGTAAGAGTTATACATCGTCCAGCATTCAGAGCCATAGAGGAGTGCGGGTCTGACAATCGTTTGGTATACTTTTCCTTTTAACTTTACTGGCATTTTCGGATCACATATAACTCCCGTCATCGATCTAAACTCCATCCATCCCACACTAATTCTATGTGTTACATCTGCTGCACATCCTCCATCGCTATGGATGAGTGACCCAAGATACTTAAAGGAGTCACAATTTGGTAATGTTTCTCCATCCATTTGCATTACGGAAGTGACAGCATTTGTGTTCTCGAATGGTAGATACAGATACTCTGTTTTCTTTACAACGATATCATCTGCAAATCTCAAATGGCACAGGTATTTTCCATCAATCACCAGACCTTTGTTATTCCATTCCAATTTACTAAATACATATTCAAGTGTAGCTGTGAATAATTTTGGGGAAATAGTATCTCCTTGACGAACTCTTTTACAAATTCGAAACGTTTTAGATGATTTGTGGATATGTATTTTTGCTGTTGCATCCTTATAAATGGTATTGAACAACTTATGTACTAGGCATATCCAGAAAGTAAGTGTACTGAATTTTCGTAGGTTACAATTTTTTTTATTTAAACAAAAAAATTACGTGGTTACCGTAGTACATATGTAAGCTATTTTTCGACATAGTCGCCATTCCTCTCAATGCAGGTGGTGAAGCGGGGTATCAACTTTTTGATGCCTTCCTCGAAGTAGTTTCCCGCCAAACCCTCCATCCACTTCTCCACCTCCTCCTTTACCTCCTCGTCGGTTGAAAACCTTTTTCCACCCATGTACAGCTTCAGGGAGGTAAAGAGATAGTAATCTGAAAGTGCTAGGTCAGGGGAATGCGCGGGATGGTTCAGGACATCCCATTTAAACGAGGCGAGCAGTTCCTTCGTGGCGTTGGCCGTGTGTGATCTGGCATTGTCATGCAGCAGGCAGACTCCCTTTGTCAGCATGCCTCTCCTCTTGTTCTGAATCGCCCTCCGCAATTTTTTTAGGGTCTCACAGTATCTTGCAGAGTTGATGGTCTCCCCTTGAGGCATATATTCAATTAAAATCATGTCTTGACAGTCCCAAAACACGGATGCCATGATTTTCTTGGCTGAAATTGTGGTTTTGAACTTTTTGGCGGAGGGTGAAGAGGTGTGACGCCACTGTTGAGACTGCCTTTTGGTTTCAGGCGTGCAGTGTGCAACCCAAGTTTCATCTCCAGAAACGATGGAGCGGAAAAATTCATCTCCATGGAAAAATTCAGCGCCTCAAAAACTCTTGCCTTTTTACAAAATTTCGCACTTGGCTGGAGATTGGGTTGACATTTTTCACAAAACGTGTTGTCGCGTCGACACTTCTCAACGTACTGACCTCGAACCGGTCTCGTTGTGGAGGGGAAGGGTCAGGCTACACGGAAGTGTAGCCAACATGTCGAAAATAAAATCCATTCGGTTGTGAGAGCCTCAGTACACTTACTTTCTGGATACGCCTCGTATGTCCTTTTTAGAGAGAGTGAATATATTATACATATGATTACAACGAAAGTGTATTTAAGAGAGATGCGTAGAACCGAATGAGATGATCTTTTGAATAGATAAGAAATAACAAAGAATAATGTGATGATTTGATCAGATTATTATACAAATACAACTATTTGCATTTTTCTTTATCCAGGATTTCATACTAGTTTAATAATCTCTCGATTGTGTTCCCCTTGGATGCAAGCGCCAGCATAATAAATAACAGAAACTTAACCAAATCGCTTTTCTCGCTAGAAAGGGACGGAATTAATAAAATACGTACCACTTCATAAATTACAATTATTAGGAAAACATAAGCGTATTCGGAGCGGCTGACTTAATTAGCCATTAAGGGGAAATTATCCTGTTTCTACGGCTATTCGATTCTCATTCGACATTACACCCTTGAAATCGTATGTTCTCCTGATACTAATTTACTTCTAGAGACGAAAAAAATCGGATTTGCAATAAATAAATAAATATTTTTTAACTAATGATTTATATAATTAATGAAAGCAATTAATTATATTTTAAAATTTTAATAAAGTTTTAGCGAATGTCCTTGAAGGACGCGATGATGATTTTGATTGTTTGGTATTTAAATAAAATACGTCAATTAGCAATGCGAGAGTGAATGAATCGATGAATAATAAATAGTGATTAATGATGCTTTATTTATCGGTAAGTAGGTATTTATTTATACATTTCAGAATGGGCGCGAGAGTGCGCCCGCAATATATTTTTATCTCGCTTCTGTGCGTGCAGAGATGGTCGATTGAAATATTGCAGACATCGCGAATAATATTGTGGGTAGACAATTTGTTGGCGAAAACGGCGAGACAGCGTGATGCGTTCTCTTTCTACTGTGGAATGTATCGTAAATAGTATTTGTGGGTAAACAATATCAATGTTTTGGTATGCGACCTTTGGACATATCCAAAGGTCGTTTCGTCGGTCGTTGACCGTGTGTGACGACAATATTTCAGCGACGACAGTAGTTCCTACAAAGTCATCTTCTATATTACACAAACATTAGCCAAAGGCTTAATTTATATAATTATATATTTTAAAAACTAATCTAATTTATTGTTTATAGTTAAGGCGTTGTGGAGGTTTAAAGAAATTGTAATTTATTTTATCAAACACTGTTTATTCCACTTTTTTGTAACGGTATAACCCTACTGGTTTCAAGGCTTTCACCTCATCTTCAGGGGAGCACAAACAAGACTTAATTATGTTCGAACTGGTACCGACATACACGCTTCAACGGTTGGGGACTGAGGGGTAAGGGAGGCATGGGACGATTTTGGCTAGGAGCTGAGAGATTTTTGGGATATATGTGTTTACCAGATGTTCAGCTCGATGTACTGACTTTGACATTTCTAGGGCCTCTAATCTGTCCAATTTATTTCCGTCTTTAGACAGAATTTAGTCTTGGTTGTGCTCCCCTGAAGATGAAGTGAAAGCCTTGAAACCGGTAGGGTTATGCCGTTACAAAAAAGTGGAATAAACAGTGTTTGATAAAATAAATTACAATAATCTAATTTATACATTCTAAGTATGAACTAACTTCATTTTAATTTCCTACTATGTCATTTTATTTTTCATAACCCTACATTTAGTTTCTTAGAAATTGTTAACACCTACATACGACTTATAACTAGATAACAATTCAAACAATTAATTATTAAGCCTGTACATGTCCACTCATTCAGGCTACTAGCATATCCGTCACATTCACTCAGACCTTGGTCCTCCCAGCTAATACTGTCGGTGGACTATTCAGGCAACAGATGATGCTTCGAAAGCCTGAGGTTATAACGGAATCGATTTTCTAGCCTGATGATTTATTAGTGAGAAAAATTTGCTGATATATATTATATCATCATCATCATCATTGTCAACCTGGGTCGATCCACTGCTGGATGAAGGTCTCCCCAAGTTGACTCTAAATAGTTCGGTTTTTTTGCTCGTTGATGCTACGTGATGCTGCCATGCTTCCTGATTTCATCTATCTAGCGTACCTTCAGTCTTCTTCTGGGCCTCTTTATGCCTCTTGGGTACCATTGAATTATTTTGAATGTGCATCGGGAATTTGACATTCTGGCTACGTGTCACGCCCATTGCCACTTCATTTGCTTGCACACCTTTATAACGTCTTCTACCTTTGTTATATTGCGAATCCAGGTGTTTCGTTTACGGTCTCTTTTAGTATATCTCAACACACATCTCTCCATGCTCTTTTGAGCGGTCTGGAACTTTTGTATGTTCTTTACTATGAGCATCCATGTCTCGCAGCCATACGTAAGTACTGAGAGAAAACACTGGTTATAGGTAGACCCTTCGTTTCAATATATTACGAGTATATATCTGTCTGGAGTGATGAAGTGTGAGGAGTTTGATTTCGCGTGATGTATACGTATGTAATTGAGTGTCACTGTTTGTCAGGTTGGTGAGAATGTGCAACGGGGTTTTACATAATCCAAAATCGGAAAGAAGTATCGATTTATTTTTTTCATGCTATATGTCCTCAGTGAGATACAGGCTAAATCCTAGTTTACTGGGGAACACGACAAATGAAAGGCAACAAACCCAGATCCATTACAATTGTTGTTTATAGTTAAGGCATTATAACGTTGTGGAGGTTTAAAGACATTGTAATTTAGTTTTATCAAACATTGTTTATTCCACTTTTTTGTGACGCTATAACCATACCGGTTTCAAGGCTTTCACCTCTTGCGCTCCCCTGAAGATGAGGTGAAAGTCTTGAAACCGGTAGGGTTATACCGTCACAAAAAAGTGCAATTAACAGTGTTTGATAAAAATAAATGACAAAAGCATTAAAATTGTATGTCCGAATAAAATTACCTGTTGTTTTTTCGCAAATTAGTACAATATTTTTCTTGTCATGTGTAAAATAAATACAAGTTTAAAATTTAATGGGTTGACAAGTGTTTTTTTGTGAATATTTTTTTTTATCAGATATTCGCTCGCTTAGTCATCAAAAAAAAAAACCAAGCCCATATATAACATAAAATCAAAGATAACAAACACAAAGGAATTATAAAGATGATAAAATGAATCATTCTTTATCTTTCATTCCCTTTCAATTTTAGCAGAAATAAATGATTTAACCTGACAAATAAATCAAATGACGTAAAGTTTGCGCCTTTAATAATACTCGTAGTAAATCCCTGATATCTTATGTTATCCTGATACCTCGATAAGAACAAGTATTTAGAAAAAGCAAGTAACGTTTGCTGTTGGTATTGAAAAAAATATCACCGATAAGGCGATACAATCGTGAACAGTTTATTTTACCCATAAAAGTTTATGCTTTCCTGGTATTTAAAATGTGTAAAATAAAAAAAATCGCATTTTTTTTCTAGGTTGATAGAGTGGGTTTCACGAGAGTTTGCACTGCTAGTCTAGGGTGACCATATTTTGATTTATTTTGTAATTTATTATCATGTATTTTTAAATATAATCTATAATAATAATATAATATCAGATTATGGCATGTACCTAATGACAATTATGAAATCAATGGTCAATATAAAATCTAATTATTTATTCAATAAAAAATATATAATTATATAATAATTATTATATATTAAATAAAAAACATATAAATTTTATTCATTAGAAAACACAATTAACACTAATAAATTCTAAGACCAATTAAAAATTACTTGTAACTAGGTATTTATTTATTTATTTAACACTTTTATTGCAATACAATCTGGCGGGCTTATTGCCAGGTGGCAATCTCTTCCAACCAACCAGACAAAAGTAAATGAAGCAAGTTACGTGGTCGCATAAATCATTCAAATGACTATCCATCCCCACGAAATCCATAAACATATACGTGAGCACATGCCCACGAACCCCACAAAGACGGAAAATCATCCGAACATTATTTTTCATATAAAGTGAGATATCATCAATCAAGAGGAAAGGAAAGGATGGTGGAGAGGAAAGGAAAAGAAAAATCAGGAATGAAACACGTTATTTTACTGACTAGAAATTAAGAGTTTTTTCAGTCGCTTCTTAAAGCATGCCAAGGACGGAGCGAGTCTTATATTGGTTTGTAACTGATTCCAGAGTCTCACTGCATGGACAGTTAAGGACGACGTAAAGAAAGAAGAGCGATGAACTGGAAAGGCCAATAGACAATCTCTGTTTGAGCGTAGCGCTAATCCATGATTGGAAAGACGCTGAAAATTTTCGGCGAGATAAGAGGGTGCGGCGTTACAGTTAAGGATATTATACAATAGAGACAGTATGTGAATTTGGCGTATATTTCTAACATTCAACCAGTTCAATGCCTTCTGGTATGAAATTATATGAACGTACTTTCGTAGGTTGAAAATAAATCTTAGACACACATTTTGAAGACGCTGTAATTTGTCCAGCTGTTCCTCTGTAACATCCAAGTAACATACGTCCGCATAGTCCAGAATCGGAAAGAGCAAAGACTGTACGAGTAAAATTTTGGTTTTAGTTGGTAGGAATCTTTGCAACACTTTAAGGGATGTATGTATGTATGTATTGTAAAAATAAATAAATGACACTAACACTGATTCAAAAAAAAAAATTATTATTATATTCTTCCTCACTAAGTGTTTACATAGATATGTAATGCAAAATTAGATAGCTTACCACTTCTTTAGTTTGTCCATACAATGCTCTTCCTTTTCCTAACTTCGTAACTTCAGACATTATGGTCACCGTATTTTTATTCAAATAAACGGATCACATCAACCAATTACGGCAAAGTTGAATACTAACGGATCACATCAACCAATCACGGCAAAGATACTTACTAATACATTGATACATTTTGTATATTATACACTAAGCTTTTCAATGTATTAAAAAGTGCAAACTCTCATGAAACCCACTCTACTATTTAGCTGGAAATCCGTCCAACGACGTGCGAATATGGTTACTTAAATTATTTTTGATTCTTATATAGTATGTGCTTACACCGCTCTAAAATAAAAATATTTTCGAGTATTTCTTTGTATACAAAATTTTTTGGTAAAAAAAAAATCGTTTTTTTTTCAGTAATTTTAACTTAAGAAAGTGGCTTGTACGTTTTTTTAAAAGGCAATTTCATTTACACATGTCAATCGGTGGGACAGGATAACGTTTTCACTGAAGGTTAGAAAATTCTGTTTTTTTTTCTTCGGTTTTATAGAGGCGTCGTCTGTGTCTCCTCACTAGATGGCGTTATTCTTAAAGCAGGAAGAAAGTAAGAGAATCCGGAGTACAGACAAATGGGTCAATTTTCTACAAATCAAGCCAAATACTGGGCTACGCGGATGATATTGACATTATTGGTAGATCCCCACAAGCAATGATGGAGACATTTGTTCAGTTGGAGAGGGCCGCAAACAGAATGGGACTTCGCATCAACTCCGATAAGACCAAATATATGATAGCCACTAAAGCACCCCGTAATAACCAGACACCTACCACGATTAATATAAGTTCTCATACAATAGAACGTGTAAACACCTTCACCTACCTGGGATCCATAGTGACAAGTGTTAATGATGCATCTATCGAGATTAAACGTCGAATATTCATGGCAAATAGATGCTTCTTTGGTCTGAGAAAACACCTTATATCTCGGTTGTTGTCCAGAAGGACAAAACTTACCATTTATAAGACACTGCTACGACCTGTCCTCACATATGGGTCTGAATGCTGGGTATTGAGTAAGAAGAACGAATCTTCCCTTCTAATATTTGAAAGAAAAATACTCAGAAAAATATTCGGACCCATACAGGAAAATGGATCTTGGAGAGTGAGATATAATGAGGAGTTATACAGCATATACAAAGAGCCCAACATTATAAAATACATCAAAATTGGGAGGCTACGTTGGGCGGGGCATGTAGCAAGAATGGGAGAAGAGAGAATGCCTAACAAAGTACTCTTTTCCAAGCCCCAAGGAAGACGTAGCGTGGGCAGACCAAAGCTCAGGTGGATGGATGGGGTGCAGAGTGATGCAAGCGTGATTGGCATCAGGGGCTGGAGGAATGCATCCCAGGATAGGAGGGAATGGCGACGACTGCTGGAGGAGGCCGGGGCCCACAATGGGCTGTAGTGCCATTGATGATGATGATGATGATGATGAGGAAGAAATTATCTGGTGCGACGGGCAAGGATATTTGAAATTGTTGTGTTGAGGTTGTTTTCCAGCCGATAGGGCTCGTTAAAATTCTGCAGAAAAAAGTAAAATATCTCCGTAGTAGGAGAAAAGTACGAATTTGGTCATAAGAATTATATTTTCACTGTTATTAAAAATATGTATTAAATAAGCTTCGTTGTCGTCTCACTAGATGGCATTATTCTTAAAGCAGGAAAAAGTTATCTGGTGCGACGGGCAAGGATTTTTGAGGTTGTCGTGGGGAGGCTATTCTCCCGCCGAGAGGGCTCGCCTGTATTCCACAGAAAGCAGTAAATTCTCGCCGTACTAAGAGAAAAGTAAGAACTTGGCAATAAATATTATATTTCCATGCCATACATTGTTATAACATACGAGGGTAGTCCCAAAAGTACCCAACCTAACAAAGAAAACGCAAAAAATTTGGGAAAAAATATTTTTATTTCTCAACATAGTCTCCTTTCAGCTCGACACACTTTTCCCAGCGATATTCAATAGCTTCGATACCCTGTTTATAGTGAGAACCGTCGAGCGCCTCAAAATAGCCATCAACCGCAGATTCCACCTCTTCATTGTTGGCAAATCTTTCACCATCGAGCCATTTTTTCAAGTTTGGAAAAAGAAAATAATCCGAGGGGGCTAAATCTGGCATATGGGGTGCGTGAGGAAGCAATTTGAAGTTTAATTCATTGATTTTGGCCACTGCGATAACGGATGTGTTAACTGGTGCATTGTCTTGATGAAACAACACTTTCTTTTTCGCCAAATGCGGCCGTTTTTTCTTGATTTCATCACTCAAACGCTGCAATGAGTTCGCATAATACTCGCCGTTGATTGTTTTTCCTTTTTGAAGATAATCAATGAAAATTATCCCATGCGCATCCCAAAAAACTGACGCCATGACCTTGCCTGCAGATGGAACTGTCTTCGCCTTTTTTGGAGTCGATTCTCCCCTTTCAGTCCATCGTTTTGACTGTTCCTTCGTCTCAGGTGTGAAGTGATGGACCCACGTTTCATCCATGGTTATGAATTGACGCAAAAACTCGGCTTTATTGCTGTGAAACATCGCCAAACACTCGATTGAAACATCCTCACGACGCTGTTTTTGTTCCATTGTGAGCAAACGCGGCACCCATCTTGCGCACAGCTTTCTCATGTCCAAATTTTCAGTCAAAATGCGATGTACAGCAATTTTTGAAATGCCTACCATGTCTGCTAGCTCGCGCACTTTCAATCGACGGTCATCCAATACCATTTTGTGGATTTTCTTTACCATTTCTGGTGTGGTCACCTCATTTGGTCGACCACTACGATGTTCGTCTTGGCAGCTCGTACGGCCTCGTTTAAACTCTGCCACCCAATATTTTACTGTTGTAAACGAAGTAGCAGACTCCCCCAGAGTAGAATCTAGCTCGGCTTTGATATTGGTTGGACTTAGACCTTTCCTTTCAAATGAAAGTATTGTATCACATAACGATGACCAATTCTTTCCATGTTTGCAAATTCACTGAAAGCGTTCACTATTGATGGCTGCCAAACAAATACTAAACAACGTAGCGTCTTAAAACTTGAAACTTAAGCTTTATAAGTTTAGTACTTTCTACCATAGTCATTTTTTAAAGCAACAACCGCCATCTATATGTCAGGTTGGGTACTTCTGGGACCACCCTCGTATATGTATGGAACTAAACTTTGTCTCCTCACGAGATGACGCTATTGTTAAAGTAGGAAGAAGTTATTTGGTGCGATGCGCAAGGATTTCTTTGTGGTGAGGTGGTTTTTCCGCTGATAGGGCTCGTTAAAATTCTATAGAAAGAATTGCACTCTCTCCGTATTGGGAGAAAAGTATTTAACTGACAATAAGGATTATATTTCCATGCCATAAATTGTTAATAAATATATTAATATCAAACCAAACAAATATTTTGCCACAGGATAGTTAACCATGTCTAAATATGGTGTGCGAAAAGTACAAATTACTGCACCTGATTATCCAAGGCAAAATAGAGGGTCGAAGAGGTGTTGGCACGATGCAAATCTCCTGGCTCCGCAATATACATGATTAGACTGGTATAAGGAGCGTTGGGGATCTTTTTCGGGCTGCCGGGGACAAAGATGCTTACTCTCAGGTGATAGTCAACGTTGGGGGACCTGACATGACACTAGGAAGAAGAAATACTGGTGTAGATAGATATACATCCACTTTGATTTGAGTGGCGAAGTGCCTATCAGTGTGACAAGATGACATTTCCATTGAAGGTTTGAAGATCGTGTAAAGTGGTTTTCCTGTTTCCAAAGATGAGGATATTGAAAGGACAACAGTTTTGAGATCAAATATAAAGACAAAGTCGCTGGCTATCTCAAAAAGTGCGTTCCACAAATGTTTTTGCGGATTGAAAAAAAAAACGTTCGCAAAAGTGTGTTTTATCTTATCGGGACTTCTTTCAAGGGGACAATATTAATTATTAAATAAATATTTTATGACGAAAATTAGTAATTTATTTTTTATCAAACCTCGTATGTGTATTTTCATATTAGGCATAGTATAATAGATCGTTCAGCTAGAAGAGTCTTTTTGCAATAATGTGAGTAACAGTGCGTTTACAAAAACTTGTCACTTTATTTTTTTAATGAAGTGAAAAAGAAAAAAAATGTAAAAATAATATTTCATATTCAAAGATTGAAATGAACACACACGTTTTGTAAATTAACAATGGTGTCAGCTTAAATTGTAATGCGCATAAAAATAAAATGAAAGTAAGTTTATTGAACATATTAATTGTTTAGGCATGGCAGATTCTACCTATAGGAAACATTCAATAACAATAATGGAATTTTTCAACATTAAAAATAAATATAAGTACAAGTATTATAAAGTAAAAATGTTGGTCAGCTTTAATTAGATTATAGCGCATAACAATACAATTATTATTGTATGTAAGATTATTTAACATATTAATATTAGTATCATAATTACAATGGCAAATAATACAGTTTTAAAATAATAGTGGATGGAGTGATACTAAAGTCTAGGAAACTTTAAGTTATAACAAAGTACATTCTAAGCTTTGGAAAACATTTGAATTATACATTACATTAGACAAAAATCGCCCTCCTAATTTCGACATGGTAGTGTTTTTCTAATCACCGAGTTTTTTCAACAACAATACAAACGTGCGCTCTGCGCGAACCAATCGTGTGGCATTCTAAAACCAATACCACTACATAAGTTGTGTAATATAGAGAGTGTTACTCACACTATTGCGAAATAACTCTTCTGGCTTAATGATCGTTACAAGTAGATGCGATGAAGAACTGCTAGTTTCGTGCCAACATAAGTGATTCTAAACCTAATGAATTGGGTTGAATACAATTATGTCTTGCGACCACGCTCTTCAATATAACCGAATCCGTAATTGAAGCGCGTTGAACGGTACCACCAAATGGATAATTTTTTTTTTCTAAACGGTTCCATTACTTTCGGACCTTATTTTTTTCTTCAGCTTACGTAATGAGTTACTTATCCATCGGAAAGGACCAGTCACACCTTTTGACTTTTTTATCTTTTATCGTTGCTTGATCTTCCGTAACGATGTCATAAATTTCCCTTTACATTCGGTTCTTTAAAGCTTTCAAGAAGAAAAAAAAGCGACGACACTTTTGAATTTCTCAATTTTCTTTCATCAGCTCAAAATGAGAAAAGGAAAATAATTTTTTTGGGGAATTTTCTTTTGAATAAATTATGTAATGTTTTCCATTTGAAGAGAAGCAAAATCTGGCTCCTTATAATGGAAACCTATTTATTAATTATTTATTTAAAAAATTTATTGCAAATACAATCTGGCAGGCTTATTGCCAGACGGCAATCTCTTCCAACCAACCAGACAAAAGTAAATGAAGCAAGTTACGTGGTCGCATAAATCATTCAAATGACTATCGATCCCCACGAAATACATAAACACATACGTGAGCACATGCCCACGAACCCCATAAAGACGGAGAATTATCCGAACATTATTTTTCATATAAAGTGAGATATCATCAATCAAAAGGAAAGGAAGGGATGGTGGAGAGGAAAGGAAAAGAAAAATCAGGAATGAAACACGTTATTTTACTGACTAGAAATTAAGAGTTTTTTCAGTCGCTTCTTAAAGCATGCCAAGGACGGAGCGAGTCTTATATTGGTTTGTAACTGATTCCAGAGTCTCACTGCATGGACAGTAAAGGACGACGTAAAAAAAGAGGAGCGGTGAACTGGAAAGGCCAATAAACAATATCTGTTTGAGCGTAGCGCTAATCCATGATTGGAAAGACGTTGAAAATTTTCGGCGACATAAAAGGGAGCGGCGGGACAGTTAAGGATAGTATACAATAGAGACAGTATGTGAATTTGGCGTCTATTTCTAACATTCGACCAGTTCAATGCCTTCTGGTATGAAGTTATATGATCGTACTTACGTAGGTTGAAAATGAATCTTAGACACGCATTTTGAAGACGCTGTAATTTGTCCAGCTGTTCCTCTGTAACATCCAAGTAACAGGCGAACCTAAGTGAGTGATAAAAAGTTTTCTGTCAAGGTAAATAAATCCATTCTCTGGCACTACCATCGAGAGGAAGGGAAGATGCAGACTCAGCAGAGACACGTGACACGCATGGCAACTGATCAAATGTTCACCATCCCTAGAGTTAAAACATCTTTTGCCCAAAGGCAATATGCCTATTTAGCTCACATGACATACAATGGCGTGCCGAATTCAATAAAGGTAAAGGCAAAGGCAAAGGCTCCGAATGCTGGACGATGTATAACTCTCAGATAAAGGTGATCTTCATGAATAATATGGTTTAAGCGGTCCTCATCGAAGTCCACTGGTCGTCCGGAACGCTTCATGTCTTTCAGGTCGAAATTACCGTCTTTGAAACGCAAAAACCACCGACGAGCTGTCCTTTCATTCATAGCATCTTCACCGTACACTTCGCAAATATCGCGAGCAGCTTTATTCCCACGATTGAACGCGAACAGAAGGAGGTGTTGAAAATGCTCACTTTCGTCTAATTGACATTCCGTTTTGAAGGCTTGTAATCATATAAAATGAAATACGTAACGTAAAAGCAAACACAATATCTTGCAGAGCAGAAAATTTTCTTTCGAATGACGTATAATCGTTACCATTTTGTTTTACTTTTGGTGCTCATTTTTAAATTGGAAAAAAGGATACAACTTATGTTAACACCTAATATTATTGTTTTAATAAATAAACATAAAACTAAGAGATTCTATTTATTATAACTAAGAGATTCTATTAATTATAACTAAGAGATTCTATTCATTAAAACTAAGAGATTCTATACATTATAACTAAGAGATTCTAGAGATTTATAAAGCGTCAAATTAAATCTCAACATTTTAAACAACAAAGTTAATTTTAATAATATTCCTCTGCTAAATATGTTCCCATTCAAAAGCCTTCCTTTTGCCGCCTACCTTTAGCATTGTCTCGCTATTATTACCCAATTCTCTCCTCCCCCTCTCCTATACCTATTACAATTAGGAAAAATGTATTTAAGACATAATTTAGCTCAAATTCACCTGACGAGGAAGACGGAGGTCTTGAAACCGGTAATGAACTCAAATAAAATAGTGGTGGACACAAATTAAAAATGAGTTCATTTTATTTTATTAATAAAAAAAAGCGTTTTAATGCGTTTTTTGATGAAACAAAAGGTTAAAAAAAATAAAACATTTTGTTTCCTTCTTGTGAGGAATATTTAGAGTATACCACAGCAAGGATATCTCCTAGTCTACTAAAATATTTGGAGTATACCACAGCAGGGATATCTTCTAGTCTACTAAAATATTTGGAGTATACAACAGCGGGGATATCTCCTAGTCTAATAAAATATTTGGAGTATACCACAGCAGGGATATCTCCTAGTCTAATAAAATATTTGGAGTATACCACAGCAGGGATATCTCCTAGTCTACTGAAATATTTGGAGTATACCACAGCAGGGATATATCCCAGTCTACTAAAATATTTTGGAGTATACCACAGCAGGGATATCTCCTAGTCTACTAAAATATTTGGAGTATACCACAGCAGGGATATCTCCTAGTCTACTAAAATATTTGGAGTATACCACAGCAGGGATATCTCCAAGTCTACTGAAATATATGTCTATAAAATCGGGGTTTAAAGCTTGGGTTCCCTACAGAAAGCACATTCGGAGTCTGGAAATCTTTCACCAGCGTTTCCTTCTCCGAATTTTTCGGATCCACTGGAGTGATCATGTCACAAATGTTTCGGTCCTGCAACGCGCCAACTGTAAGCCTATAGAATATATGGTTGTAAAGACGAAATTATGTTCGAACTGGTACCGATATACACGCTTCAACGGTTAGGGGGTGAGGGATGAGGGAGGCATGGGACGATTTCGGCCAAAAGCGGAGTGATTTTTGGGATATAAATGTTAACCAGATGTTGTGCTCTCCTGAAGATGAGGTGAAAGCCAAGAAACTTGTAGGGTTATACCGTTACAAAAAAGTGGAATAAACAGTGTTTGATAAAAATAAGTTAAAATGTCTTTAATGTGTTCCTCACGGGAAGCACAAACGCCCGTAATCTGATCTGTAGCATTCCTTTGTGTATTTTACGTAATGTTTAGTTTATCTCCTTTATTTAATGAGTCTCCTTAAGAGTAATTACTATTATTTATTATCAGAAAATTATTTGAATGTCATGTTTACTTGGTGGTGTAATCTAATATCAGTGGTTCTAAACAAAATACGCGTTTAAACTTAGAAATTAAAAAAACGCCGAAATTGTGCCGCGCACAGGATTCGTGGAATTTGATTTTTAACGCGGTGTACAGGTTAAACCTCCACAACGTTAATGCCTTAACTATAAACAACAAAATATAAATTATAACTCAGCTCAATTTATTCCAGTTATTAAAAAACATGACTGAATTAGTGGTAAAAAAGAGATACTGGATAAGTCCTTGAAAACGCAACCAATCGTTAAATCAAAACTCTCTCTCTCCATTTCATAATCTTCCGACTAAATGAATTGAGAAGAAATGAAATTAAAAAAAAAAACGTTAATTGAACGAATTCGGAGGAAAACCGGTTGTAGGCGTGGCCGGTTCGGAAAGGGTTTGTTTCCGGGGTCATTTTTCAAGTCGCTTTTAATTAACGGCAATGCTCAACACTTTCTCGCCCGGACACGTACTGGCGAGGAAATTACAATGTTACTACGTGAAAGTTTAAAAAATGCGTTTTAATTTATACAAGATGTGAGATAAACGTGATTTGTGACTTTATTTAAATAATTTATATTGATTAAGTAATTTTATTTAAAGAAATAATCAGAAAAAATATGAAATGTGACGTACTTACGTCCGTCTGTGTTAATAGGTGTTGCCAGAAATAAGGTTTACGACCAGTATGGTCAATTTCATTGCCATTTAATAAATATAGTATTTGTATTTTTTTTAGTAAAACACTGTTTCATCATAATCATCATCATTGTCAACCAGGGTTGATCCACTGCTGGATGAAGTTCTCCCCAAGTTGACTCCAAATAGTTCGGTTTTTTGCTCGTTTATGCCATGTGATGCTGCCATGCTTCCTGATTTCATCTATCCAGCGTACCTTCGGTCTTCTTCTGGGTCTCTTTATGCCTCTTGGGTACCATTGGATTATTTCGGATGTCCATCGGGAGTCTGACATTCTGGCTACGTGTCCGTTACTACACTGTTTATTCCCCTTTATATATTTTTAATTTACTTTGCACGGATTTCTCCTGTTACACAAAAAGGGTCAGCTTCTAACATTGGCTTATTAGTTAGGAAGAATATCAGCCAGGATTCTTCTCATACTGCTAGACGGTGCCGAGACTATATCAACAGTGTCATTCAGTTGGTTCAATATCTCTATACTACCTTGATCAAAAAGTTTTAGGACCAGCCACCGTGTGGCACTGTCAGTCATCCGATTGGAATTCTATTTTTTGTTCGGTTACCACATCTATCATTGACACTTTCCTCCAAATTTCAGCGTCATAGCTTGACATTTGTAAAAGTTACGCTGTACTGAGAACATCTACCTTTGTGCGTGTTTTCGATTTTTTACAAGTTTGAAAATGGCATCAACTGTGCATTAACGAGTTTGCATTAAATTTTGTGTGAAAAACGGATTTAACGGTTGTTGGAGAAGTGTTTTTCTGTAACACGAACGCTTCAGAAGTGGTCGTGAGTAGGTCGAGGATGACGAACGCAGTGGCAGTCGAAAACCGATGAAAACATTGATAAAATCGAAGAAATGTTGGCCGAAAACCGCAAAATGACCATTAGAGAGCTGGTAGAGGACTTAAACATCGCTTATGGATCCGCGCAAGAAATTTTGGTTAGTGATTTGGGCCTCAGACGTGTCGCTGCAAAACTGGTGCCGAAACACCTCAATTTCATGCAAAAAAGGGACCGCGTTGAAATCGCGAAAGACATGATTTTCATGAGTTTTTGACCAAAAACAACACAATTACTATCCAGCAGCCTTCGAATTCACCTGATCTGGCTCCCTGCGACTTTTTCCTGTTCAACCGACTTAAAAAACCGCTTCGCGGAACGCGTTACAGCACCCGAGAGGATGTCATGAAAAAATCGAAGACGGCTCTGATGGACATACCGAAAATTGAGTACCGGCGGTGTTTCGAGGATTGGATCAAGCGCTGGCATAAGTGCGTTGCAATCGATGGGGAGTACTTTAAAGAGGACCATATCGATTTTGATGAATAAACTTGTATTTTCGATTTTATGAATAAAGTCTTAAAACTTTTTGATCAAGGTAGTATATCCACATTGTCACTCAGTTGGTTCAATATCTCTATACCACACGTCACTATACCATGAGTGTTTAGCCATGATATTCCTTCTGTAAGTTGGTATGTATCATAGAACAGAGGGTGATTCCTTGCACGGCTATATTTATTAGGTACATATAAACTTAGTGCTTCTAGTATTGCGGGGCAGTTAAAGCAATCTTGGAAAACCTTCAGTAGAAATATCACAATGGATCCTTGCCTTCTTGTTTCGAGGCTTCTATAGTTACACACCGTGAGAAGTCAGACATAGTGCGCATATTTTGGATAATCGCCCTTTTTCTGAACTATAGATATCTGAGTTATTTATTATTTGTTCTATATTATTTTTATATTTGAGCTGATGAGGAGCCCAAACTGTAGATGCATATTCTAATTTTGTTCTTATTATAATACTTATATAACTCTTCCGGTTTCAAGTTTTTCACCTCATCATCGGGGGAGTATAGACAAGACTGAATTATATTCAAACTGGTACCGACATACACACGCATCTCTTCTTCTTCTTCCTAGTGTCATGTCAGGTCCCCTTAACGTTGACTATCACCTGAGTGTAAGCATCTCTGTCCCTGGCAACCCGAAAAAGACCCCCAACGCTCCTTATACCAGTCCAATCACGTATATTGCGGAGCCAGGAGATTTACCTCCTGCCATCACCTCTTAGACCCTCTATTTTGCCTTGGATGATACGGTGCAGTAATTTGTACTTTGCTCCTCTAAGCACACACGCATCTAACAATAAAAAAATCGGGTTTGGGCTTGTGGGTGGTAAGAGGCCAGAAACAACTTCGGCAAGCAGCGGTGAGATCTTGAAAATGTGCGTATTTATCAGATGTTCATACTAATGCATTGACTTGGATATTTCTAGGGCATCTAATCTGTCCAAGTTGTTTATATTATTCTTGATATACAAGAATTTTTACATCGTAATTTATTTTTATCAAACACTGTTTATTCCATTTTTTTGTGATGGTTTCAAAGCTTTCACCTCATCTTCAGGGGAGCGCAAACAAGACAAAATGCTGTTCGAACTGGTACCGATATACACGCTTCAACGGTTGGAGGCTAGGGGGTGAGGGAGGCACGGGACAATTTCGGCCAAGAGCGGAGAGATTTTGGGGAAATAACTGTTCAACAGAGGTTCCGATCGGTGTACTGACTTAGAAATTTCTAGGGCCTCTAATCTGTCCATCATCGACAGAAAATGTGTTGCTCCCCTGATGATTAAATTGACAAATTTGAAACCGGTAGGGTTACACTGTTATATTTAACATAGTAGCATAAGCAGTGTTTTACTAAACTGCATATATAATGGATGTTTTAAGTACCATGAATAAAACAGCTTAAATATGGTTTGAACATGTGGAGTGAAAGAATGACTAAGTGAGTATACAAATCAGAAGTGCAAGAAGTGTATGACGAGGAAAACGTAGCTGGATCAAATGGATCAGATTTTAACCTTTTCCTTTCCGTGCGTAAAAAAAATCGCGCGTTGCGGTGCTGTGTATTGAATACACATCAACACACATGTAAAAATGAGCGATTTAAAATCGGAAAAATAAGAATATTCATAGTCAATCGCTTAAATTAATTAAATTTGAAGTCAAAAGTAATAATAATTGAAATTTATTTGCTGAAAACATGAAAAAAATATCGGCCGACGTTCACGTTCACAAAACGGGCACAGAGACCACCCCAAATCGATGTCCGCGAGCTACTGATACGGGACTCGGAATACTAACACTGTATGTTATATACCTCCAAGGAAGAAATAACTGTGAACTGAGATTCTATTTCTTGCGTTCCCATACACTGAAGTAGAGTGAGGGTGAGACGTGAATAGCGTCGCTTCCTCACCCATAGCGGTTTTTTAGAATGAATATACCTACGTGACACACGTTTGGTTGTATTGGTGAATTTATTCCCGATTTTCACAAAATATCTCTGATGTGGCCGATAAGTGCTAATTATTATTAATATTATTTTTTCATTCGATGCGTAAATGTATTACAGAGGAATACCTTAATTCTGAACTCAGTATTTATTATATTTATAGAGATATTAAAGTTTTAAGATCAATGACGGGAGTTCTATGTGATCCGAAAATGCCTGTTCAGTTAAAAGGAAAAGTATACCAAACGATTGTCAGACCCGCACTCATCTATGGCTCCGAATGCTGGACGATGTATAACTCTTACTCTAGGCAACTAGAAACTGCTGAAGTGCGCATGCTAAGATGGTCAGCTGGTGTGTCCCTAAGATACAAAATAAAAAGCTCACGCATTCGTGGAAGCCTAGGTGTTACAGACATCAACAGTAAGATGGAGGAGAGGCGGATGGATTGAGATGGTATGGGCACGTTGGACGCAGAGCACCCGATCACATTGTGAACCAGGCAATCTCCATGGATCTTCCTCGAATAACAACCAGAGGAAGGTCAAATAATTCATGGGTGGTGCAAAAAGATAACCTGATGCAGAGGCACGGCCTGGGGGACGTAGTCCGGAACAGAAGAGCATACAACCTGAGGACGAGGAGAGCTGACCCCAACAGTATTCGCAGACAGTGAGCTGGGATGGAGCCGGGAAGAATAAGATATTAAAGTTTTTAGAAGCAATGTGTACTAGTTACACATCACAGGGAAGGAAGGTAAAATGAAAATAATCAATAATATAAGATTTTTCATGACTTGGATAGTAAAGTTTGGAGCCTACACCGCAAATAACTAATATTCACGTTAATAAATAAATTGTTTTTTGCATTATAATGAATTTGAATCTACGGTATTTTTTAATGTGTTTTTCTATCAGCACATATTGATGGTATGAATGAGGGCATTAACAACTTATTCGCGTGCAGTCAAGTGTTGCGATGCGCTGAAACAAAAGAGCATGGAACCATTAAACGGCACGTGGCGCCTCCTTTCCCTCGAAACTTAATGAATTTTTCAACTTTCTTAATTTCTCTAATCTTGATCCATAAAAAATGAATACTTTTAAATCGTTATGCCACACCCCGCCTGTGTACTAAATCCTCATATCTTAACGGGGTTTTAATTTGAGGGGTGGGTTTTTGGATACAAATTACAATTTACTTCATGGTATTTCTGAATTATTAAAATATTTAAAATAAAAAGGAGCTGACCACTTGAAGAAATTCGGTATTTGGGGAGAATGTTTTCGAGAAGTGGTGAGATAGAGATTTGTTGCTGAAGAAAATAAAGTCAACTGCCCATTTTGTATTTCTATAATAACGTGTTCCTCGCGGGAAGCACAAACGCCTGTGATCTGATCTGTAGCATTCCTTTGTGTATTTTACGTAATGTTTAGTTTATCTCCTTTATTTAATGAGTCTCCTTAAGAGTAATGACTATTATTTATTATCAGAAAATTACTTGAATGTCATGTTTACTTGGTGTTGTTATCAAATATCAGTGGTTCTAAACAAAATTAGCGTTTAAACTTAGAAATTAAAAAACGCCGAAATTGAGCCGCGCTCAGGATTCGTGGAATTTGATTTTTAACGTTTTAACGTGTACAGGTTAAAAAGCTTTGTTGCTGAAGGAAACAAAGTCAACTGCCCATTTTGCATTTCTACTTCTTTTAAAAATTAAGAAAGTATTGTAAGGATTTTATCTGTTGCGAGCAATTTAATCCGACTTCAAAATCGTATTAAACCGACTTCAAAATCTGAAGAGGATGCAAGGAACCTCTTCAAATAATGCGGAAAGAATATGTCCGGTATAGTTTTTATTAATTTATTTTACAAATGACAAGAAATATACATAATTTGCGAAAAAACAACAAGTTATTTAATTCGGACAAACAGTTTTCATGGATCTAGGTTTGTTGCCTTTCATTTGTCGTGTCCCCGGTAAACTAGGCGTTTGCCTGTATCTCACTGAGGACATATAGCATGAAAAAATAAATCAATACTTCTTTCCGATTTTTGATTATATAAAACCCCGTTGCACATTCTCATCACCATGACAAACAGTGACACTCAATTACACATGTATACATCACGCGAATCAAGCCACTCACACTTCATCACTCCAGACATACTAAAAACATTCACTCCACAATGTACCGCACATAATCATAAAAGTAAAAAAAAAACAAAAATATAAATATAAAACAACAAAAAACACCACATTCAAGAGCTCACACAAACCTCTTCCACAAGGCATTCCTCTTGCAAGCCCAAGTACTCAAACTCGTGTCGCAATAGCAACCAAGCTCCGATCGAGTGCCTAAACTGTTTTCCTCCCTTTACCTTAAGTTTGTATATAGAATATACATATATAATCACTATCAAACAATTTTCATATCAGGGTAGGCATAGAGTAGAGAGCACTACTTCCTATAGCGATATACATCTTTCACTTCTTCTACATCTATACATTGTCATTGTTGCTGGGTTCTCGTAGTTGAGGATCCCCTCGCCATTCCATCGTCAATTCAATTGGAAAGCGAAACTGGGCTGTGGATTATTTCGTTTCTTTTTGAGTAAATGAGCCGTTGCATACCAGCATATTCACCAGCTACACCTTCTTCTCCCTGGCTCCATCCCAACTCATTGTCTGCAAAGACTGTTGGGGTCAGCTCTCCTCGTCCTCAGGTTGTATGCTCTTCTGTCCCGGACTACGTCCCCCAGGCCGTGCCTCTGCATCAGGTTATCTTTTTGCACCACCCATGAATTCTTTGACCTTCCTCTGGTTGTTATTCGAGGAAGATCCATGGAGATTGCCTGGTTCACAATGTGATCGGGTGATCTGCATATGCACCAGTTACACCGTTGTACTGGATCCGATGGTACGCCGAAGTGAGACTGATTGGAGCACACGAGCATGTTATTTTTTCTCTTTTTTTAGATAGAAATTACCCAAGTCATATGTATCCTTTATGATATATATTTTTTTTAACCTGGCGAGTTTATTGCTATGTGGCAATCTCTTCCAACCAACCAGGAAAATGTTTTTATAGACCCTTAGTGTTAACCAGACTGGAATCATATTTAAAAAATCTGGATTCCAGCGGGAATCGAACCCCCAGCCTCCGGATCGGCAGACAAGTGTCTTACCACCAGGCCACGGAGGTCATCCTTAAATACTAGACGGAAAAATATGTCTGTCATATCCTCGAATACTAGACGGAAACAATGTCTGTCATTCGAGGGGTACAAACCATACCCCTCGAATTACCCATGTATTTTTCCCCACACTGAGAAGTACGAACAAGCGACGGAATTTCTCTTGATACTTTACATTTAATTTTTGTAATTTGTTTTATCAAACACTGTTTATTTCACTTGTTGTAACGGTATAACCCTACCGGTTTCAAGGTGCACACCTCATCGTCCTCATTTCCCCTCATCGGCCTTGAAACCGGTATAGTTATACCGTCACAAAAAAGTGGAATAAACAGTGTTTGATAAAACAAATGACAATGTATTTAAACCTCCACAACGTTAATGCCTTAACTATAAACAATATATTACATTTGATTCTTTCAAACTTGATCTAACCACACTCTATTGGTCTTTTTCTGCCACATCTTCGACTAATTCACGGTATATTCGTTCCGTTAGTCTTTATTCATTCGTTCCACGTGCCCAAACCATCACAGCATGCTCTTCTTCATCTTACTCAACACATCAGACTTTAGTTTACATTAATCCCCAATAACTTCATTTGGGATTATTTTATACATTGTCACCCCATGTATTCTTCTAAAGCATTTATAATGAAATCAAGTGACTAAAAGTTGTCTGTCTAAAAACCATTGGTAAAGCGATTTTTTAAAATTAATTTGTTTTTTCTTGTTTGACAAAAAAAAAGCCTATGTCGAAGGTTTTCTTGTAAAACTGAATGTTGTCAATTTTGTAGAAGTTGTGGACTATTAACGCATATACGAGTAAATTAAAATTGCATTAATTTTCTCTTGCATAAATGAAAGAGCGACAGCCGACAAGTGCATAATGCAATAACTTAACGAGTTAAATTGCATGTAAAACGGCTGGGTGCATTTGCAAGTCTACAGTTCCGGTCTGTCCCAGTTGATTGCTATAACAATTGGATGCATTTCTATTGACTTGAGGCTATAAATCTATTGAAAGCAGGATGTAGTACCTTAATCTGTCTGTTATAGTAACATTGGAGAAACTTTAAAGTTAACTTGAACATGCATTAAAGAGTTTGGCAAGTAAATTGTATAAGAGACGCAAAAATACTTTTGTCTGGTTGGTTGGAAGAGATTGACGCCTAGTAATATGCCCGCCATTAGGTTCAAGGATAAATATGATTTAGAGGTAGTAGAAGATTTCAACTACCTGAATTCAACTATAACGAAGGGAAACGGGGACCATGCTGAGATTAAGAGAAGAATCACAACAGGGAACAAAGCATTTTTCTCCCTACTGCTGGTGTTCAAGTCTAGAAGTGTCCATAGAAAAACTAAAGTCACCCTGTACAAAACAATTATAAGAACAGTGGTGGCATATGGATGCGAAGCATGGACACTGACAGCTAAATCTGCAGAGTTGCTGGATGCCTTCGAGAGAAGAGTACTACGTAGGATCCTGGGCCCCGTGAATGATGGCGAAACCTCGCGAACACAACTACGAGCTGTATAATATCTACAAAACTCCCAGGTTATCTGTACATCTCAGACTGAGCAGATTGAGGTGAACCTGTGGCGGTCGCACACTCGGATACTGTGGGCGTTCATACATACGGTCAATGACCGATGAAATGACCTTCGCATTCCTCGATAAATCTAAATAAACAAGTCCGAAGGTCACACGCCGGCCATTCAACCCATAGCCGAGCGGACCGCATTCCATACTAGAGAGAGAACGCACCACGCTTGTCTCGCCAGTTCCGTATTTGAATGATACCTACATACAACAATTAATCGTCTTGCATTCGCAGAAACGAGACGTAGGCATATCGCGAGCGCATTCCCGCGCACATTCTAAAAAAGATATAAATACCTACGTTACTAATAAAATTGGACAGACTCTCTTTCCGCATTGCGATCTAACGTGTTTTATTATTTATCAACAAATCATCATCATCTCTTCCAATAAGGACCGATCTCCTAAAGGCCGGACATGTGCAGAGAATGCCGTCATCGCGGGCACCCAAAATAATCCTGGAAGGACACCCGGGTGGAAGAAGGAGAGTGGGCATGCCAAGGCTGCGATGGGAGGACGAAGTTGAGAGGGACGCAACCCGGCTGCTGCAGGCGCAGGATTGGAGGGTCGTGGCGGAAGACAGGAGGAGTTGGAGGCGAAGATTGACGGAGGCCAAAGCTCGATATGGGCTGTAGGACCATCGAAAGAAAAATAAAACAAATATGTCCGCCAGATAGTCTTTGTAATGAAGTGTTAAATAAATAAAGAGAATGAATAATGTGAAGTCCAAAGTAATGGTGATAGAAAAGTGTGAAAGGAAAGTAAATGGGTGAATAATAACAGAATGGAATAAGTCTGCTGTTTGGCTAGTACTTATTCAAATAAAGAGTAAAGAGAAGGATATCGAACGGCGTGTAGCGATAGCAAAAAAGTCAATGGGGCACTTAGACATATATACTACATAGAAAGCAATGCTTGCATTTGTAGCCCGCTGGGGGCACATAACTCACTCATGGTGGAGCAGGTACAAAAAAATATCTACGTTATCTCTATATGAGTGAGTTTGGTGTCTATCCATGGCTTTATCCTACTCAGTTTCTGCTGGGCATGCTCGGGTATAACTCCTTGAGTGTAAGGAGAGATCTGCGTCTCCTGGTATATGTTGTCAGACTCGTTCGAGGAGTTGTGATGAGCTGTCCAGCATTACTACGAAGATTAGCGTTAAATATTCCTAACAATTTATCGTTGAATTTGACTCCCAATGCGTTGGACTGAACAAGTGAAATACGCAACTGCGCCACGGGTAATTGTCATTGAATCATTGTTAAATTTCCTCTTAGTGTTGTTTTAAATAAATAAGGTTTTTCTTTATGTCGAAGTACTAGTTTCCTAATTTCAAAATTGACGCACAAGATGAAGAATCCCAATTGATGCACAAGATAAAGAATCCCAATTGACGCACAAGATGAAGAATCCCGATTGACGCACAAGATGAAGAATCCCGATTGACGTACAAGATGAAGAATCGCAATTGATGCACAAGACGAAGAATCCCAATTGATGCACAAGATGAAGAATCGCAATTGATGCACAAGATGAAGAATCCCAATTGAGGCACAAGATGAAGAATCCCAATTGACGCACAAGATGAAGAATCCCAATTGACGCACAAGATGAAGAATCCCAATGACGCACAACGTGAAGAATCCCAATTGATACACAAGTTGAAGAATCCCAATTGATGCACAAGATATGAAGAATCCCAATTGACGTACAAGATAAAGAATCCCAATTGTTACACAAGATGAAGAATCCCAATTGACGTACAAGATGAAGAATCCCAATTGATGCACAAGATGAAGAATCCCAATTGACGTAGAAGATGAAGAATCCCAATTGTTACACAAGATGAAGAATCCCAATTGACGTACAAGATAAAGAATCCCAATTGTTACACAAGATGAAGAATCCCAATTGACGTACAAGATGAAGAATCCCAATTGATGCACTAGATGAAGAATCCCAAGTGAAAGACGCGACTGGACTACCCTTAACAACTGCCCTTCAAGTCGCGAAGTGCAGAGATGGATGGAGAGGATTCGTCGAAGGCTATCATGAGAGTTACGATTATCAGTCATGAGCTACACGACACGATGATGATGAACAAAATTGGAATCAGATTTGTATATTGTTCCGTTTATTCTCTTTCCTATCGCAACATACCGTTCAATATATCACAACTCCCGCGAGTTATCTCAACTCTCCTAAATCAGGCAAACTCATTACACGGTCCGTATGCTTGCTTAACGTATTAACAAGGTGATTAAAAATGCACGACTTCCCCCCCTCTCTATTCGATGTATGTATTATAATCACTAGGGATGTGCCAAGTATTCGAACTGGTTCGGTAAATTTCGATTATATATTCGAACCGAGCAATATAGCCACATCCCTACCTAAATAATTTCGATATTTTAACATTATTAGTATTGTTAAGTACAAATATTTTAAAACCAAATTATATATTCATTTTTATATTATTTATAGTTAAGGTATTAACACTGTGGATGTTAAAAAAAATTGTAATTTATTTAGTCAAACACTATTAGGAGCATGTCTTACATTGAACGGTGCTGATATAGGGAGAGTGGAAAAATTTAAATACCTCGGGAGTATCCTAGTGGAAGACCTCGACCCAGAAACCGGAGTCAAGTGCAGAATTGAATCGTCTCGTGCGGCTTTTAATAAAATGAAAAGCGTATTCTGTGATGATAATCTAAACTTGAAACTTCAACAGCGGTTAGTCAAATGCTACGTTTGGTCAGTGTTATTGCATGGAGTGGAATCATGGACCCTCAAAGTTGGTAGTATGAACCGACTGGAAGCATTCGAAATGTGGATGCACCGGAGAATGCTACGGATACCCTGGACGGATATGGTCAGCAACACAACGGTTCTTCAAAGAGACAAACTTGATAGAGAGTTGCTGACTAATATTAAAATCCGAAAGGTGTCCTATTTAGGACATGTACTTAGAGGAGCAAAGTACAAATTACTGCACCTGATCATCTAAGGCAAAATACAAGGCCGAAGAGGTGTTGGCAGGAGGCAAATCTCCTGGCTCCGCGATATACGTGATTTGATTGGTATAAGGGGCGGTGGAGATCTTTTTCGGTCTGCCGGGGACAAATGTGTCTACTGTCAAGTGATATTCAACGTTGGGGGGACCTGACATGACACAGAGAAGAAGAAGAAGAACAAACACTATTTATTCCACTTTATATAAAGGTATAACCATACCGGTTTCAAGGTGTTCACCTCATCATCAGGAGAGCACAAACAATACTTATTTGTGCTCCCCTGATGGCTAGGTGTGCACCTTGAAACCGGTAGGGTTATACCGTTATATAAAGTGGAATAAACAGTGTTTGATAAAACAAATTACAACATTTTAATTTGTTTTATCAAACACTGTTTATTCCACTTTATGTTGTTTCAAGGCTTTCATCTCATTATCAGAGGAGCACAACAAGACTTATTGTGTGTGCTCCCCTGATGATGAAGTGAAAGCTTGGAAACCGGTAGGTTTATATCGTTACATAAACAGTGTTTGATAAAACAAATCACAACATTTTAATTTGTTTTATCAAACACTGTTTATTCCACTTTATGTTGTTTCAAGGCTTTCATCTCATTATCAGAGGAGCACAACAAGACTTATTGTGTGTGCTCCCCTGATGATGATGTGAAAGCTTGGAAACCGGTAGGTTTATATCGTTACATAAACAGTGTTTGATAAAACAAATCACAACATTTTAATTTGTTTTATCAAACACTGTTTATTCCACTTTATGTTGTTTCAAGGCTTTCATCTCATTATCAGAGGAGCACAACAAGACTTATTGTGTGTGCTCCCCTGATGATGAAGTAAAAGCTTGGAAACCGGTAGGTTTATATCGTTACATAAACAGTGTTTGATAAAACAAATCACAACATTTTAATTTGTTTTATCAAACACTGTTTATTCCACTTTATGTTGTTTCAAGGCTTTCATCTCATTATCAGATGAACACAACAATACTTGCTTTCAATCACATTAAGAGAGCACAAAGAAGAAGACTTCTTGTTTGTGCTCCTCTAATGATAAAGTAAAAGACTTGAAACCGGTAGGGTTATGCCGTTACAAAAAGTGGAATAAGCTGTGTTTGATAAAACAAATTCCATATTAAAAAAAATCTATTATTTAAATTCACAATACAGGCTAAGCTCAGTTAAATTTGTTATTGAAAAAAAATGTTATCATGTTTAAAAAAAAATACAAATATTCATAACACATCAATATTTTAATGAGTGATTTCTAACGTCCCTTATCTAAGAAAAAAAATTATATTAAATATGTCAAATTCCGAAGCAGTCCAGTTCAGAAGAGCTAAGTTCCTTCCAACAGGCATATCGGCTGGGAGGTCCGTTCATGGGTATGCCATTGACAACAGTTCCTACCGGCGCAGTCTAATCCTGTAAGTGTTATATATATTCAAAGCTAATGTTTCTGGTAATGCAGGACAGCTTATAACTCCTCAAACGATTCTGACAACGTATACCAGGAGACAGAGACGTCTTCTTACGCTCAAAGACGTTTAAGAGTTTGTAGCGACCGTGCGTGCGGTCACTGAACCCACCAAGGCGACCCTCGGCCGCTCGGTCATTGAACTCGCACTGTAGGGAATGCGAGACACCGATATATCTCTTGCCTCTCCTGCAGACCGTAGTATGAAATGTATATAGAACGTGCAACTATAACATGTGTCCCGCGGAAGCGAGACAGCGACATGTTCTGCGCCGTTCTATACATTATAAATACAGTCGCTTACAATAAACTTTCTCTCTTTACTTATTTCGATCTCGACGACTTTTATTCAAACAACCTCATCCTTCTATGCGAAACACAAGTCCCTAAAAGTTAAACCCATGCATGTCCAGCAGAAACAGAAAAGAATGAAGCCATGTATAGATACAACATTTACTTCTATAGAGATATTTTTTCTCCATCATGAGTGAGCTCTGTGTCTCCAGCTGGCTTAAAATGCGAGCATTGCTTTCTAATTTGCTACGGATTGTTTAGTTTTCAAACGATTTATAGATTCTTATCACAAGTTCTAGAGTTATAAACTGGAATGCACTCAAGTTCTTTGTAAGGACCAAATGCGAGATTGTTGTGGAACTAAACACTCAGATTTTTAATGTTCCTTGTGCTTAGATTCTACAATAGTTCCTTGTGCTTAGATCTATGAAAATTCTATATACTTTTGTACTTTGATAGATTGAATAGATTTTTTTTTTTTTTTGAAGAGTTGAGCCGATGGGCAACCTGGCCTATGACGCACCAGGTTTAAAACCCCGGGATTGTGTTTAGACTCTCTGAAGTGGTTCTTTGGAGACTCACTTCTTTGCCTGTTCCCTCAGTGCATACCCCAAAAGTGTTCATCATTTTATTGCTCTGAATATATGTAATGTGTTTTCAATGTTTAGTGTATGGATAGGACAAGACTTTATTGGAAGCGCCCCGTCATTTACATTACAACAATATAATTTATTATGACGACACCACTCACAAACCTTCTTGAGCTGAAGGCCTAAGCAGTCAACTTACGAACGAAGCTTCTTCAAGATGTTCAGGTCACGTACATCCATATAACACATCGATCAATAAGTCCCAGGACTAACCAACAGATGGCGCCTCTAATAACAAATCCATACCATTCTCAGTTAAAACCAATATTTAGAAGTTACGTGTCAAACTTTCATGACATTCCGACATTGTGTCATTGAGTTACAGTGGTTTTAATGACGCTACTTTTGCTATTTTCTAAACAATGGAAAAAATCGAATTTCGTGTGTTGATAAAACATTGTTTTTTAATGGGAAATAATAACGTTCAAACTCAGCGATGGCTTGAAAAGTGTTATCCGGGCTCTGCTCCGTCGAAAACAACCATTTGTCGGTGGTATGCTGATTTCAAACGTGATCGTACAGACACGAATGATGCTGAACGCTCTGGTCGTCCAAATGAGGCTGTTACACCAGAAAACATAAAAAAAACTCTCAAAATCAACCAAAAAAGAAGCGACCAGAAACTCAATAGTCGGCCGGAAAGGTTATGGCCTCCGTATTTTGGGATGCGCATGGTATAATATTCATCGATCACCTTGAAAAGGGAAAAACCATCAATAGCGGATATTACATAGCGTTATTGGAGTGTTTGAAGGCAGATATTGCAAAAAAAACGGCCTCATATGAAGAAGAAAAAGTTCTCTTTCATCAGGACAATGCACGGTGCCACAAGTCGATGGTAACGATGGCCAAATTGCACGAGTTGAACTTCGAATTGCTTCCGCACCCACCGTATTCTCCAGATTTGGCCCCCAGCGACTAATGGCTGTTCGCAGACCTTAAAAAGATGCTCCAGGGAAAGAGATTTGGCTCCAATGAAGAAGTGATTGCCGAAACTAACGCCTATTTTGAAACCAAATATAAATCATTCTACACGGCTGGCATAGAAAAGTTAGGAAATCGTTGGAATTAATGTATCGCTCTTGAAAGAGACTATGTTGATGAATAAAGAAGAATTTTGGCAAACAAATTTTGTTTTAGTAGTTAGTCCCGGGACTTATTGATCGATGTGTTATAACTCGCATAACTAGGAAGTTCTTCAACAATTATAATTATGGACGATCAATGCGAAGGCTGATAATCTTTTTACGTTTGATTGAATTTGAATTGACGTTGAAATGGTGAGGGTATCATCGAATACGAGGCCTTGCAACAATTGCGATTCTTTCCTAACATATGGTACTCGTACATTGTCAACTCGTGTATTATTTTCAGAATATTTTAATTGAGATATCAATACAATAAAAAAATCTTAAAATTAATTATGTTTTCCTGCAATATTTACTTATTTATAAGTAAACAGTGCAATGTATCTTATAACAAAAAAAATAAGTTTGACAGACAAAAATATTTAGAATGTAACAGGTATCAAATGGTTCAATCACATGTTACCAACACAATATGGGACCGTCCATAGGCGCACAGCTCGCACTGCACAAAAAATACATACGAAATATATAAAACATTAAAAAACAAATGTAAATAATCCAAATTGAAAATAAACGATTAAATTCGGAATCAGACTGGTACAACTTTACAAATCCTCAAAAAAAAACAAAATAATATTTCCCATTTACAACAAAAACATTTAGGGTGAAACAGGTATCAAACCGTAAAATCACCTATCATCAACACAATATGAGACCGTCCATAGGCGCACAAACTTGCCATTCCATTTTGAAAGCTTGTAATCATATAAAATAATATATGTAACGTAAAAGCAAACACAATATCTTGTAGAGCAGAAAATTTTCTTTCGAATGACGTATAACATTTACCATTTTGTTTTACTTTTGGTGCTCATTTTTAAATTTGTAAAAAAACGGACACAACTTATGTTAACACTAATATTTTCAAGGCACATAATTTGTTCGATCGAAAAAACCGATTTTTCGGTATTCGGATAATCGACTTAATGAGCGACCGGATTGTCACATCCTTATTTATAATCTCTTTAGACCGCTTTAGTAGAAAATATAGGAATATTTAACAACACCCATTCCCCGGCAGACTTTTCATTAAGTTCTCTTTTGCGGTATAAATATTTACGGGAAGTCGGTTCAGCGCGGAGGTGGCCCTAATAAAATACGAGGAAGTTTGGAATTAGCAACAAATTATACGGTTTATTTCCAATTTAAAGCCATCACCAGCGCGCAATGAGAAGAAAGCGTGGTGTAAGGGTTCATGATGGAATTTTGACTTAAGTTTTGGTTCATCATTATTAAAGCCGAACTAATGCACGAGACGTCTTTCGTTTTGGCAATATTCATGTATGGCGTGGAGACTTGGACTCTGAGAGCAAGCGAGAGACATATATTAGATGCATTTGAAATGTGGTGCTAGAGGATATTACGTATTCCATGGACAGCAAGACGAACTAACACCTCCATTCTGGAAGAACTGAGAATCCCTGACTGATTATCGACAATATGCTTTCGACAAGTCCTCCGATTCTTTGGGCATATTTGTTGTACTCAACGAGACAGTTTGAAGATGTTTGTGGTTACTGAAAACGTGGAAGGAAGACGCACAAGAAAAAGAATCCCAAAGCGTTGGACTGATCAAGTCAGACTCGCAACTGGACTACTCTTAACAACTGCTTTTCGAGCTGCGGAGTGCAGGGATGGATGGAAGGGAGTCGTCGGAGACTATCACAGTCACGATGCTGTCATGAGATACACGACAGAATTAATGGGTGGTTTAGCATTTATTCAACTCCTCTTAGCCTTTCCTGGTTAGTCAAATGCTATGTTTGGTCAGTGTTATTGCATGGAGTGGAATCATGGACCCTCAAAGTTGGTAGTATGAACCGACTGGAATCATTCGAAATGTGGGTACATCGAAGAATGCTACGGATACCCTGGACGGATATGGTCAGCAACACGAGGGTTCTTCAAAGAGCCAAAGTTGATAGTGAGTTGCTGACTAATATTAAAATCCGAAAGGTATCCTACTTGGGTCATGTACTTAGAGGAGCAAAGTACAAATTACTGCACCTGATCATCCAAGGCAAAACAGAGGGTCGAAGAGGTGTTAGCAGGAGGTAAATCTCCTGGCTCCGCAATATATTGTATGTTATTGGGCTGGTATATGGTAAGGGACGTTGGAGATATTTTTCGGACTGCCGAGGACAAAGATGTCTACTCTCAGGTGATATTCAAAGTTGGGGAGACCTGACATGACACTGGGAAGAAGAAGCCTTTTCTGACAGATTGTCGATAACATGTCTTCGAAGATGTTCACGCCAAAACGTCGTGACGTAAAATGTTGTTCCGCTCTATTCTCGATATTGTTGCATACCCAAGTTAAAATTACAATTTTAGTAAAAAACAACGAAATCGCATCGACCAGTGGGGCACGGACCGTCATCCAAGTGACAGCGAACACCGAAACCGGAAAAATAGCAACCAATACTCATCACCAACGCGTGTGTTTCAATAAGTGTTTTCGTATGCCGTGAGGAGACTGTGCCAACCTTTCAGTCCGAACGAAGCTCCAGTGTTTTGGTGCATGCAGAGCTCAGCCCATTGTATCACTCCCTGCACATCCACCACCTGTAAGTACCATTTCTTTTCCCATCATCTAATGGTGTGGCGTTTGCCTCACCAGAAGAGTCTCCGATTCTTTGGGCACATTTCTTGTACTTAATGTGACAGTTTGGAGAGGTTTGTAGTCACTAGAAATGTTGAAGCACGACTCACCAAATGAAGATCTCTAATGCGTTGGACTGATCTAGTGACTAGGGCTGCCCTTAACATCTAACTGCCTTTCGAAAGGCCGAGTTCAAAGATTAATGGAAAGGAGTCGTCGAAATTTATTATGGGAGTCATAATTTTAGAATGCTAATTTGTAAGCAAGTTGTAGACAAGAAGACGATGGAATATGTGTTGAAGAGAGTGAGTGAGAGAGCAATAGTGGGTATAAAACGAAAAGTAAATAAGTTTCATAATAAGGCGTATACGGAACAAGCGATGTCGGATACCGCAAATCTTGGAAAAGATTAGCTCTCAGCCTCCCTGGAGGGGTGACCACGTAACTGATACCAAAACATTAAGAATTTTCAAATAAAACATTGTCATACAGCACAGATGAAATTGAATGAACAACTATGACGTGGAGGAGAACTATTTATTTTATTTATTTAACACTTTTATGGCAAATACAATCTGGCAGGCTTATTGCCAGGCGGCATTCTCTTCCAACCAGCCAGACAAAAGTAAATGAAGCAAGTTACGTGGTCGCATAAATCATTCAAATGACTATCCATCCCCACGAAATCCATAAACACATACGTGAGCATATGCACACAAATCCCACAAAGACGGACAATCATCTGAACATTCCTTTTCATATAAAGTGAGATGTCATCAATCAAAAGGAAAGGAAGGGATGGTGGAGAGGAAAGTAAAAGAAATAAAATCAGGAATGAAACACGTTATAGTACTGACTAGAAATTAAGAGTTTTTTTCAGTCGCTTCTTAAATCATGCCAATGACGGAGTTAGTCTTATATTGGTTTGTAACTGATTCCAGAGTCTCACTACATGGACAGTAAAGGACGAGCGGTGAACTGGAGACGCCAATAAGCAATCTCTGTTTGAACGTAGCGCTAGTTCATTATCGGAGACGCTGAAAATTTTCGGCGAGATAAGAGGGGATGGCGGGACAGTTAAAAATATTATACAATATCAATATAAAATCGGAGATAAAAATCAGGAATGAAACTCGACATATTACTGACTAGAAATTAAGATTTTTTTTTCAGTCGCTTCTTAAAGCATGCCAAGGACGGAGTTAGTCTTATATTGGTTTGTAACTGATTCCAGAGTCTCACTGCATGGACAGTAAAGAACGAGCGGTGAACTGGAGACGACAATAAGCAATCTCTGTTTGAACGTAACGCTAGTTTATTATCGGAGACGCTGAAAATTTTCGGCGAGATAAGAGGGGGTGGCGAGACAGTTAAGGATATTATACAATATCAATATAAAATCGGAGATAAAAATCAGGAATGAAACTCGACATATTACTGACTAGAAATTAAGATTTTTTTTCAGTCGCTTCTTAAAGCATGCCAAGGACGGAGTTAGTCTTATATTGGTTTGTAACTGATTCCAGAGTCTCACTGCATGGACAGTAAAGAACGAGCGGTGAACTGGAGACGACAATAAGCAATCTCTGTTTGAACGTAACGCTAGTTTATTATCGGAGACGCTGAAAATTTTCGGCGAGATAAGAGGGGGTGGCGAGACAGTTAAGGATATTATACAATATCAATATAAAATCGGAGATAAAAATCAGGAATGAAACTCGACATATTACTGACTAGAAATTAAGATTTTTTTTCAGTCGCTTCTTAAAGCATGCCAAGGACGGAGTTAGTCTTATATTGGTTTGTAACTGATTCCAGAGTCTCACTGCATGGACAGTAAAGGACGAAAGGTCAATAAACAATCTATGTTTGAGCGTAGTAATGCAAAAAGAAATCCTTTGTCGGAGTTGTCGCACATGGCGAATAAACCTTGTCCCCACTTTCCCAAAATACTCGTATCTCTCTTGCTAATCATTCTAAAACCTGCACCAAAACTGTTAAATGACTAAATTCTTGGATAGCACTTTTCGTCTTCATATCATTCCCTCGATGAAGAAAAATATTGAAAGCCTTTTATGGCGCCCAGACGCAAACATACCAGTGTGCTTTAATCGTCTAATTTTGGTGTGACATAGCGGTGTAGCAGATGCGTTTGTTGGTGTCCAACGACTCACTCACTTAATACAAACTCCACGGCGAAGCTTCGCTTGGCAACTGAATTGACGGTGGAACAGCGAGGAGTTCTTCATCTATGAGGCCCAACAACTGACAACGCATAACAAGACTGCACAAATTGGGCATAGCATGAGTTTCATACTGGTTTGATTGAATACAGGAGTTAAGTGAAGAGGTTGTTGTTGCCGAGATGAATTGATTGAATTGAATGGGTTTCCTATTCTATGATGACCGCCTTTCTCCAATGATGATATACTTCCAATGAGGATAGGAACTTTAAAAAAATAACAAAAATAAGACACACTTAACCATTCCCTTCCTGTGCTAAAGAAATCCGCCCGTTCCTGTGATGTGTATTCAACACATATGTAAAAATGAGTGATTTAAAATCGGAAAAATATGAATATTCATAGCCAATTGTCACGATTGGCTATGAATATTAATATTTTTCATAACGGTTGTCAGACCCGCACTCTTCTATGGCTTCGAATGCTGGACGATGTATAACTCTTACTCTAGGCAACTAGAAACTTCTGATATGCGCATGCTAAGATGGTCAGCTGGTGCGCCCCTAAGAGACAAAATAAAATCACGCATTCGTGGAAGCCTAGGTGTTACAGACATCAACAGTAAGATGGAGGAGAGGCGGATGGCTTGAGATGGTATGGACACATTGGACGCAGAGCACCCGATCACATTGTGAACCAGTCAATCTCCATGGATCTTCCTCGAATAACAACCAGAGGAAGACCAAAGAATTCATGGGTGGTGCAAAAAGATAACCTGATGCAGAGGCACGGCCTGGGGGACGTAGTCCGGGACAGAAGAGCATACAACCTGAGGACGAGGAGAGCTGACACCAACAGTCTTCGCAGACAGTGAGTTGGGATGGAGCCAGGGAGAAGAAGATGAATATTCATAGCCAATAGTTTAAATTTATTAAATTTGAAGTCAAAAGTGACAATAATTGATGTTCACAAAATGGGCGCAGCGACCACCTCAAACGGAAGCCCGCTGGCTACTTAGCGAGCGAACTGAGATTCTATTTCTTGCGATCTCATACACCGAAGTAGAGTGAGAGTGAGACGTGAATAGCGTCGCTTTCTCACCCATAGCGGTTTTAAGAATAAATATACCTACGTCACACACTGGCACATGTTTGATTGTATTGGTGAATTTATTCCCAAATTTTCACAAAATATCTCCGATGTGGCCGATAAGTGCTAATTATTATTAATATTATTTTTTTCATTCAATGCGTAAATGTATTACGGAGGAATACCTAAAATCTGAAGCCAGTATTTATTATATTTATAGAGATATTAAAGTTTTTAGAAGCAATGTGTACCAGTTACACATCACAGATCAGGAAGAGTTAAGATGAATCTACCCCAAAACCCTCGTGAAGAAGACACTAACAATCATTATACCAAAAAAGCCATTGATTTAATAATTTCTCAATTTGTTCGTCGCCAGATCCTGTATTCGTATTTCTCGTATAGTCACCCTGGATGGCGGGCTAATCGGTCCGTGTGACGAGCCTCCCCTTTGCTCTCAACACGAAGGCATTTTAATTTCCCTGAGAAACTTTGCTCATTAAGGCTCTCCCGCTCTCTGCACTCCTACTGCCTGCTTCCTTGTGGAAACGGTGGAAAGACGCTCTCAGCGAGGCTTTCTGCGTTTCCACACCAGAGGGTAAGCTTTTCATCTGTCTTCAGGGGATAAGGTGATGAGGTATTTGAAAGACTTAACTGAAATATACACATACAATACAATTATAGTAGAATAAGGGAAACTTGTAAATGGTAGAACAGTGGCGTAATTTCGATTTGTATTTTGGAAGCATTTTTGTAGCATTACTGTACAAAAGTTAGGGGGTCTATGTACAGATCTTCATAGTAGTTGCAGGACCTTGTACTAAAGGATATCCTCGACATTCCAACGTCAAGTCAGTTGGAAAGTGAAGCTGTGCCGTGGAGGTTTTTGTTTCTTTGTTAACCTTTCCTTCCATGTGTTGGGTATCTTCTACACGTTGCTTCTAATAACCATCAATATCTCTATAAATATAATGAATACAAGGTTAAGATTTTAGGTATTCCTCCATAATATATTTACGCATTGATTTAAAAAATAATATTAATAATAATCAGAATTAATCGATTACATCGTAAGTATTTTCTGAATATCGGAAACAAATTCGCATTTAAACGCTGTGAGTGCCTCGATCTTGGGTCTTGACGATAGGTGAAGAGTATGCGGGAAACGCGACACTATATTCGCATCTCACTTTTGCATACTTCACTGAATAGCGAGGAGCTCAATTGTCTCAACCTCGCAAGTGTAAGCCACGCCCGGGCTAGCCACCAACCCTGCCGCGCCACAGTAGCTGTTGGGCTGGCAACGAGACTAGATCTACGCCCGTTCCGTGAGCGTTGCCAGATGGTTTTTTAATGTTTTCAGCAAATAAATCTCAATTATTATAATTTTTAACTTCAATTATAATTAATTAAAATGATTATCTATAAATGTTCTTATTTTTCCGATTTAAAATCGCTAATTTTTTATCGCGTACCCACTACCCAACACCGGAGCGCGCGTTTCAATTTTATCACCGTAAGGGAAGGGTTAAGTGGGTGAGCCGTTGTACATTAGCAAACTTATAGTCCACATTGCTGTACTGGATTCGATGGCACACCAAAGTGAGACGATTCGATGGCACACCGAAGTGATATATTGTTTATAGTTAAGGCAGTAACGTTGTGGAGGTTTAAAGACATTGTTATTTATTTTATCAAACACTGTTTATTCCACTTTTTTGTAACGGTATAACTCTACCGGTTTCAAGGCTTGAAAGATCCTTTGAAAAGAGATTTCGTGAATACAAATCCACCTTAACAAATCCTCTAATTAATTCTGAAATGGCTAATCATTGTCCCCGTGAAAACCATACTTTTTCCATCGATGATGCCAAATTCTAACATATCAGTAGTAACGGAAATAAATTGGACAGATTAGAGGCATTAGAAATTTCTAAGTCAGTACATCGAGGCGAACATCTGGTAAATACATATATCCCAAAAATCTCTCCGCTGCTGGCCGAGATCGTCCCATGCCTCCCTCAGCCCTCAGTCCCCAACCCGAATGTCCCCAACCGTTGAAGCGTGTATATCGGTACTAGTTCGAACATAATTTAGCCTTGTTTGTGCTCCCCTGAAAATGAGGTGAAAGCCTTGAAACCGGTAGGGTTATACCGTTACAAAAAAGTGGAATAAACAGTGTTTGATAAAATAAGTTACAACACCGAAGTGAGACGATTCGATGGCACACCGAAGTGAGACAATTGGATCGCACACCAAAGTGAGACGATTCGATGGCACACCGAAGTGAGACGATTCGATGGCGCACCGAAGTGAGACGATTCGATGGCACACCGAAGTGAGACGATTCAATGGCGCACCGAAGTGCGACGATTCGATGGCACACCGAAGTGAGACGATTCGATGGCACACCGATGTGAGACGATTCGATGGCACACCGAAGTGAGGTGATTCGATGGCATACCGAAGTGAGACGATTGGATCACACCAGCATGTTTTTTATATATATTTTTTTAAATAATAAATATGACCACAGTCATAAGTATCCTTTTACAATTGAATCTATTCTTCCCGATAAGAATAACATCTTTGCTTTTCTCCTGTAAGTAGTAAATAGTTAGATGAAAATCCATGTGATATTTTCTCAACAACGGATTGAAGATGAAGCTTGCAATATCTGTGAATCGTTGACCATTTTTCGAATCGCTATGGGTGAGGAAGCGACGCAATTCACGTTTCACTCTCAATCTACTTCGGTATATGGGAACGCAAGAAATAGAATCTCAGTTCGCTCGCTTCTCTCGCTCAGTAGCCAGCGGGCTTCCATTCGAGGTGGTCGTTTCGCCCGTTTTGTGAACGTCGTCCGATGTTTTTTTTATCACTGTTGACTTCAAATTTAATTAATTTAAGCGATTGGCTATAAATATTTTTATTTTCCGATTTTAAATCGCTCATTTTTACATGTGTATTGAATACACAGCACCGGAACGTGCGGATTTTTTAGCACAGGAAGGGGAATGTTAAAGAATATCATATGATCCACGTAGAAGTGCAGCCCAAGATTGACGTTATAGTGGCGAGGGAATCCTCGACTACGAGGTCCAGCAACGACGATGATTATGAAATATGGGAACCCCTAGTTTGTTGAAGACTGAAATTTAAAAAATGATGAAAGGGATAATATAGGGTAATCTCTCATTTACCCCCGATGGACAGATTTGTTTGATGCGCAAAGAAGCGCCAGCAAACAACCGCGTTACTTTTTAATCTATGCTGTAACCATGTGACATTAGACGTCGTCTCGCAGACTCAAATTGTGATGTAATTTAATTGGAATCAAAGCTGAGGAGGTCGAAAGCGGATTATTATAGTTAACGAGGGTAGTTTGAAAACTTTGGTAAAAAAAAAAAGCATTTGGAAAACAACTATAGTTCGGAAAATCTAGGATAAACCGTATGACAGCTCACAAATTTCCCCAATACAACCTTGTAACGATGTTCAATAATTTTAATTATTTTATCAACTTTAATATAAGCCTCGATTCTAATAAATAGCAAGTTATTTAGGTTAATACATTACATAAAACTAACAATAATAACAAATTAATACAATCTTGTCACAAATTAGCAAAAATGTGGCAGTTTGTTAAAATCAAATAATATTTGGTGACGTTTGTCAAAAGTCACTACGTTAGTCTGCATTAGCTAGGGATGGGGTATTCGATAATTGGATTTTCAAAAATCGATTTCTTAAATCGATTTTAATAAAATGTTCGTAATAAGTATTTATTTTATTTTATTATTACACATGACAAGAAATATACACAATTTGCGAAAAAACAACAGGTAATTTGATTTGGACACACAATTTTAATGTATCTGGGTTTGTTGCCTTTCATTTGTCGTATCCCCAGTAAACTAGGCTTTTGCCTGTATCTCACTGAGGATATTTAGTATGAAAAAATAAATCGATACTTCTTTCCGGTTTTTGATTACACAAAAACAAAACCCCGTTGCACGTTCTCATCAACCTGACAAACAGTGACACTCAATTACAACTGGAAACATCTTGCGAAATTCAACTCCTCACACATCATCACTCCAGAAAGACCAAAAATATTCATCCCACAATATACCGCACACAATCATAAGAATAAAAATTAAAATTAAATAAAAAAATACACAGAAACACAAATACAAAAACAACCAACATTAAAACAAGAAGAAACCCACACTCACGAGCTCACACAAATCTTTCCCACTCGTCATTCATCCTGAAAGTCCAAGTATTCAAAATCCTGTCGCAATAACAACCACGCTCCGATCGACTGTCTAAATGATTTTCCTACCTTTACCTTTATTAAAGTCGGCACGCCATTGTATGTAATGGGAGCCAAATAAGCATATTGCCTTTGGGCAAAAGAGGTTTTAACTCTAGGGATGGTGAACATTTCATTAATTGCCATGCGTGTCATGTGTGTCTGCTGAGTCTGCATCTTCCCTTCCTGTCGATGGTAGTGCCAGATAATGGATTTAATACATTTTTCCAAATTGTCTTCTTTAAGAGTTACACACTTCATCTAACATCAATTCATTCATTCTCGTCTGAAAAATAGGTTTTATCAAACTCTGCAAAATAGTAATTAACCTTTCTCTTCCTGCGCTAAAAAAAATCCCCCCGTTCCGGTTATGCGTATTCAATACACATATTCATAGCCAAGCGGAGCGATCATGTAAACAATGGGTTAAGACAGTGTTGCTTAACCTTTCCCTTCCCGTGTTAAAAAAAATCCGCCCGTTCCGGTACTGTGTATTCAATACACATCCATCAATACACATGTAAAAATGAGCGATTTAAAATCGGAAAAAGAAAAAATAAATTAATTCAATTTGAAGTCAAAAGTGATAATATTTGAAATTTAATTGCTGAAAACATGATAAAAAACATCGGACGACCTTCACAAAACGGGCGAAACGACCACCTCGAACGGAAGCCCGCTGGCTACTGAGCGAGAGAAGCAAGCGAACTGAGATTCTATTTCTTGCGTTCCTATATACCGAAGTAGAGTGAGAGTGAAACGTAAATTGCGTCGCTTTCTCACCCATAGTGATTTGAAAAATGCTCAACTTTTCACAGACATTGCAAGCTTATATTAGTGTTATCACATGTATGTCAAACTTAATTCAATGTATTATGTTTAAATTTATTATCTAGTTGGCGGTTTCTTATCCAAATTCAATAAAGATTTGGTATCACTAAATGGAAGTAAACTGCGAACGAGATAAACCGCCTGATATCGATTTGACCTTAAGGACATCGATAACATACCCGAAAAATTCCTTTTTAATCTATCGAAGGGTCGTGCGTATGGTTATCTTTGCTTTAATTAGGACGTCATATCAGAGGCAGCAATCATTATTTTTAAAGCCACTACGATGTTAACATCATCGTTATTATTACTTCTATAAATACTGTTAACATTATATTGTACTTCAATGTAATTCAATCATTATACAATACAAATAAAATTACACAGTTGAAATTCTAAAAGTGTTTTCGTTGCAAAAGGCCATAACAACAATATTTTCATCAAACTCTTTTGCATATCAAACCTCTCAGTCAATGCACCATTTACTCTAATACTCGTATAATACAATCTCAACATTCGGCATATAATGACGCAATACCATACATTTATTTAAATGTAACAGGCTCACAAAATTAAAATGAAAACCTTTGATAAATGAATTTCCTTTCGACGCACAGTTATTAACAAGCATACCATACTTATCTTAAATTCATTCCTTTTGATTTATATATTTCTGTTAACTTCTTCTCTCATCTTGAATTCCCTCCAAAACTAGCTCAGACTCATTCATAAGAGCGCCCTTATCAATGGAGCAAAGCCAAAGGGCTTTGTGGAAGGGCCCGGGTGGACTCTTTTATACTTTTTCCTAATTTATACCGCTTTTATATACACATTATATTAAGATAATAAAGCCGAATTCCGTGATAAGGAGAAAACAGGAGCGGTGTTGGGTTCCTCTCAATAAGTGGGATACAAGCGAGCGTTAAATTCGAGGGACTCCTTAATCATAAATGCTCTTAATGGTTAATTTTTTTTTGGCTATTATTTGTTTTTCTTTATTGAAAATATTTTTATCGAATAACTGCTGTAAAAAATATACGTGCCATGAGAAGAATAAGTGGTGTGACAATGCACGAATCAGACAGAATCAGTAAAAAAAATATAAAATTAAAGACATTTTGAAACAAAAAAGTCGAAGAAAAATAATATGTGAGAAGTTGTATTGATGTAAAGTATGCGAAATACATGTGCTGGTTTATGATCTCTGCCTTCTTCAAAGCGGGAATAACATGATGGTATGTACTCGTATATATGCACAAATGTTTTATTTTTATTTATAAATTATTAAAAAATATTGGTTTATTGATAGTCACATGGTATATATGTAGCATACATAACACGTATTTGATAGTCACATGGTATATATGTAGCATAAATTACACGTATTTGATAGTCACATGGTATATATATGTAGCGTACATTATACGTATTTGATAGTCACATGGTATATATGTAGCATACATTACACGCATTTGATAGTCACATGGTATATATGTAGCATACATTACACGTATTTGATAGTCACATGGTATATATGTAGCATACATTACACGTATTTGATAGTCACATGGTATATATGTAGCATACATTACACGTATTTGTTAAGGCAATGGAAAAGAAAATAAATTTGAGAGACAAGTTATCAAACGATCTGGATTCATCTCATAACATCCTCTGGAATCGAGGAACATCTCCACCAACATAAGGGCGAGTCTGGCCACGAGGATGTTATATACTTATTAAAAAATTATTAAAAAATATTGGTTTATTGATAGTCACATGGTATATATGTAGCATACATAACACGTATTTGATAGTCACATGGTATATATGTAGCATAAATTACACGTATTTGATAGTCACATGGTATATATATGTAGCGTACATTATACGTATTTGATAGTCACATGGTATATATGTAGCATACATTACACGCATTTGATAGTCACATGGTATATATGTAGCATACATTACACGTATTTGATAGTCACATGGTATATATGTAGCATACATTACACGTATTTGATAGTCATATGGTATATATGTAGCATACATTACACGTATTTGATAGTCACATGGTATATATGTAGCATACATTACACGTATTTGTTAAGGCAATGGAAAAGAAAATAAATTTGAGAGACAAGTTATCAAACGATCTGGATTCATCTCATAACATCCTCTGGAATCGAGGAACATCTCCACCAACATAAGGGCGAGTCTGGCCACGAGGATGTTATATACTTATCAGTTCACGCCCTTGTACACGTAAATTAATTTAAAAAAAATACTAATGATAATAAATAAGCAGTTAGTATAATTATAAACTCAATAAATATGCACGAGGTCAGATAGCTGCCTAAGAACAGGTTTTTTTTAAATAAACTAAGTCCATTTAATTGTGTCGGCATTTAAATAGAAACGTTAAATATTTATTTTTATCTACAGTGGATTTTTATGAAAATTATTGCTGTTTTTCTAGTTAAAAGAAATTAAACTTGCCAATAGACAAGTCGAACTTACAAACTTATAAAAAAGTTGAACTAACCAATAGACAAGTCAAACTTACAAACTAATAAAAAAGTTAAACTAACCAATAGACAGGTCAAACTTACAAACTTATAAAAAAAGTTAAACTAACCAATATACAAGTCAAACTTACAAACTAATAAAAAAGTTAAACTAACCAATAGACAAGTCAAACTTACAAACTTATAAAAAAAAAACTTACCAATAGACAAGTCAAACTTATAAAAAAAGTTAAACTTACCAATAGACAAGTTGAACTTATAAAAGAGTTGACCTAACCAATAGACAAGTCAAACTAATAAAAAAGTTAAACTAACCAATAGACAAGATAAACTTACAAACTTATAAAAAAAATAAACTTACCAATAGACAAGTCAAACTTATAAAAAAAGTTAAACTTAGCAATAGACAAGTCAAACTTATAAAAAAAGTTAAACTTACCAATAGCTTTGATAGTCCAAGATAACAATAGTAAATGGGAACTTACCTGGAACAAAAAAAGAAAAAATATATTAATATTGACTAACATTGTTATTGTTATACTTTAGTAAAGTACAGTACATCCTGACGTGTTAATTGTTGAGAGGAATAATTTAAAAGAAAACAATTACTCTATTCCTATAATAAACCCATAAGAATACATTATCTGCTGTCCTGTCCCTCATTTCTGATGATGGCGGCAGTCGTTGATGACCCTTTTAATAGTCATCTTCCACCTGGAACTGTCTCGGTTCGATCAGAGAGCATCCGATATTGAATTGATGTATTAATTTGTCATTATTGTTAGTTTTATGTAATGTATTTACCTAAACAACTTGCTATTTATTAGAATCGAGGCTTATATTAAAGTTGATAAAATAATTAAAATTACTGAACGTCGTAACAAGGTTCGTCTTCTTCTTCTTCTTCCTGGCACTGTCCCAACTCATTGCCTAGGTCATTGTTGGGGTCGGCTCTTCTCGTTCTCAGGCTGTATATTCTTCGGTTCTGGGTCTCGCTTTCATATAGGCCGTTTCTCTGCAGGATTTTGGAGCATTGAGTCATCCAGGAGTTCTTTGGTCTTCCTCTGGACGGCTGTCGATGGTCTGGTGGTCTCCGTCTTATGTGCCTGTACCATTTCAGCTGTCACTCTTCCCGCTTACTATTTACGTCAGTGACCCCCAGGCTACCACGAATGGGTGAGGTCGTTACAAGATTGTATTGGGGCAAATTTGTGAAACGTCAGAGGGACCATGCTACATTTTCTTTAGTAATGAAGTCGAACTCACAATAAATAAAGAAGATTTGGATCCTATAGCGTCGATCACACTGGATGGGGACTTATTTTGTCCCCCATAACAGCCTAGGTGGTTGTAAAAAAAAGGCGGAATATCCCTTAAGACCAGTACTGTAAAAATATAATATATAAATGCAACGTTTTGTATGAAAATCCGCCAAGGGAGGCCCCGGCCCAACCACGAACAAAGGGAAAATTCTCTCTGTTAATAAATAATTAAATACAACCAACCCCACGTTGGGCTCCTTTTGTTACCCTCTTTTGTCTATACTCCGCCGTTCAAGGAGCCGCCAGATCTAAATTAGAGATCAAGAGCAAATTTTTAAAACCGCGATACTTTTAAAAAGTCACTATTTCACTTCCTTGTTTGAGTTGAAAATACGAAATGACAGTTAAAAAGTCATTATTTCCCCTCCTTGTTTGAGTTGAAAATATAAAATGACAATTAAAAAGTCACTATTTCACTTCCTTGTTTGAGTTGAAAATATAAAATGACATTTAAAAAGTTACTATTTCACTTCCTTGTTTGAGTTGAAAATGTAAAATGACATTTAAAAAGTTACTATTTCACTTCCTTGTTTGAGTTGAAAATATAAAATGACAATTAAAAAGTCACTATTTTCCTTCCTTCCTTGAGTTGAAAATATAAAATGACATTTAAAAAGTGACCATTTTACTTGCTTGTTTGAGTTGAAAATATAAAATGACATTTAAAAAGTGACTATTTCACTTCCTTGTTTGAGTTGAAAATATAAAATGACATTTAAAAAGTGACCATTTTACTTGCTTGTTTGAGTTGAAAATATAAAATGACATTTAAAAAGTGACCATTTTACTTGCTTGTTTGAGTTGAAAATATAAAATGACATTTAAAAAGTGACTATTTCATTTACTCGTTTGAGTTAAAAATATAAAATGACAATTAAAAAGTCACTTTTTCCCTTCCTTGTTTGAGTTGAAAATATAAAATTACATTTAAAAAGTCACTATATCACTTCCTTGTTTGAGTTGAAAATATAAAATGACAACAATTAAAAAGTCACTATTTCACTTCCTTGTTTGAGTTGAAAATATAAAATGATAGTTAAAAAGTCACTATTTCACTTCCTTGTTTGAGTTGAAAATATAAAATGATAATTAAAAAGTCACTTTTTCCCTTCTATGTTTGAGTTGAAAATATAAAATGACAATTAAAAAGTCACTATTTCCCTTCCTTGTTTGAGTTGAAAATATAAAATATTAAAAAAATCTTGACGAAGGCTTTTTTTATTTTGCTCTCTCGTCATCACGCTGCTTCCCTATTTAGTTATTTCTTTAACACTTTAAATGAAAATACAATCTGGAGTGTGTATTGCCAAGCGGCAATCTCTTCCAACCAACCAGACAAACGTAAATTAAGTAAGTTACATGGTCGCAAAAACATTCAAATGACTATCCATACCCACGAAATCCATGAACATATACGTGAGCATACGCCCATACACCCCACAAAGCCGGACAATCACCCGAATATTTCTTTTCATATAAAGTGAGATATCATCAATCAAAAGGAAAGGAAGGGACGGGGGAGAGGAGAGAAAAATTAGGAATGAACCACTTCATCTTACTGACTAGAAATTAAGAGTTTTTTCAGTCGCTTCTTAAAGCACGCCAAAGACGGAGAGAGTATAACATTGGTTTGTAACTGATTCCAGAGTCTCACTGCATGGACAGTAAAGGACGACGTAAAAAAAAGAAGAGTGATTAACTAGAAAGGCCAATAAGCAATCTCTGTTTGAGCGTAGCGCTAGTTCATTATCGAAGACGATGAAAATTTTCACCGAGATAAGAGGGGGTGGCGGGACAGTTAAAGATATTGTACAAATTCAATGTAAAATCGATAATTTTATCAACATATTGTACAAGAAAGAAATGCAATGCAATGGGAAAGTCTGGCACTCTCTTTTCTGTCTACCTTGATAGGAAGCGGCGTGATTGTTTGCACAGTACCCGGCAGTAAGTAATACACATCGGGCTTAAAATCAAAACGTATGAATGACAGATACGACGCTCTACAAATACGAAGTTTGACGATCGACAAAGACGCTCTTCAAAGCTTTCTTAAGAAATAGACTCCGTCATAATCGGCTAACTTCGACTTTGTAGAGTGTCGTCTCTGTCATTCAAACGTTTTGAATTTAAGCCCGATGTGTACTATTTACCGCCGGGTAATTTGTATGTATGTATCGCGCAATGAATCAATACCAAGGTTCAAAGTATAGCTCGGTCTAAAGTAAATATTATTTATAATCTAAGTATTTACGAGTACAGGCTGGGGTCAAACATTTGCCTCATCGGTTCGACATTGAGTTATTTTTTTATTCAAATGGCAAATATATAATGACAAATATTTGCCTTGCGGCCAGCTAACGAGTTGCGTGTTTTTGGGCTTGTAAATAAAATGTAGAAATAAAAACATTTCCCATTCGTATAATACAAATGAATCTGTTCCCCAAACTGTTGTGGGGGACCAAATAAGTCCCCATCCTGCATGATCCACATTAGAAGATCAAAATATTTTTGAAGTGAAACTTCTATAGGTGCGGTAGGGCAAATAAGTATGAACGTCACGAAAAGTGAAACGATGTATTATATTATTACATACCAGATATATGTCATTCCCCTGTCGGGATAAGCACAGAGGACGATTCCTTCTTCATCCCTTTTATACCGAAAATTGCTATACTAATTATAAAATAAGCGGGCCGAGCGCAGCACCAGATGACAATAGTGATGTCGGGTAAACCACTAAAGAACACCAAGGAGTTTGTCTACCTCGGGAGCAAAATAACATGGGACGGTCGGTCCAAGAGCGAGGTCGACAGCCGTATACATCAGGCTAGACTTGCATTTAATAAAAGAATCAAATAATATAGACCTAAAACTGATATCGAAAATAATATAGACCTAAAATCGAAAATAATAGAATCAAATAATATAGACCTAAAACTGAGAATACTCCTCATCAAGACCTATGTATGGAGTATCTTGATGTACGGCTGCGAGACATGGTGCCTATCCGAAAGAGATAGACGGAGACTAGAGGCTTTTGAGATGTGGTCCTATAGAAGACTATTAGGAATTTCCTGGAGAGACCACATCACAAATGAAGAGGTTCTCCAACGAATCGAAGGAGGAAGGCACCTGCTCAGGATCCTGTCCGAAAGGCGTGCAAGATGGATCGGTCATATAATACGACAAGAGGGCCTCTTGCATGCCATAATGGAGGGTATGACCGAGGGGACAAACTCTAGGGGACGCCCACGCCGAGAGTACCTGGAGGACCTGTTGGTGGACGTGCGCTGCTCAACATATACAGATTTAAAAAGAGCCGCACAGGACAGGGGGGAATGGAGGAGAAGAGTGGAAATTGCTGCAAACCAGTCTTAGGACTGCAACCACGGAGAGAGAGAATTATAAAATAAACTCCTCTATAATTCGTACGCAAAGACTTGGAAATGAGTTTTCTAACAATTAAGATATTTTTAATATAAGTATATACTATCTTAATCAAAATTTTTTAGGACTTTATTCATAAAATCGAAAATACAAGTTTATTCATCAAAATCGATATGGTCCCCTTCAAAATACTCCCCATCGACTGCAACGCACTTACGCCAGCGCTTGATCCAATCCTCGAAACACCGCTGGTACTCAATTTTCACTATGTCCATCAGAGCCGTCTTCGATTTTTTCATGACATCCTTTAGGGTGCTATAACGCATTCCGCGAAGCGGTTTTTTAAGTCGGTTGAAGAGGAAAAAGTCGCAGGGAGCCAGATCAGGTGAATTCAAAAGCTGCTGGATAGTATTCGTGTTGTTTTTGGTCAAAAACTCATGGAAATCATGTATTTCGCGATTTCAACACGGTCCTTTTTTTGCATGAAATTGAGGTCTTTCGGCACCAGTTTCGCAGCGACACGTCTGAGGCATAAATCACTAACCAAAATGTCTTGAGCGGATCCATAAGCGATGTTCAAGTCCTCTGCCAGCTCTCTGATGGTCAATTTGCGGTTTTCGGCCAACATTTCTTTGATTTTATCGATGTTTTCATCGATTTTCGACCGCCACTGCGTTCGTCATCCTCGACCGACTCACGACCACTTTTGAAGCGTTCGTGCCACCAAAAAACACTTCTCCAACATTTCAAAGGTCTGCGGACTGTTAAATCCGTTTTTCACACAAAATTTAATGCAAACTCGTTGATGCACAGTTGATGCCATTTTCAAACTTGTAAAAAATCGAAAACACGCACAAAGGTAGATGTACTCAGTACAGCGTAACTTTTACAACAGTCAAGCTATGACGCTGAAATTTGGAGGGAAGTGTCAATGATAGATGTGGTAGCCTAACAAAAAAATTCCAATCGGGTGACTGACAGGGCCACACGGTGGCCAGTCCTAAAACTTTTTGATCAAGGTAGTATAGTATTCGCCAGAATATCACAACAATATTGAGAAATAGCTACTAACTTTGTGCTCTCCTTTATTCATATAAAAAACCTAGTATAAACAAAACATTAAGGACAATAATTTGCCTCTGGAGTTGAGTAACCCTGCATCAACATGTGGAAGGTTTCGATTCTGCAAAGCAATTTGCATCTCGTGCTACAAGTGAGCACATTTGTTTTCTGTATCTCAAAATCTATCCATAAAATTCTCAAAAAAATCAATTCTTGTTCTATGTAAGCGTTTTCCCACTAAAAACAAATCTAAGTTCTTTACCACTATAAAATAAGTCTTCAACAATTACGTAAGTCTGCTTGGTGAAGTTTGGTAATATTTTGTGATATACATACATATAATATATTGAACTTAAATATACATATTAATATTAAATAATTTTAAACAATGACTGTAATATATTATTACTACTGCTTTTTGTATCTTCATGTTAGTTTAAGATCAAGTTTTGTATTATTTGTCAATAATTTGAAGTACTTGTATAACCTGTCACATGTTCATTTGTATATAAAAGACACTGTTGTGTCGTTAATTAAATAAAAAATAAATAAAATCTCGACACACATCCTTACCCTAATATACAACCCATACACCTTCTCACACATCTCCTATGATTTATGTTCCTTACATTTCATCTTTCAATATATCAACATTATTTTCTTTGGTTTTCCTTTTTCTACCACGGCCTCCACTCCCATTTGTACCGTATATTTGTTTTGTAAGTCTTTCTTCATTAATTCGTTGTGCATGCCCAAACCATCTTAGAGTAATAGTATTTATCTTACTTAACACACCAGCCTTGAGTTCACATTCATCCCATATCACTTCATTTCGTATTCAGTCATACATTTTCCCTCCATGCACATCAGAATTAAGTTAACAATTCTCTCTAATAACTTCATTCCGTCTCTCTAATTCTTCTAAATACACGCATTTCTGCAGTACATATTAGACTCCCATACATCGAAGTCCCTCCCACACATCAAAGTCTCTCCCATGCATCAAAGTACTCCCTGGAATGGCAAAGAATGCGATTTCAAAACTCGAAAAGCCTGTAGGGTACCCACGTCCCTAAAATATTGTCAACATGCAGGGTCAACGACCGATGAATCAACCTCTGGATATGTACAAATGTCACATACCAGAACGTCAATACTGTTTACACGCAAATAATATTTACATTGCATTCCACGATAGAAAGAGAACATATCACGCCGTCTCGCCGTTTCGACAATAAATACTCTACCCACTGTATTAGCCGCAGCGCTTCCGACCACCTCAGCACGCGCAGGAGTGAGATCGAGATATACCGCGGACGCATTCGCGCGTCCCGTTCTGAAATTCTATATAAACCTACTTATCGTTGAATAAAGGCACTTGTTATTATTCGCTTGACCATTCATTTCTGTTTACTATTTATTTATTATTCACTCTCACTTTTATCGCATTCCTGAATCTACGTATTTTATTTTAAATACAAAACAAATCAAAATCATCACGACGTATCAAATTAAGCATCCCGCTAAATTGATGACCCCGAACGAAAAGGAACACAGAATTCGACTAAAGCGAATACAGAGATGTCAACATCAACATCATCAGCACGTCCTACTAGAACTATCACCACCACAACGAAAATGCGCCTATTTAGGTCTCTTGTCTTCGCAATATTCATGTATGGTGCGGAGACTTGGACTGTGAGAGCAAGCAAGAGACGTAGAATAGATGCATTTGAAATGTGGTGCTGAAGAAGAATGTTACAAATTCCATGGACAGCAAGGTGAACTAACGGCTCCATTCTCGAAGAACTGATAATGACCAACATATTGTCGACAATATGACTAAGTCGATTCTATAGATTCTTTGGGCACATTGCTCGTAGCCACGGAGACGGTTTGGAGAGGTTTGTGGTTACTAAAGGCGTGGAAGGACGACGCACAAGAGGAAGACTCCCAATGCGTTGGACTGACCAAGTGAGTGATGCAACAGGACTACCCTTAACAACTGCCCTTCGAATCGCGGAGTGCAGGGATGGATGTAGAGGATTCGTCGAAAGCTATCACGGGAGTCACGTTTTACAGTCATTAACTACACGACAGGATGGTACATTCAAGAAATAAAAAAAAATTAATTAAAAAAAAATTAAATTAACCGGTAATTGTTTATAAAGCGTTTAAATTGATCCCTCAGTAAACGTCACAAATACAGATTACAGCATCCCCCTCCATCCTGACACACAGACGCCTCTTAATCGATTGCCAGAAATGAAACCGCACCATTTAATATATATCCCCCCTCTCCACTCGCTAACACCCCCCACTACTGCCGTGACACGTGGCGCGTTCCTTTGTTTGGTGTTAATCTACCGTCACCCCCTTTCCCCACCACCTGGCCACCCCATCCCAACATCCATAACTATAATAGACTAGTGACAATTAGTAAATTCTTCAAACCATACATATATTGTATTAAATTACACTTTTGTTGTATACAGCACAAACAGGCGGGCTTATGGCCATATAGCAATCTCTTTCAAACGAACAGAAATATGTGAAACAAGCTTTAAGCGAATATTAACTATCTCAATTTTTTTATTCAGTCTGGGCACACTCGGCATTCGAATCTGCAAGCCCCTGGTACAGGGGGTTGCAGATTCGTATGCCGTTTGTGCCCAGACAACAAAAGTTTTGTCAACTAGGCTACATAGGTCTCTACATGTATTAATTTTTTTAAATTTAATTTATTTAGATATTACAAGAAATTTTATCAATACATAATTTGTGAAAAAACAATAGGTAATTTAATGTGCACACACAATTTGAATGGATCTGGGTTTGTTGCCTTTCATTTGTCGGCCTGTTATGGTCCTGTATCATCGTTTCCCTCTTGTGTCATCGACTTCCAGTTGTCTTTCCATCTTTTGGGAGGTCATCCTGGAGGTCTGCTTGCTTGGGGGATACTGTCCCTGGCCATTCTGGCGACTCTTGGTTCCGTCATTCTGGATACATGTTCGTTCCAGAACCTTGTTCTCTGTCGTCCCCATCTGACAATATCTTCACCTTCGCAAGTCCTTCGGATTTCTGTGTTTCGTACTCATCACGAAGGGTTTTGCCAGCGATACTCCTGAGTACCTTCATTTCGCTGGTTTGAAGAAGATTTTTGGTTCTGACAGTGTCGGCTCTGGACTGTATGCTGTATGTCATTATGGGGCGGGCACAGGTCTTGAACGATATATCCTCACCTTGCTTTGGATGTTCATATACTTGTTTTTCCATATAGTGTCGATCTACCATTTAATATACACATTTCTTGTCATATTGTCCTAATATCAATATTTCCGAATCAATTAAAAAATCTGAATCTACGTGTCATGTCCAGATAGTAAGTGTACTGAATTTTAGTAGGTTACAATTTTTTTATTTAACCCTGAGAGATCGGCGCACTGCTATAGCAGTGGAAGAAATTTGTTCTACCCTTGTATTCTAAATGAATATAATTCATTTAGAATACAAGGGTACATATTCTAAAATATATTTATGTTGTAAAAATAGTTTTTTTTCGTTTTTTTGTTGTTTAAAATAAATATTTATCACGAATGTCCGAATCGTAAATATATCTCAGCACTAGATAGACAATTATATTTTTTTCTCGAAGCGCTCTCAGGGTTAAACAAAAAAATTACGTGGTTACCGTAGTACATATGTAAGCTATGTTTCGACATAGTCGCCATTCCTCTCAATGCAGGTGGTGAAGCGGGGTATCAACTTTTTGATGCTTTCATCGAAGTAGTTTCCCGCCAACCCCTCCGTCCACTTCTCCACCACCTCCTTTACATCCTCGTCGGTTGAAAACCTTTTTCCACCCATGTGCAGCTTCAGGGAGGTAAAGAGATAGTAATCTGAAGGTGCTAGGTCAGGGGAATGCGCGGGATGGTTCAGGACATCCCATTTAAACGAGGCGAGCAGTTCCTTCGTGGCGTTGGCCGTGTGTGGTCTGGCATTGTCATGCAGCAGGCAGACTCCCTTTGTCAGCATGCCTCTCCTCTTGTTCTGAATCGCCCTCCGCAATTTTTTTAGGGTCTCACAGTATCTTGCAGAGTTGATGGTCTCCCCTTGAGGCCTATATTCAATTAAAATTATGCCTTGACAGCCCCAAAACACGGATACCATGATTTTCTTGGCTGAAATTGTGGTTTTGAACTTTTTGGCGGAGGGTGAAGAGGTGTGACGCCACTGTTGAGACTGCCTTTTGGTTTCAGGCGTGTAGTGTGCAACCCAAGTTTCATCTCCAGTAACGATGGAGCGGAGAAATTCATCTCCATGGAGGTTGCAGCGCCTCAAAAACTCTTGCCCGGCATTATTTATTTCGCACTTGGCGGGAGATTGGATTGACATTTTTCACGAAACGTGTTGTCGCGTCGACAATTCTCAACGTACTGACCTCAAACCGGTCTCGTTGCGGAGGGGAAGGGTCTGGCTACACGGAAGTGTAGCCAACATGTCGAAAATAAAATCCATCCGGTCGTGAGAGCCTCAGTACACTTACTTTCTGGATACGCCTAGTAATAATTTTTAATCTCAATTAAAACAATTTATATGATGAATAAAAAATACCTATTTAATGGAATTTCTCCGAAATACTATGTCTTCAAAATTAAACATCCCCTAAATAATTAAATATAAAAAAGAGAAACAATAAAATCAAAATGAAGCAATGACAAAGGCCTCGCCGACATCTCTCTCATCCCCCATGAGTAATCAAAGCCAGGGTCCTGAAGTCATATCGGACATCCCTTGTGATTTCTTATTCAGAGAAAGAATTTCATGAGGTGTCTAGAGTGTTGGCGGAGAACGAAGATGAATTACAGTCTAATAAGAGAATCGTATAAAAGAGATGCGAAGAGAAACATTTGAGAATGAATATTGCGAAATCTAAAGTCATCGTGATAGAAAAGTGTGAAAGAAAAAGTTAAAATGTGTTTGTTGACTTGGAAAAAGTTCGAATGATAAAAGTTATTGAATGAGTGTGGTGTTGAATTTAAATGAATACGTGGTATTGCGTCATTTTATGACGACAGTTGAGCATGTTTAAGAATGAACGGTGTCTTATATGAGTGATTTAATATTACAAAAGGGGTAAAGCAAGGATGTGTTTCATCGCTAAATGTTGTTTAACACGAGTCATTTTATGACGACAGTTGAGCATGTTTAAGAATGAACGGTGTCTTATATGAGTGATTTAATATTACAAAAGGGGTAAAGCAAGGATGTGTTTCGTCGACAAATAATGTTGTTTAATACAACTAGGGTCCTAAAATTTCTGGCTTGAACTAGTCAAAGCGTGTATGGATATTTAACACAGTATGGACAGTCGATGTTATATCACGAAATATAAATATAACACAAGTTGACTGTAAAGATAGAGGATAGTGACTGTAAAGATAAAGGCAGTGGATGTAGCCATTAGATAAGGTATATTCCCGCATCTGTATACGTTCAAAAATACATATTTGGTAAGAAAAACGCAGAAAATTAACCAATGAAAGACGAACTACAAAGAAACCTTTGCAGATTTTTTGATATGTGACAGTAAAACATTTGGCTTTAGGTGGAGAGTAGTATTCATATAGCTTTATAAATATTGTTAAGACCTCCCTAAAAGGGTTGTCTTTAAATGCTTCTTAAAGCTGTACACGTCACCCATATTTCTAATACTAAGAGGCAGATCATTCCACGCCACAGGACCAGCAACGGCAAAAGCTCTATCATAATACCCCGGCCTATCAATGATTTCTGACATTAACTACAACAACCCCTGACCGTGCAACGTGGTGTTCGTCGATACATGTTTTTACTTGTTCAGACTACAAACTTTTCTGGATCGTAATGTTATAGCAAAAGGTGTAAAACAAGGATGCGTTATGTCACCGTAATAATAATGCGCCATTCACTTAAACATAAATACATACATACCATCACGGCATTTTTCTGTCGAAGTAAACATAGACGACACAGCGTCAGACTTTCTTATTTTGACACACATCTTTAGCCTCTTCATTATACATGTATCTCTCATTCCAATTCGATGAGATCTCTGACTTTCTACGTTTTCTTCTTTTAAAATATCATGGTCGTTACCGGTCCTCGTAGTCAAGGATCCCTTCGCCCCTCCAACGTCAATCTTGAAACGTTCTTCCACGTCGATCATGTGATCTTCTGTGAGAAAACAGCCCGATCCTAAATGCGCACTCCCTCCCGCAAATGTCACAGATATGTGGACCCTGCTGAGCCGCCTGGCCATGCTGACGCATGTTCGCAGCGCGCTGACTGTTTCTCACATGTCTAGCCGCTGAGACGCAATCAGCCTGAGAGCATATGGCTCTCCACCCCTCACGATCCTGATCCACCCACTCCCAGTCCTCAGGCGCCCCACACAAAGTAAGCGACTCTCGAAGACTATCCTTATAGCGCTTCTTCTGCCCACCAACTCTTCGCTTGCCCACCACTTCCCCGTATAAGACGCGTTTTGGGAGTCTGTGATCGCCCATGCTTATCACAAGCCCGGTCCACCGCAATTTCGTCTTTACAACCATATCTTCTATAGGTTTACAGTTGGAGCGTTGCAGGACCGAAACATTTGTGACATGATCACTCCAGTGAATCCGAAGAATTCAGCAAAGAAAACGCTGGTGGAACATTTCAAGGCTTTGAATGTGCCTTCTATAAGGAACCCAAGTCTCAGACCCATAGAGAAGTGTGGGGAGGACAACAGTCTTGTAGACTGATATATTTGTGGACTGGGAGATGTCTCTGCTGTAGAACACTCTGTCATTCAATTTAGCAACAGCCGCTGACGCACTCCTGATGCGACTCTTCAGTTCATCATCAAGAGAAGAATTCGAAGCCAGGATGCTGCCCAGATATATAAAGTTAGTACGGTGCTGATGCTGCCCAGACATGTTAAATATATTTCAAAATATAATTCACTTCAATCAAACATACTTTTCTTCGTCTTATTCTACAACGCATTTCTCTCACATTCACATTCGTACTAAATCCTTGTTTTATTAGTATTTTTTCGTTAATTCGATCTAGGCTTGCTGGAACAGCTTTCTGGTTATGTTCAGTACATGTATCATACAAAGACTGTAAAATAGGTGCCGCTCAATACTCGGAGATTCCAGTTTGCTTCTTATGTTTTCGCTGAAGAGCAGGCTGAAAAGATTCCTCTTTGGCAGGTGTAAGTTTGTCCAAATAAAACATAGTAGAAGTTCCAGTAGACGAAAATATATTTTGATCATTTTCCGTTCTTTATATGTAGCCCATAGCTCATAGTAAGCCCCTTTATTCGCCCGTGTATGCCGTTACGGCTTGCTAAAATGCCACGTATACCACGCGCTCTCTGCGTGTAAGTGATCTAGGCGAAGGCCACGCATAAGGAACATTTTATTACAATAGGTACAGGTATACACTAATAATTTTACAATTCTTACACACAAATAAAATTATATATCTAAGTGACGCACACGTCCGACACAGGTTGGCTGAAGGAGATTTTCACATGACAAACAAACAAATTTGCCAGATTGTACAGTATACAAAGAAAATTTAATACAATACTATATTTATGAACGTGTCGAAAGGCGGTTTTCACCCTTTCCCGTTTCGCTGAAGTCATTTTATTTCCTCCTCAATTTTCGTGCTATCCTTGTACCATGATTGGTCAGCCTTTTCAGTGGTGGGGGTACCCCACGCGACCAATAAACCCAGTTTCATGGAACATATCTCTTTTATGATTCTCCTCGAGTAGGTCTATTACATTAACACAATTTAATAGTCCGCTTTACGCAAATTGAAAACCATTCTGTTCCCTTTAGTAACATCGTTCTCTTCCTTAATAATTGCTACTGTGAAGGAACGTTAAATGTACACGTTAATCATCCCTTCTTTATTTCCTGTAGGCTTTATTTTGTTAATAATCTTTATTTATATTAAAATTTACTTTTCCATTTTGATGTTTGGAATGAAAAGAAGTTTTGTATTTTTTTAAATTTCCTATCTTCAGTGTTACCTTTGGTGCTGGACTTTCATCTGCTTTTTGAACACGTATCTGATTTTAGGACTCTTATCTGCTTTTTGAACACGTATCTGCTTTTAGGACTGTCATCTGCTTTTTGAACACGTATCTGCTTTTAGGACTGTTATCTGCTTTTTGAACACGTATCTGCTTTAAGGACTCTTATCTGCTTTTTGAATACGTATCTGCTTTTAGGACTCTTATCTACTTTTAGGACTCTTATCTGCTTTTTGAACACGTATCTGTTTTTAGAACTCTTATCTGCTTTTTGAACACGTATCTGCTTTTAGGACTTTTAACATATCTGATAATTTTGTATTTTTTTTAAATTTCCTATCTTCAGTGCTACCTTTGGTGATGGACTTTCATCTGCTTTTTGAACACGTATCTGCTTTTAGGACTCTTATCTGCTTTTTGAACACGTATCTGCTTTTAGGACTCTTATCTGCTTTTTGAACACGTATCTGCTTTTAGGACTCTTATCTGCTTTTTGAACACGTATCTGCTTTAAGGACTCTTATCTGCTTTTTGAACATTTATCTGTTATTAGGACTGTTATCTGCTTTTTGAACACGTATCTGATTTTAGGACTCTTATCTGCTTTTTGAACACGTATCTGCTTTTAGGACTGTTATCTGCTTTTTGAACACGTATCTGCTTATAGGACTCTTATCTGCTTTTTGAAAACGTATCTGTTTTTAGGACTCTTATCTGCTTTTTGAACACGTATCTACTTTTAGGACTCTTATCTGCTTTTTGAACACGTATCTGCTTTTAGGACTCTTATCTGCTTTTTGAACACGTATCTGCTTTTAGGACTCTTATCTGCTTTTTGAACACGTATCTGCTTTTAGGACTCTTATCTGCTTTTTGAACACGTATCTGCTTTTAGGACTGTTATCTGCTTTTTGAACACGTATCTGCTTTTAGGACTGTTATCTGCTTTTTGAACACGTATCTGCTTATAGGACTCTTATCTGCTTTTTGAAAACGTATCTGTTTTTAGGACTCTTATCTGCTTTTTGAACACGTATCTACTTTTAAGACTCTTATCTGCTTTTTGAACACGTATCTGCTTTTAGGACTCTTATCTGCTTTTTGAACACGTATCTGCTTTTAGGACTCTTATCTGCTTTTTGAACACGTATCTGATTTTAGGACTCTTATCTACTTTTTGAACACGTATCTGCTTTTAGGACTCTTATCTGCTTTTTGAACACGTATCTGATTTTAGGACTCTTATCTGCTTAATGAACACGTATCTGCTTTTAGGATTGTTAATTGCTTTTTGAACACGTATCTGCTTTTAAGACTCTTATCTGCTTTATGAACACGTATCTGCTTTAAGGACTCTCATCTGCTTTTTGAACACGTATCTGCTTTTAGGACTCTTATCTGCTTTTTGAACACGTATCTGCTTTTAGGACTTTTATCTGCTTTATGAACACGTATCTGCTTTTAGGACTGTTATCTGCTTTTTGAACACGTATCTGCTTTGAAGACTCTTATCTGCTTTTTGAAAACGTATCTGCTTTTAGGACTCTTATCTGCTTTTTGTACACGTATCTGCTTTTAGGAATCTTATCTGCTTTTTGAACACCTATCTGCTTTTAGGACTCTTATCTGCTTTTTGAAAACGTCTCTGCTTTTAGGACTCTTATCTGCTTTATGAACACGTATCTGCTTTTAGGACTGTTATCCGCTTTTTGAACACGTATCTTCTTTTAGGACTCTTATCTGCTTTTTGAACACGTATCTGCTTTTAGGAATCTTATCTGCTTTTTGAACACGTATCTGCTTTTAGGACTCTTATCTGCTTTTTGAATACGTATCTGCTTTTAGGACTCTTATCTGCTTTTTGAAGACGTATCTGTTTTTAGGACTCTTATCGGCTTTTTGAACACGTATCTGCTTTTAGGACTTTTATCTGCTTTATGAACACGTATCTGCTTTTAGGACTCTTATCTGCTTTTTGAATACGTATCTGCTTTTAGGACTCTTATCTGCTTTATGAACACGTATCTGCTTTTAGGACTCTTATCTGCTTTTTGAACACGTATCAGCTTTTAGGACTCTTATCTGCTTATTGAACACGTATCTGCTTTTAGGACTCTTGTCTGCTTTTTGAAGACGTATCTGTTTTTAGGACTCTTATCTGCTTTTTGAACACGTATCTGCTTTTAGGACTCTTATCTGCTTTATGAACACGTATCTGCTTTAAGAACTGTTATCTGCTTTTACAACACTTGCCTTACTGTGCTAAACAATTCCGCCAGTCACTTTGCTGGACGCTCGGCATCCAGTGAAAAATATATGTTTTAAATTAAAATCATGCAAAATCTGCTAGGTTATTTTTTGTAATTAGCTATAAAATTATTTTATTTTGTAAGTTCTGGTCACTCACTATTCATCATAGGGTGGCAAGTGTTAACACGTATCTGCTTTTAGGACTCTTAACATATCTGATTATTTTACTCTTATCTGCTTTTTGGACAATGTATCTGCTTTTTGGACTCTTACCAGTTTTTCAGACTCTTATCTGCTTTTGGACTCATATTTCCTTCTTGGACTCTTATATAGTTTTAGGATTCTTCCTTGCTTGTGCGTCATCCTTTCAAGTTTCCAGTAGCCCCAAACCTCTCCAAACTATCTCAATGGCCACATGCAATGTGCCCAAAGAGTTGGAGGACTCGCCGAAGGCACGTTGTGGATGATATTTCGGCAATTCAGTTCTTCAAGAATGAAGACGTTAGTTCACCTTGCTGTTCATAGAATTCGTAACACCCTTCTCCAGTACCACATTTCAAATGCATCTATTCTACGTCTCTAGCTTACTCTCAGAGTCCAAGTTTCTGCACCATACATTAATATTTCGAAGACGATAGTCTTAACTATACTAAAGAAAATGTAGCATAGTCCCTGTGACGTTTCACAAATTTGCCCCAATACAACCTTGTAACGACGTTCAGTAATTTTAATTATTTTATCAACTTTAATAAAAGCCTCGATTCTAATAAATTGCAAGTTATTTAGGTAAATACTCGTACATTACATGAAACTAAAAATAATGACAAATTAATACATCTTGTTACAAATTAGCAAAAATGTGGCAGTTTGTTAAAATCAAATAACATTTGGCGACGTTTGTCAAAAGTCACTACGTTAGTCCGCATTGGCTAGGGATGGGGTATACGATAATTGGATTTTCGATTTTTTTTATACATAAAATTAAATGTTCGTAATTAGTATTAATCCATAGTGGATCTTGGCCTATTTAAAGATAGATACAAATCATACAATACATTAGAAAGTCAGTATGATGATAATTAGGAATTAAAACGTCAGTTTAGAGAAAAACCATTTTTCGATTTGTAAAAAAAAAAACGATTTTATCCCATCCCTTTGAGACATGACATTTCAAAAGTCACAGGGACCATGCTACATTTTTTGAGTATAGGTGCATTTTCTACGTGATGGTTCTGTTCTTCCGTATATTTTCCAGCTTTGACATCGCATATTTCTCCATTCCAGTTTTTTTTCCACCTCAGCCTTGCATCCTCCACTGTTGGTTATACTGGAACTAGGTTCCAGTAAGTAAAGACAATAAACACTACCAGACCATGATTCACACGGCTTTCTCTTTTTCGCTTACAGTAAATCTGAGGTGTTATGTGAGGGTGAAAGGAGAAGAAAATGTGACATACGGTTGAGAAATGAAAGATTGCAGCAAATTGAGTAATTCTGATGTTTGGGTAGAATATTCTCAGATGATAAAATAGTTAGGAGGGGGATATCAAACGGTGTGCAGCGTAAGGAAACAAAGTCAACGAGGCACTAAAATATATACTCGAATCGGAGAATATCAAAATCTTGAACATATTTTGACTTTTCTCCACCTTACTCGACACATCAGCCTTAAGTTACATTCATCACTAATCACTTCATTCATACATTGCCACTCCATGTATTCTTCTCAGTGCACGTATTTTAAAAGCATTTATTTAGATATTTTCAGTGTTTTTCTAAGTCCACGTTTCACTCACATACATTCAATTTAGTTTTTAATAATATTATTTAAGACTATCGTTTTATATTATTTATATTTAAGACATTAAAATAACAGACGACCTCCGTGACCTGGTGGTAAGATACTTGTCTGCCGATCCGGAGGTTGCGGGTTTGATCCCCGCTGGAACCCAGATTTTTAAAAAGGATTCCAGTCTGGTTAAAATTTAGGGCCTATAAAAACATATTTCTGGTTGGTTGGAAGAGATTGCCACATGGCAATAAATACATTGTAATTTATTTTATCAAACACTGTTTAATCATCTTTATGTAACGGTATAGCCCTACCGGATTCAAGGTTTTCACCTCATCATCAGGGGAGTACAAATGATACTTGTCGTGATGTGGCAATTGACGTCGTCATCAGCATATCTCAGATATGAGAGATTTCTTCCACCAAAAGAAATCCCGCCGTCCCATTATTTGGATGCTCTTGTCTTGTATGTGCTGTTAGTGCTCTGTAACAAGTATTTTTTGTGTTCCCTGATGATGAGGTGTGCACCTTGAAACCGGTAGGGTTATACCGTTACATAAAATGGAATAAACAGTGTTTGATAAAACAAATTACACTATCGTTTTATTCGATTTTAGATATTGTCTAATGCCCCATTATCTTTGATTTATATCGCTTCATTCACTTTCTAGATTTTTTGTTTCAAGATAAAATTCGCTTGATCCAACTATACTTTCTTTGTTCTTTCTTTCTTACTACCTCCACTCGCATTTGCACAATATATTTCTTCAAAATTCATTTTCTTTTCAAATAAAAAGTTATGAACGCGATAAAATGTGATTAAAAATTCAAAACGGTGTGACAATTTCTTAGAAAATAATGTCTCGGAATCGTCAAGTTGAAAAGGGTAATCATGAACTGTAGCTGGCGCTGGAGCTGGCGCTGGCAACACTCTCAGGAGTGTTTGTAACAAAACTTTTATTCATTCATCCCTGTTCTTTATTATGTCGTAAAACTGGGCAATTCAAAAGGGTATTTAGATATTTTAAGAACCTTAATTAGTATGGGAAACTTTCCTGAAAAGTTATTGTCAAAGAAGGGTTAAATTTACTCTTTTTGTTTTAAGCTTGTAAAGGTGGAAACAAATACTCAACAAACATACACATATACACATACAAATACTCAACAGACATACATATATACAAATACTCAACAAACATGCACATAAAAATACCCAACACATATACATACAAATACTCAATAAACATACAAATATTCAACAAACATACACATAAAAATATTCAATAAACATACATCCGTACACATACAAATACTCAATAAACATATTGTACATACATACAAAAACTCAACAAACATACATAAATACATACGAATACTTAATAAGCATACATGCATACACATACAAATACTCAACAAACATAACATACATACAAATACTCAACAAACACACATATAGACATACAAATATTCAATAAACTTACATATATCGAAATACTCAACAAACATACATACGAGTACACACACATAAAAATACTCAACAAACATACATACACACTCATATAAATACTCAACAAACATACATATGTACACACAAATATTCAACAAACATACATACAAATAGTCAACAAACATACATACATACAAATACTCAACAAACATAAATACACACAAATACTCAACAAAAAATGTATACATATACAAATACTCAAGAAACATAAAATACATACAAACACTCAAAAAACACACATAGATACATACAAATATTTAATAAATATACATATATACATACAAATAGTCAACAAACATAAATACACACAAATACTCAACAAACATACATACACATAAAAATACTCAACAAGCATACATAGACACACATGCAAATACTCAACAAACTTACATAAATACTCAAGTACATAGATACATATAAACAAAAATACAACAAATATACATACAAATACTCAATAAACATACAAATATTCAACAAATATACACATAAAAATATTCCACAAATATACATCAATATACATACAAATACTCAATAAACATACATACATACAAACACTCAACAAACATACATAAATACATACAAATACTCAATAAACATATATGCATGTGTATGCAAATACTCAACAAACATAACATACATACAAATACTCGAAAAACACACATAGATACATACAAATATTCAATAAACATACATATATGCAAATACTCAACAAACATTCATGCATACACATAAAAATACTCAACAAAAATACATACACATAAAAATACTCAACAAGCATACATAGACACACATGCAAATACTCAACAAACTTATATAAATACTCAAGTACATAGATACATATAAACAAAAATACAACAAATATACATACAAATACTCAATAAACATACAAATATTCAACAAATATACACATAAAAATATTCCACAAATATACATCAATATACATACAAATACTCAATAAACATACATACATACAAACACTCAACAAACATACATAAATACATACAAATACTCAATAAACATATATGCATGTGTATGCAAATACTGAACAAACATAACATACATACAAATACTCGACAAACACACATAGATACATACAAATATTCAATAAACATACATATATGCAAATACTCAACAAACATTCATGCATACACATAAAAATACTCAACAAAAATACATACACATAAAAATACTCAACAAACATACATAGACACACATACAAATACTCAACAAACTTACATAAATACATATTAACAAAAATACACACATGTACATATCACAATTTACATATCTATTTTTAAGAAAGACTCACAAAACATATATAGTGAAAATGTGATTGGAGGTAGTAACAAAGGAAGACTAAGGAAAGTATGGTTGGATTCAGTGAATTTTGGGGTGTGGCCTGAAAAACACCTGGTCTTCTCGCGGCTGGGCTCACCCTTTATTGGTGTTTTCGTGGCTTCGTTTGCCTTTATTCTCTGGTGGAATAAAAACAGCATGCGATGACGCAAATGTTCTACATCGATTGTTAGCCTTCACATTGTTTAGAAATAACCGTAAAAAATTATTCAAAACAACAAACTCAAACCTGTCACTTTCTAATGGTTTAAAAAATACGTGTTTCCTGAACCGTGTCTCGAGACAAATTGACTTTAAAAGAGTACGTCTCAAAATGTTGATTACTCTCCGGTCCCTCTAATACTGTACTGTTCGGACAAACTATGAGAATTCAAAGCGTGATAACTTCATGTTGAATTACTGTGTATTGAAATGCAGGTATTGGTCTAGATGATGAAACTATAGACCATGTATTTTTCGATTATTCTTTGCGAGATATATTTGATTTACTAAAAGGCATATTTTTGCTACGTCCAATGAATGTTGCGTTTCTTCTTTCTTCGAGAAACTTTTCCATTTATAGATTGTTAAATTTTTGAAGCTTATTCGGTCGAAACTTTAAACTATCTAGAATCGCGTAACGACTTCAATTTTTGGTGGCACAAATTAATCATCCTAGTTTGGGTGGATTGCCTATTAAAAAAAAAAAAACAGATGTGTGAGACTTTCGCGCGATGGAAGTGAAACTTCTTAGCTCTTAGAAAAAGTTGATTTTATGCATTGCTATTTTTTCCATTTGTTAACGATTTTTTTTTTAGGATTAAGAAATGGTTATGTGGAATTTAATTCCAGAAAATCTCTCTTAATTAAATTTAAAAAATATGTTTGTGTTATTTTTAATAATAAATAAAAATAATTTTTAATACAAAATAATAATATAATAAACTTAATAATATTAAATTAATATTAAATAAATTATTATTTTTACGTTATTATGAATTATTTTTAAATTATTTATTTATTATTATTTTATTTTTATTATATTATTTATAATATTATTAAATTAATTATATCATAATTAATTAAAATATAAATATAATATAATTATTAATATTATAATAACATAAAAATAGTATTATAATTATATATTAAATATAAATGATATATTAAATAAATATTTAATAAAATTCAATAATTTAATATAAAATAAAATAAATAATTATTAAATATATTGAATTAAAAACAATATATAACAAAAAATAATTATTTTTATTTTTAATAATAAATATTATAATAATAATTTTAAAAATAAATAATAATTTTAATAATAATATGATACACTTAATAATATTAAAATAATATTAATTATTATTAATGATAAATAATTAAAAATATTAAAATAATTAATTATAATAATATAATACACCGTTTCACTTTTCGTGACGTTCAGGTCAATTTGTCCCACCGCGCCTAAAGAAGTTTCACTTCATAAAAAATATGTCGAATGACTGTGTATATTAAAGTGCAGGTATACGGAGAGAGAAGGTCTACATAAAAACTTATTAAAACTATAAGTAAATAATTTGGTTCAAAGCTACGACCTTTTTATCCTTAAGGGATTTTAAGAATAACAAAGAACAGCGAAATGGAACACAAAGACCACAGCAAAATGAACATTTAAGACGAAACATTTCAATATGTTGTTTGAGCTGAGTTTAATTTAGCAAATATCTGCGTTCGACAAATGGAGTCGACATTTTCGGGCAATTTAACGAGTGCCTTCCAGTTTATAAATATTTCTTTGTTCAATAAACATAATACTTTAAGCAACATTTTTATTATTTTTACAGTAAAAAAAAGTAAAATGTTGATTAAATATTGTGATCCGAAAATGCCAGTAAAGTTAAAAGGAAAAGTATACCAAACGATTGTCAGACCCGCACTCCTCTATGGCTCCGAATGCTGGACGATGTATAGCTCTTACTCTAGGCAACTAGAAACTGCTGAAATGCGCATGCTAAGATGGTCAGCTGGTGTGTCCCTAAGAGACAAAATAAAAAGCTCACGCATTCGTGGAAGCCTGGGTGTTACAGACATCAACAGTAAGATGGAGGAGAGGCGGATGGATTGAGATGGTATGGGCACGTTGGACGCAGAGCACCCGATCACATTGTGAACCAGGCAATCTCCATGGATCTTGCCTCGAATAACAACCAGAGGAAGGCCAAATAATTCATGGGTGGTGCAAAAAGATAACCTGATGCAGAGGCACGGCCTGGGGGACGTAGTCCGGGACAGAAGAGCATACAAACTGAGGACGAGGAGAGCTGACCCCAACAGTCTTCGCAGACAGTTAGTTGGGATGGAGCCAGAGAGAAGAAGTTGATTAAATATTGTGTTTAATGTAAATTATACGTAAAGGCATTGTTTGTGCTCCCTGACGATGAGGTGAAAACCTTGAAACCGGTAGAGTTATACCGTTACAAAAAGTAGAACAAACAGTCTTTGATAAAACAAATTACAATGCATTATGAAATACGTTAAGAGGTTGTTACTTGTTTTATCAAACACTGTTCATTCCACTTTTTTTTTTCGGTACAGCCCTACCGGTTTAAAGGCTTTCGCCTCATCATCAGGGAGCACAAACAATGCCGAGTGGAGGTAGTAAGAAAGAAAGACCAAAGGAATTATAGTTGGATCAAGTGAATTTTATCTTGAAACAAAAAAATCTAGAAAGTGAAGGAAGCGATAGGAATCAAATATAATGGGGCATTAGACAATATCAAAATCAGCTAAAACGATAGTGTAATTTGTTTTATCAAACACTGTTTATTCATTTTTATGTGACGGTATAACCCTACAGGTTTCAAGGCTTTCGCCTCATCTTCAGGACAGCACAAACAGTCTTGTTTGTGCTCCTCTAATGATGAGGTGACACCCTTGAAATCGGCTTGATAAAAGAAATTGCAACGTCTTTAAACATCCACAACGTTAATGCCTTAACTATTATATAAATAAAATGTATAGAGTTAAGAGGGATATCGAATGGCGTTTAGCGTTAGGAAAAAAGTCAATGGGGCACTCAAACATATGTGTAGATGGTATACTCAAACCGGACAGTGTCAAAATTTGCTGAGATCGTAGTCCACAACAGAAAAGACGCTTAATTCACATGCTACTCGTATCTCTATTGCATAATATCCACAACTGTCCCACCGCCCCCAATTATCTTTTTTTTACGGCCTTCACAGTACAGCGCTTCTTTTTTACGTCATCCTTTACTGTCCATGCAGTGAGACCCTGCAACCAGTTACAAACCAATATAAGACTCGCTCCGTCCTTGGCATGCTTTAAGAAGCAACTGAAAAAAACGTTTTAGTTTCTTGTCAGTAATATAACGTGTTTCATTCCTGATTTATCTTTCCACTCCACTATCCCTTCCTTTTCCTTGGATTGATGATGCTCATCCTTACTTTAACTATAAGAGTGCTCGTAGTATATAGATGAGCCCGGACCTTTCAATGTCTACTATCTTAACACTTGCCACCCTATGATGGATAGTGAGTGACCATGACTTACATAATAAAATAATTTTATAGCTAATTACAAAAAATAACCTAGCAGATTTTGCATAATTTTATACCTAATTACAAAAAAATAACCTAGCAGATTTTGCATAATTTTAATTTAAAACATACATTTTCCACTGGATCCTGAGCGTCCAGCACAGTGGCTGGCGGAATTTTTTAGTACAGTAAGGCAAGCGTTAAATGTGTTTCCTGCAGTTTGTTTTGAGATGTATTTGCGATACTCGGAATGTGTTTATAATATCGATCGTCCAGTTCATTACTCAGACAACTCCAAATAACCTGTTTTGAGATAACGAGAAAAGCAATATTATAATAGTCACCATAAATCAAATAATATTCATTTTTGCCCGAGTTTTATATATTTTATCAATACATTTTATCAACATCTATTGATAAAATATATAAAACTCGGGCAAAAATGAATAGTATTTGATTTATGGTGACGATTATAGCATTGCTTTTCTCATTATCTCAAAACAGGTTATTTGGAGTTGTCTGAGTAATGAACTGGACGATTGATATACTCGTATATGTATGTACACATTGTATTGCTGTATGTACACATTGTATCAATCGTCCTTGTATGTACACATTGTATTGCTGTCAGGGAACCTTTATCTGTTTGAATTAATCTGAGATGGTATTTGTAGATTTGTTTATTTTTCTGCCGTCTATTTATTTTCTGTTTTTTTTTCTTCTTCTTACTCTACATGTGCAAGGGTGTAGGCTGAAAAAGATCTGGTGTCCCCGTGGCTGGGCTCGCCCTATATTGGTGGGGTGTATCTTGGCCGAGGGGATGTTATTAGATGAACCCAGATATTTTGATAGCTCCTCTCTTAAATGTATGTTCTTTAATTTATGTGTACTTAAATATATTATGTACAAACTATGTTGCTATTAATAAACCTAGATTTATTTATTTAACCTGTACACCGCGTTAAAAATAAAATTCCACGAATCCTGTGCGCGGCACAATTTCGGCGTTTTTTAATTTCTAAGTTTAAACGCGTATTTTGTATAGAACTACTGATATTTGATTACAACACCAAGTAAACATGACATTCAAGTAATTTTCTGATAATAAATAATAGTCATTACTCTTAAGGAGACTCATTAAATAAAGGAGGTAAACTAAACATTACGTAAAATACACAAAGGAATGCTACAGATTAGATCACAGGCGTTTGTGCTTCCCGCGAGGAACACGTTAAATGCGATATTTGTCAGTAATGAAATGTTAGATCAAGTTAAGGGATTCTGCTATTTAGATTGTATTATCCCAGATGATGGAAGAGTTAAGAAGAGTATAGAACAGCGTGCATTGATTTGGAAAGCATCTATCACATCTCTTTCTTATCGTCAACGTTTTCTCTCGATACAGTGCTTTAAATAATACCAGAGTAATTAACACAAAAATGTCGCTTAAGACAGTCTTTTTAATAAGCGTGTTAGGTACATATATATATTGGTCCAAAAGACTTTCAGCACCAGAATGTGATACAGCTCTCCCCTTTGCTGTTGGGGTCAGGGGGAGGTCCAGGGCTGCCCTGGGGGGTTGTGGACACGTCCATTGTTTGGCCAAACTGGCCATTATGGGAGGAGTGTGACCCTAGGTGATAGGGGGCGGCTTTAGGGCGTGGGTGGTTAATTGGGGTAGTATTTTTCATTGTTTTGAGTGTATTCTTTAATTTGAATCACGCAAACACATACATAACGTTCGTTTAGTTAGCTTTCGGAAAATTTTATTTGAGTGAAAAATTCAACCACCTTAAGGGAGTGTCACCAGTATTTTTTTAACCTTTAGTTAAAGGGAGATAAGAAGAGCTTCAAGGTCAATTTCGTCTTTATCGAATGAATTGATTACTCGTATTTTTAAGCGACAGCCTTGACTGACTGCCTGCGGGACACTATATGGAGAAACAGACACATGCCAACCTAAACTAAGGTCAGGATATATAAGACATGCGTCCACCCCATCATGACACATGGGATAGAAGTGAGAGCCGATACCAACAGGATAAAAAACCTTCTCAGAGTGGCGGGAATGAGAACCCTACGCTCCATCGCAGGCAGAACTCTGAGAGATCGGATCAGAAATGAGACAATAAGGTCTGTATATGATGTTGAAGACATAGTGAGGTGGGGAAGAAACAGAAGGCGCTTCTGGAGGGATCATGTGGACCGCATGGAGGATACGAGACTTGCGAAAATTGCACTTAACACTGAAAACCCTAACAGCAGTAGATTACCAGGAACGCCGCCGAAAAGGTGGAAGGACAGCTGGACGTCATCATCCCAGGACAGTCCACCGTCACAAACAGGTCATACGACCTAGACTAAGAGGAAGAAGAAGATTTTTAATCGATAAAATAGGGCGGGGAGTAGTGACAAGGCTTTTGTTGTTGCTGGTCCTGTGATAAAACACATAAATTTAGTGTAGTGACACTTTGACATAGTAAAATTCTAAATTAAAACCATGTATAGTATTATTGTACATAATTACTCTTTTACTAATGCTTCATTGTAAAAAACCATTTGGCGGGCTTATTGCTAGGTGCTTATCTCTTCCAACCGACTAGACAAAAGTTAATAAAGTAAGTAACATGATCGCAAAAAATATTAAAAAATGATTCGTATTTATGAAATTTATGAACAAACACAATAAAAATAAAAGTGAGATATTATAAATTCAAGGAAAAGGAAGGGATGTTGCAGAGAAAAGATAAATCAGGAATGAAATACATTATAGTATTGACTATAAATTAAGTGTTTTTTCAGTCGCTTCTTAAAGTATGCCAAGGACGGAGAGAGTCCAACATTGGTTTGTAACTGGTTCCAGAGTCTCACTGTAAAGGACGACGTAAAGAAAGAGGAGCGGTGAACTGGAAAGACCAATAAACAATCTCTGTTTGAGCGTAGTGCTAATCCATGATCAGAAAGACGCTGAAAATTTTCGGTGAGATAAGAGGAGGCGGCGGAAAAGTTAAGGATATTATACAATAGATTATGGTATGTAAATTGGGCGTTTATTTCTTACGTTCAATCAGCTCAGCGCCTTTTGTTATGATCGTACTTCTTCTTTTCAGTGTCATGTCAGGTCCCCCCAACGTTGAATATCAACTGAGAGTAGACATCTTTGTCCCCGGCAGCCCTAAAAAGATCCCCAACGCCCCTTATGCCAGTCCAACCACGTATATTGCTCAGCCAGGAGATTTGCCTCCTGCCAAAACCTCTTCGACCCTCTATTTTGCCTTAGATGATCAGGTGCTGTATTCAGTGCAATGATCGTACTATTTCAGGTTAAAGATAAATTTTCGACAGACATTTTGAAGATGCTGTAATTTGTACGGCTGCTCCTTCATAATATCCAAACAACAGACGTCCGCATAGTTCATAATCGGAATGCGCTGAATTTGCACGAGTAAAATTTCGTTGTATACGGTATCAGGTGGGTGTATTGTCATATGAAAAACTCTTCCAAAGAATCAGAAAGACTTTGAGGTGTCATCAAGTGATTTACCAGACAGTTATCATTTAAAAAAAACAGCAGAAATCGCACTCGCAACGTCTTAGGTTTAAGACAGGCGCCTTACCAACTAGACTACGGAGGACAATGTTTAAAATAATTCAAAAACAGGTTCTACACATAAACGTCAACGTGGAAAATTAACCTTACCCTTTTCCTGTGCTAAAAAAATCCGCCCGTTCCGGTGATGTGTATTCAATACACATCAACACATATGTAAAAATGAGCGATTTAAAATAATAACATTCATAGCCAATCACTTAAATTAATTCAATTTGAAGTCAAAAGTGTTAATAATTAAAATTTAATTGCTGAAAACATGAAAAAACATCGGCCGACGTTCCCCTAACGGGCGAAGAGACCACATCAAATGGATGCCCGAGAGCTATTGAACTGAGCTAGCGAACTGAGATTCTATACCGAAGTAGAGTGAGAGTGAAATGTGAATAGCGTCGCTTCCTCATCCATAGCAGTTTTTTTAGAATGAATATACCTACGTCACACACTGGCACACGTTTGATTGTATTGGTGTATTTATTCCCGATTTTCACAAAATATCTCTGATGTGGCCGATAAGTACTAATTATTATTAATATTATTTTTTCATTCAATGCGTAAATGTATTACGGAGGAATACCTAAAATCTGAAGCCAGTATTTATTATATTTATAGAGATATTAAAGTTTTTAGAAGCAATGTGTACTTGTTGCACACCACAGGGAAGGAAGGGTTAAAGTAGGTTCGAGTCCCGAGATAGAGCGCCCTTGAGAAGAGTTAGCTCTCTAAAGGGCGCTATATAAAATTGTCCTTTAAATTGAAAAAAAAAACAACAACCTATATAGCTGAAGTAGGATTCAATACAATATTTCACTTAGATTCGGTGCTTTATGCCTATGGAGTTATTTTGTATCCGCGTTAAAAAATTTAACTCCCATCAGTGTTCAGTATGTCTCCACCCATTATGTTCTATATAAGGGTTGGTTGGAAGAGATTGCCGACTGGCAATAAGCCCGCCAGATTGTATTTGCAATAAAAGCGTTAAATAAATAAATAAGTGGAAGGCGTGTGAGAGGAAGTCCAAGGAATTTATGTTTGGAGCAATTTCCTGATATTCTGAGTGAAAGAAGCGTTGAAAATCAGAGAGGTTGTATATAAAGTTGTATGAATGTAGGTTAGGCTAAGGATATGTGTCAAGATATGGAAAGTCTAGTACTTTGTTCTCTCACCTACTGCGACAGTGTAATGACGTGATGGTATGCAATATTTGGGGGTATAAATAAGCATACTTATAACTTTGTTCATATAAATTATTTGAATAAAACGATAAACACATGTACAGTACCCGGCGGTAAGTAATATACATCGATCTTAAGAAAGAGACTGTCGGCCATAATAAGCTAACTTCGGCTTTGTAGAGCGTCGTCTCTGTCATTCATACACGTGTTCCGTCGCGATTTGTCAGTCGTTGTCAAGCGTTCTAGGGTGTGGTATGAATGACAGAGACGACACTCTACAAAGCCGAAGTTAGCCGATTATGGCCGACAGTCTCTTTCTTAAACCCGATGTGTATTACATACCGCCGGGTACTGTACATACTATATTGCTATCAATAAACCTATATTCATTTATTTATCATCACACCGTCTCCTTTCGTGGGGTAGGCAGAAATAACAATTCTCCAAATTTTTCTGTCCAAGCAAACAACTTTCGTCTCCTCCACATTCATATATCGAGCGTTCTAGGGTGTGGTATGAATGACAGAGACGACACTCTACAAAGCCGAAGCTAGCCGATTATGGCTGACAGTCTCTTTCTTAAGCCCGATGTGTATTACTTACCGCCGTAAGTGTGCTCCAATTATCTCACTTCAGTATGCCATATAAATCAGTATAACGGTGTGGTTAGCGTATAACATCGATGTCAGTGATTTAACGTGTTCCTCGCGGGAAGCACAAACGCCTGTGATCTAATCTGTAGCATTCCTTTGTGTATTTTACGTAATGTTTAGTTTACCTCCTTTATTTAATGAGTCTCCTTAAGAGTAATGACTATTATTTATTATCAGAAAATTACTTGAATGTCATGTTTACTTGGTGTTGTAATCAAATATCAGTAGTTCTATACAAAATACGCGTTTAAACTTAGAAATTAAAAAACGCCGAAATTGTGCCGCGCACAGGATTCGTGGAATTTGATTTTTAACGCGGTGTACAGGTAAAAGAGTCCTTTTTCCACTGTTGTGCCTTGTGATGTACGCTTTATAGAGGAAACCAACTCTATCGTATATTTCTTTCTATATCTGCAACAGCTTTTACATCTCTCGCCCTAGCACCGGCTCTGTCCGTATTAACCAACTCCTTAATAGCCCAGTGTCCCCTGTGAAGCAAGCTTAAGCTAACAGGGCAACAGAGAAACTTGTGTTTATGTATACAGATGGTATCGTTCAGCATTTAAGGTTCGAAGCTTCCAGACTTCAATACTCATTGGGTGGATTTAAGGTGTGGTAAAATTTAACAAAACAGTACATTAAGAAGGTGTATTAAAAAGAGGAAAATGGGACAGAAAGAAGTACTGGAACAATAACAGAGTTATTGAACACTCGGGCGCTATTATAGCTGATACACGAGACTTGTTCTTATCTGTTTTAATTTTACAATTAAACTGTTATATAGTCTTATCAAAATGTATGATGTTATATGAACACTACACTAAATATTATATAAAGCGGAAGTACTACAAAGGTTATATGAACACTACACTTCCTATAAAGCAGAAGTACTACAAAAGTTATATGAACACTACACTTAATATAAAACGGAAGTACTACAAAGGTTATATGAACACTACAATAAATATAAAGCGGAAGTACTACAAAGGTTATATGAACACTACACTAAATATAAAGCGGAAGTACTACAAAGGTTATATGAACACTACACTTAATATAAAGCGGAAGTACTACAAAGGTTATATGAACACTACACTTAATATAAAGCGGAAGTACTACAAAGGTTATATGAACACTATACTAAATATAAAACGGAAGTACTACAAAGGTTATATGAACACTACACTAAATATAAAGCGGAAGTACTACAAAGGTTATATGAACACTACACTTAATATAAAGCGGAAGTACTACAAAGGTTTCTTTGCAGATCGTTTTTTAATTGAAAGTTTTCTGCGGTTTTCATACCAAATACGTTTTTCTTAACCCTTCCCTTACGGTGATAAAAATAATACGCATGTTACGGTGTTGGGTAGTGAGTACGCAATAAAAAATTAGCGATTTTAAATCGGAAAAATAAGAACATTCATAGATAATCCCCTTAATTAATTATAATTGAAGTTAAAAATTGTAATAATTGAGATTTATTTGCTGAAAACATTAAAAAACCATCTAAAAACATTTAAAAAACGCTCACGGAACGGGCGTACGTCTAACCTATTTGCAAGCCTAGAGGCAACTAGTGACGCGGAACGTCAGTCGCATACCCCGGCGCATACACCTTTCCTTGCGACGTTGAGACAGTTCAGCTCCTCGCAATTCTGTCTAGTATGCAAGAGTGAGATGCGAATATAGTGTCGCGCTTCCCGCATACTATTCACCTATCGTCAAGACGAGGCACTCGCCGCGTTTAAATGCGAATTTGTTTTCGATCTTTACAAAATACCTCGATGTAGTCGATAAATTCTGATTATTATTAATATTATTTTTTAAATCAATGCGTAAATATATTATGGAGGAATACCTAAAATCTTAACCTTGTATTTATTATATTTATAGAGATATTGATGGTTATTAGAAGCAACGTGTAGAAGATACCCAACACAGGGAAGGAAAGGTTAATAACAAGAAAGGTTATGGCCTCCGTATTTTGGGATGCGCATGGTATAATATTCATCGATCACATTGAAAAAGGAAAAACTATCAATAGCGAATATTACATAGCGTTATTGGAGCGTTTGAAGGCAGAAATTGCAAAAAAACGCCCCCATATGAAACAGAAAAAAGTTATTTTTCATCAGGACAATGCACTGTCTCACAAGTCGATGGTAACGATGACCAAATTGCATGAGTTGAACTTCGAATTGCTTCCGCACCCACCGTATTCTCCTGATTTGGCCCCCAGCGACTATTGGCTGTTCGCAGACCTCAAAAAGATGCTCCAGGGAAAGAGATTTGGCTCCAATGAAGAAGTGATTGCCGAAACTAACGCCTATTTTGAAACCAAAGATAAATCGTTCTACACGGCTGGCATAGAAAAGTTAGGAAAGCGTTGGAATGAATGTATCGCTTTTGAAGGAGACTATGTTGATAAATAAAGAAGAATTTTAGCAAACAAATGTTGTTTTAGTAGTAAGTCAAGGGACTTGTTGATCGATGTGTTATATGCAGATGCAGGAGGAAGTACCAAATTCAATGGCAGCAGCCACTACCATCTTTTATCTACAATCAACTTATGTGTTATACAGGGTGCGTTTAACGTTCCAGGCCGATTTCGTTTGGCCGCCATTTTGATTTAGCTGTTATTTGTCCGTTCATATTTGACAGTCGTAGAGAATGATTGATAACAATTTATCATGGAGCATCTAACTTCGCAACAACGTGTTGACGTTATTAAAACATTTTATTTAAATAATTGTTCAATCGTGAATACGCCATTTGGGCCGGTGGCATCATCGGGGCATATTTCTTTGAGGATGCTAGAGGCAATGCTGTAACAGTTACTGGTGATCGCTATTGTGACATGTTGGTAAACTTTCTTGTGCTCGAATTGGATCAATTGGGCCTACAGCACATGTGGTTCCAACAGGACGGTGCCACATCACACACGGTTCGTGTAACGATGCAAATATTGCGAGGAACTTTTCCCGGCCGAATAATGTCAAAAAGTGGTGATGCCGACTGACCGCCACGATCCCCTGATTTGACCGCCCCCGATTATTTCCTATGGGGGTACTTTAAGAGAAAGGTGTACACCAACAAACCAACCACAATCCCGATGCTTAAGGACAACATTAGAAAATAAATTGCTGAAATAACACCAGAAGTCTGCGAGAATGTTATGAACAATATGCTTGAAAGAGCTCGCGTTTGCGCCACGGCCAGAGGCGGCCATTTGACCGACATTAACATATATTCCATAAATAATGATCATATAATCAATCAATTCAATATTAATTATAAAATTGTGTTTAATTTAAAAGTTATTTAAAGAAAACATCGGCCTGGAACATAAAATTCAACCTCTATATACACATGAGTAGTTTCGACCTGAAAGACATGGAGCGTTCCGGACGACCAGTGGACTTTCGATGAGGACCGCTTAAACCATATTATTCATGAAGATCCCCTTCAAACCACCGTACCATTGGCTGAGCAGATGAATTATAGTCACATGACTCTATACCGCCATCTTAAATCAATGGGAAAAGTCCAGAAGTTCGGCGCTTGGGTTCCACATGTTTTGAATGAAAACAACAAAAAACAATTGTCGAACGTTGAAATTACCGTCTTTGAAACGCAAAAACCATCGACGAGCTGTCCTTTCATTCATAGCATCTTCACCGTACACTTCGCAAATATCGCGAGTAGCTTTAGCAGATTTATTCCCTCGATTGAACGCTAACAGAAGGAAGTGTCGAAAATGCTCACTTTCGTTTACTTGACATTCCATTTTGAAGGCTTGTAATCAAATAAAATAATATATGTAACGTACAAACAAACACAAAATCTTGTAGAGCAAAAAAATTTCTTTCGAATGACGTATAACCTTTACCATTTTGTTTTACTTTTGGTGCTCATTTTTAAATTTGGAAAAAAAACGGACACAACTTATATTAACACCTAATACAATAATTATTTCACAAATAATTTTACAAAATAAATTTCCTAATTTCTGTGACGCATACGTCCGGTACATCTTTGTTATTCTACATAATAAATGAACCAACAACAATGGACAGTAAACTAAACTTATAGATTTTTTTCCATAAAAAAGTAGGCCATCTTAGATTTTATCTATAATAATTAAAGAAGTAGCAAATGAAAGGGGATGATTAAACTATTCAACTGGACGTGAACAGAAACATAATTACTCGGGAATTAAGGAGAAATGGGTCTCTCTACTACGAAAAATAGGGTTGGCACTCTTGTTTTTACCGGTAACAGTTTCCCGGGAAAGATTTGGATCCCGGGATTTACAGAAAAAATAGGAAACTGTTAATTTAAGACTTGCGCCATCGTTAAAAGGCTTCGAAAAATATGACATTTCCAGGGAAAGGCATAGCATGTTTTTCCTGCTTTTATATCGACCTTTTTTCAATTAATTGGTTGTACGATAATGTCGAATGCGGAGAGTGAAAATGAATTGCAGAGTTTGATAAGTAAATTGTATGAGAGATACAAAGAAAAAGATCTGAAAATGAATGTTGAAAGATCTTAAGTAATAGTGATAGAAAAATGTGAAAGGAAATGTAAATGCGATATATGGGAGAATAAGGACAGAATGGAGAAAGTTGAAGAATTCTGCTTTTGTGGTTAGTATTTTCACAGACGATGGAAGAGTTAAGAAAGATATGTAGCGATAGGAAACAAAGTCAATGGGGCTCAAAAATATATGTACTCGAACTGAACAGAATCAAAATCAGCTAAGATTATAATTCACAATTGTGTTTTTGTGTCAACTTTGATGCACCATCTCATATAACTTACAATTTCTTCTTTATTTTGATATTCATAAAAGACATGTTGTTTCGTTATATTCTAAAATATTAAAACTGAATAAAACGCGGTTTTCAAGTTTTTTCGAATGAAATGAAATACCCGACAGAAATTAATGAAAGACGACGAGAATCCTCATTGTCATATACCACGGTGAAAGGTTGGGTTAAACAGTTTCGCTTAGAGCCTTTGATAATGCATAGTGGACTATGTATGATTTGAAAAAAATTTAAACATCACAATATTCTACTTTTATGTTAATTTAGAACCATTTCAGACATCGCAGAGTGAAGGTTGACTGAGTTTTTCGATAGGAAGGTCTACATCGGTTGCCACAGGGCGGTATATTGGGTTCTTTTCTCAGGTCCTCAGGTTATGAGGTGATTCAGGTCTATGCTGATGACAGTATTGTTGTGAACAGAACCAACAATGGAGCTTCGGTCGGGAGCCTCACAGCGGTCTGATTAAAACAGGTAGGGAAAGTTTGAAGATTATGATTGAAACTGGTAGTAAAAGTTGTAAATCGCTAGAAGATTATTGAAACTGGTAGTAAAAGTTGTAAATCGCTAGAAGATTATTGAAACTGGTAGCAAAAGTTGGAAATCGCTAGAAGATTATTGAAACTCGTAGCAAAATTTGGAAATCGCTAGAAGATTGTTGAAACTGGTATCAAAAGTAGGAAATCGCTAGAAGATTATTGAAACTGGTAGCAAAATTTATAAATCGCTAGAAGATTATTGAAACTGGTAGCAAAATTTGGAAATCGCTGGAAGATTATTGAAACTAGTAGCAAAAGTTGGTAATCGCTAGAAGATTATTGAAACTGGTAGCAAAAGTTGGAAATCGGTAGAAGATTATTGAAACTGGTAGCAAAATTTGGAAATCGCTAGATTTTTGAAACTGGTAGCAAAATTTGGAAATCGCTACGTTATTGAAACTGGTAACAAAAGTTGGAAATCACTAGAAGATTATTGAAACTGGTAGCAAAATTTGGAAATCGCTAGATTATTGAAACTGGTAGCAAAAGTTTGATACTAGAAGATTATTGAAAATGTTAGCAAAAGTTGGAAATCGCTAGACGATTATTGAAACTGGTAGCAAAAGTTATAAATCGCTAGATTATTGAAACTGGTAGCAAAAGTTCGATACTCGAAGATTATCGAAACTGATAGCAAAAGTTGCAAATCGCTAGAAGATTATTGAAAGTGGTAGTAAAAGTTGGACACCGGTAGAGAATGTAGGGAACCGGTAGAAATTATTCGAAATCGATGAAAAATGTTCGAAACCAGTACAAAATGTTTTGAAACAGGTAGAAAACGATGAAAATCTGCATAACAAGATCAAAACCAGTAAAAAAAGTTATAAATCTAAAGATTTTTTTTGTGAAACAGGTAAAATAGTTGGAAACCTGTAGTAAATGTTAATAACTCTTCGACAACAGTAGGAACATATTGAAATCAATACAAAATGTAGAAAACTAAAAGAACAAAGAACAAGTTTAAGATAAGAAAAAATGAGGCAGGATTACCGGGAAAAGTTAAAGATAACGTTAAAAATCGGAAGAAATGCTCGTAACCGTTAAAAACAAAAGGTGCAATTCGATAGAAAATATTTGGAAACCGGTAAAATAAAAATCAGGACACATGATGACCCTGGACACGAGGAAGGATTTCGTGTAAAACGGATCGCAGAAAATCCAGATGATTTGACGCCATTCATAATTCTTAATTGGATCCTTCAACACTCCGGGCTGGACCATTCATCTACTCTGGATTACTCGGGATTTCAGAACGTCTATCGATATTTTTCTTAGCATTTAATACCATTCTCCTTCAATCCTTGACAGATAGTCTAGAAGTTCATTGGGTGTTTTATATATAATACGAGTAGATACGTATATTCTTCAGACGATATTTCAGTTTTAGTTCAATGGTATTTCAATCCGGGAGGTCTGTGACAATCCGAGAGGTGTGTAAGGTCCAAGATGTAGTCAGATGGGGACGACAGCGTCGACGATACTGGTATTTCAATCCGAGAGGTCTTACAATCCGAGAGGTCTGTGACAATCCGAGAGGTGTGTAAGGTCCAAGATGTGGTCAGATGGGGACGACAGCGTCGACGATACTGGTACCAACATGTACAGAGAATGAATTCCACAAGAATTCCATACATAGCTCTGCATGGGGTGCCGGATGGACGGCGTCCGCCAGGGAGACCCCCGAAACGATGGAGAGATAGCTGGAGCTCAGCATCATAGGAGGACAAACCTGCAGTAACAGACTCTTGAGAGTCTACAGAAAGTTTAAGAAGAAGAAGGTATTTTAATATTTAGTTTTAGTTCAATGGTATTTCAATACTCAGTTTTAGTTCAATGGTATTTCAATATTTTGTTTATAGTTAAGGTTTTAAAGCTGTGGTGGTTTCAAGACATTGTAATTTATTTTATTAAACATTGTTTATTCCACTTTTTTGTAACGGTATAACCCTACCGGTTTCAAGGCTTTCACCTCATCTTCAGGGGAGCACAAACAAGACTAAATTCTGTTCGAACTGGTGCTGATATACAAGCTTCAACGGTTGGTAACATTCGGGTTGGGGACTGAGGGCTGAGGGAGGCATGGACAGGCAAGTCAGTACATTGAGGCGAACATCTGCTAAACACATGTACCCCAAAAATCTTTCCGCTGCTGGCCGAGATCGTCCCATGCCTCCCTCAGCCCTCAACCCGAATTTCCCCAACCGTTGGAGCGTGTATATCGGTACCAAGTCGAATAGAATTTAGTCTAGTTTGTGCTCCCTGATGATGAGGTGAAAGCCTTGAAACCGGTAGGGTTATACCGTTACAAAAAAGTGGAATAAACAGTGTTTGATAAAATAACTTAGAATATATCAATATTTATAATCCATAATATATCAAACAGTCTATAAGTTTTATGACAATGTCTCTAGTTATGTATGTTAAAACTATAAAAAAAAATGTGTGGAAAAAGACATTAACGTTGTATGAAGATATACGTGCGAAGCGTGGACGGGTGCGAACCGTAGACGATGACAGCAAGATCCGCAGAGATGCTGGACACATTTGAGAGGAGAGTGTTACGTAAAATCCTGGGGCCCGTGAACAATGGCGAAACCTGGAGAATAATATACAATGTTGAGCTTTATAACATCTTTAAAGCTCCCAGGCTCTCTGTACATGCCATACTGAGCAGGCAGAGATGGGCTGGACATGTTCAGAGAATGCCATCATCATGGGTACATAACACGATCCTTGAGGGACATCCGGGCGGAAGAAGAACGGTCGGTAGACCTAGGCTGCGATGGAAGGATGAGGTGAAGAAGGATGCGGCCTAACAACTAAAAGTGACAGATTGGAAGGCCGCGGCGGGAGACAGGAGGAGTTGGAGGCGAGGATTGATGGAGGCCAAGGCCCAATATGAGCTGTAGACCCATCGAAGAAGAGGAAGATATAAGCGCATGTCATCATCATCATCAATGTCAACCAGGGTCGACCCACTGCACTGGATGAAGATCTCTCCAAATTGATTCTTAAATAGTTCCGTTTTTTTTTCGTTGGTGCCATGTGATGCTGCCATGCTTCCTAGCATCTATACAGCGTACCTTCGGTCTTCTTCTGGGCCTATTTATGCTTCTTGGGTACCATTGGATTATTTCAGACGTACATCGGGAGTGTGACATTCTGGCTACGTGTTCTGCCCATTACCACTTCATATTCTTGCACACCTTTATTACATCTATTATTTATAGTCAAGGCATTAACATTGTGGAAGTTTAAAGACATAGTAATTTGTTTAATCAAACACTGTTTATTCCACATAATGTAACGGTATACCTCTACCGGTTTCAAGGTTTTCCCGTCATCATCAGGGGAATACAAATAAGTAATTTTTGCTACTGTTGATATTTCACGGATGTTGTAAATAACATTAAGTATTTCGAAGAAGTGTAAAAGGTGTGGGCGATGTATGGGTTAACTTATGGAAACTGGAGCAGGTCGATGAGATCTGTTATCTGGGCAGTATGTGTATGTGAGGTGGGGGAGTTGAAAGGGACAGTGGAAGAAGTGTAGCGATAGGGAACAGGTTAAACGGACCACTCAATGGTATAAACAACAACCGCGCAATATCGACAGTATCAAAAATTTAATCTTAGAAAAGACGTTTGTTTCACTTTATGGCGTATAATTTATTTCATAAAATAAATAATACTTTTTTTTTGTATTCACCTTTATTTGAGTTCATTACCGGTTTCAAAACCTCCGTCTTCCTCGTCAGGTAAAGTTGAACTAAATTATGTCACATTACATACATTTTTTCTAATTGTAATAGGTACAGGAGACGGGGGAGGGGAGAAGTGGCTAACAATGAGAAGGGGGGGGCAGGTAGGCGTAAAAAAGATAGATTTTGAACAGGAAATATTTAGCAGAGAATTAATGTTAGTTCTTTGCTATGTTTCTCGCCCGAAAACCATTCTTTTGACTTCCCTTCTCCTGTATTTATTTAACACTTTTATTGCAAATACAACCTGGCGGGCTTATTGCCAAGCGGCAATGTCTTGCAACCAACCAGACAAAAGTAAATGAAGCAAGTTAGGTGGTCGCATAAATCATTCAAATGACTATTCGTCCTCAAGAAATCCATAAACATATACGTGAGCATATGCCCACGAACCCCACAAAGACGGACAACACCCGAACATTATTTTTCATATAAAGTGAGATATCATCAATCAAAAAGAAATGAAGAAATGGTGGAGAGGAAAGGAAAAGAAAAATCAGGAATGAAACACGCTATTTTACTGACTAGAAATTAAGAGTTTTTTCAGTCGCTTCTTAAAGCATGCCAAGGACGGCGCGAGTCTTATATTGTTTTGTAACTGATTCCAGAGTCTCACCTCATGGACAGTAAAGGACGACGTAAAAAAAGAAGAGCGGTCCTGTACCTATTATAAATTGAAAAAAATGTATTTTAGACATAATTTAGTTCAATTACGCCTGACGAGGAAGACGTAGGTCTTTGAAACCGGTAGTGAACTCAAATAAAACAGTGGCGAACACAAAATTTAAATAATTGTTTTCTTTATTTTATTAAAAAAATATATCTTAATGTATAAATAGTGCACACACACAACATATGTATGTCTGTAACGTACGTGACACAGTGCGTGACAGAAATCGTAGTTCATTTTGCGAAGAGAGCGCCGTCGCGTCCCATTTATCCGTATAGCGGGGTGCATACATAATTTCTGGGGAGTGAGAGGGGGTGGCGAGACAGCTTAGGATAAACAAGTGTAGCGGCCAGATTACACGAGGCACGTCACTGTAATACCGACTGACAGGTGATGCGCTCATAAATATACGTCATAAGACAGAATTCGCTGATCTTCATTATTGAGCTGTGCGCGTGTGGTTTAGATGATAAGAAACGACTTAGTGAAGGAAACAATGACTAATGATCTCTTATCTAATATTTATAAAGCTGTTAAAACAATTTTATTTATTCCATTAAATTCTTTATTAAAAGGTAGAAAGGAGTGTTTGGATATGTGGGTACAATGTACGACGAAAGAATGACTAAGCGAGTATATATTAAGTCTGAAGTACAAGGTGTTCGTGGAAGAGGTAGACAGAGAAAAAATACGACTTTTATGGGCTCAATTTAAATTAACTAAAGGGTCTTTCAAATTGAGCGATTTTTTAAAATTGTTGGATAAAACACAGATGGCGTCGCGTACTTGCTTGGGTCTTATGATATTTGAGAAGTGTAATGTATGACATTTATAAAAATGGAGTCGTGTACAATACAACAACGCGTTCAAATTGTTGAATTATTTTATGTATTGTAATCTCCAGAAACGGTGATGTTAATTGGCCACCAAGATCATGCGATCTGACACCGTTGGACTATTTTCTCTGGGGTTATATGAAAAGCCAGGTCTATAAGAATGACCCCCGATCAATTCCTGAGCTGAAGGACGAAATTATTCGCGTTATTGGCGAGCTAGAACCGCAATTATGCCAAAATGTCATCGAAAATTTTGACAATAGAGTCGACGTCTGTGGAGCTGCAATAGGTGGACATTTGGCGGATATTGTTTTTTTTTTGTGTTTAAATGTCATAAATTATACTTCAATGACCAATAAAAAGGTTTTTTGATATCAAAGCAAATTGTGTGTTTTATTCGATAAATTAAAAAAATTAGAATTAAAAAAATTGCTCAATTTGAAAGACCCTTTACAATTGAAGATGGTAGTATCAACAATAATTTTAATTGTTACAACGCCTGACCATGCGGTGGGCGTGACAAGAGTGGTATATGTTTATATACGTTCTTACTTGTTCAGACTAGAAAAAATTTAAACCTACTAGGTTATATCAAAAGTAGTAAAGAAAACAATACGGAAAAGTGTACTGGTGCCCATTTTGATGTATGGAATCAAAACTTGGACTTGGAAGAGAAACGATAGAAAATAAAAGGGTCAGTAGTGACTGTTCAACACATTAATTTTGTCTTGACACAATTACAACAAAAATGTTGAAACAATTACAACAAAAACAAACAAAAATGTTGACACAATTACAACAAAAACAATCAGAAAGAAACAGGTATTAAATCGTACAAAATCAAATGTAACCAACACTATGCGAGGCAACCGTCCACAGGCGCAGAGCACAAAAGACAAATCACAAGCACAAAAGACAAATAATCGAAAAAAAATACAAATTAAAAACAAAGTATAAAAGACGGAATCAGACAAGTTCTCAGAAACAAAATACAACAAACACAATAATCGATTAAATATAGTAGCAGTTAAAAAAAGGTCTTCAAAAATCTTCGAAAGAAACGGTGTATCGGACGTATGCGTCATCTAAAATAAATTATTTATTTGTAATTGCTGTGCACCTATTGTTATGAAATGTCCCTTATGCGTGGCCTTCGCAATTGTCACTATAAAAAGTAGATCGGCCCATGCAAGCGAGAAACGCGCGAGATACGTAGTATCTAGTAAGTCATCTTTCGGTTTTTTCAGCTTTTATTCGACTTTTTTTAATATTTTCCCATATCTAATGTACATTTCACTTTCATACATAAAAAATAGTTACAAAATACTGTCGAGACTGTTATTATATCGGACGTATGCATCACCTAAAATATATGATTTTATTTATGTATAATTCCTGTGTAAATATTGTAGAGTTGATACCTGAGCCTATTGTAATGAAATGTTCCTTATGCGTGGCCTTCGCAATAATCGCTATAAATAATCGGACAGCCCATGCATGCAGAGAGCGCGCTGTACACATGGTATCTAGTAAGCCGTGACGGCATACACGAACGAATAAAGGAGCTAACGATGAGCGATGGATTGCACGTAAGGAACGAAAAACGACAAAAATATATTTTTAGTTTCTGGAACGTCTACTGTGTTTTTATTTATGACCAACTTCCAACTGCTGAAGAGGAATCTCTTCATCCTGCTACTTTTCACAGGAAAAGCAAGAAGTAAACTGGAATCTCTGAGTATTGAGCGGCAGTCATCCACCTATTTTACAGTCTTTGTACCGGTGCTGTACAAACGGGGTCCCACTTTAAGGCTTGGATATTCGGTAATGTCTTTTCAGGCACTCCTTATAGGTTAAAAAACTAGCTCCAAAAATATCCAAGACTGCAGCGCACTTATTTCCAATTCTGTGTAGTCTAGGTATGGGAGAATTCGCAAAACAATTTATCTTATAATTTTCCCATAGACTTGTTTCTTGCAGCTTAGTAATTATTGTCGGAACACGAATGCTAATCAATTCCAAGTTTCTTTCAGACAATCGATAATTCCATCCACGGCTGAAAAGTACAACAGAGTCCCCTTATATTCGTCGATCAGAGAGACTTCTCAAATGAAGGTTTCGTTTCAAAACAATCTGGCGCGCTTATTGCCAGGTGGCAAACTCTTTGAACCAATCAGAAGAAAGTAAATTGAGAAAGTTATATAGTCGCTAAAAATAATCGAATGATTATTAACTCTTAAAAAAAATTATGAACAATATACAGAGTAGAAATAAAAATAAGATATCATTAATTGAAGGAAAAGGAAGGAATGGTGGAGAGGAAAGAAAGAGCAGAAATTAAACATGTCATGTTATTGGTTTCAAATTAAGATTTTTTTCAGTGACTTTTTAAATCAAGCCAATGACGACGTGACTCTAACATTGGTTTGTAACTGGTTCCAGGGTATATTTATTTATTAAATAATTTATTCTCTCAAAACAGGCTTAGCCCAATTACTTTGAAAAATACAAGAAATGTTAACATTAAAAATAAAGAAAAAGTATATATTATAAAAAAAAATACATGAATTAAAAAATAATGTATACGCATATGTTATATATCATATACTATATACACACAAACATACACATATATTCAAAGTCACTTAGTGCTTTCTAACGCGCTCAATCTTAGAAGATAATTTACTTTTGCTTTTGGTAATGTGACATGAAATATGTCAATATCCGAAGCAGTCCCGTTCAGAAGAGTTAAGGCCCTTCCAACAGGCATAGCGGCTGGGAGGCCCCGTTCTTGCGTATGTTATTGAGAACAGTTCTTGCCGGCGCAGTCTAGTGTAATTGTTAGGAGCATTTAACTATAATCTTTGTAGTAATGCTGGACAGCTCATCACAACTCCTCGAGCGAGTCTGACAACGTATACCAGGAGACGCAGATCTCTTCTTACGCTCAAGGAGGTATACCCGAGCATGCCCAGCAGAAACTGAGTAGGATAAAGCCATGGATAGACACCAAACTCACTCATATAGAGATATCGTAGATATTTTTTTTGTACTTTCTCCACCATGAGTGAGTTCTGCACTCCCACAGCGCGCTCCAAATGCAAGCATTGCTTTCTAGTTTGCTACGGATCAATGAATTAAACAACGTTTTGAGCACCATTTGGTTTTCAAACGACTTAGAGATTCTCATAACAAATCCTAGAGTTTTATAAACTGAGCTGCACATAACTTCTATGTGAGGACCAAACGTGAGATTGCTGTGGAACAAGACACCCAGATCTTTAATATTATCTGTGCGGGGTATAGGTAAAGATTCTAGTGTATATCTATGGAATTTCAAGACGTGTGAGCGATGATACGATTTATGGTTGGTTGGAAGAGATTGCCACATGGTAAAAAACCACCATGTTGTACTTTATACAACGAAATTATAATAGAATAGTATTGTCAACGACTTCCGGACTAGCTTTTACACTATTATTTCTACAGCTTATAGACTTTAGACATAAACTGTCACAGTTTATGATGTCTAAACTATGAGTAAAACAAAAGTAGCACTATATAAACGCATATATACCTAACGATAGGTTGCAGCGATTAAATCTACCGATCGTTTTAGAATTTTGATCTTCTGGCCATCAGAAATTTGGGATTGATCTGTCAAAAACATGTGCTTGCTGAAGTGCAACAGTATGCTCACAATAAATCAATACTCACGCAGGCGTCTTTTGTTTACAACATAGTTTCCTATTATACTCGATCACGAGGGATAGTCTACAGATCGGTGTTGGAAAGATAAATTCCACAAAATAAACAAAATATTCATATATAAAAATAAATTACAAAATATGTATAAAAAACAAAAGATTCATATGATATATAAAAAAATAAATTACAAAATATGTATAATAAACAAAAGATTCATATAATACAATATATAAAAAAATAAATTACAAAATATGTATAATAAACTAAAGATTCATATAATATATAAAAAAATAAATTACAAAATATGTATAATAAACAAAAAATTCATATAATATGTAAAAAAAATTATTACAAAATATGTATAATATAATAAACAAAAGATTCATATAATATATAAAAAAATAAATTAAAAAATATGTATAATAAACAAAAGATTCATAAAATATATCAAAACATTTATTACAAAAGATGTATAATAAACAAAAGATTCATATAATATATCAAAAAATTTATTACAAAATTTGTATAATAAACAAAAGATTCATATAATACGAGTATATCAAAATATGTATAATTCAAAAAACGAATGGAAATATTTTCGAATACCCTTTCGAAAAAAACAAACAACGATAATCAATCTTTGTCGGAATTACGACACTGGAAAAAAAATGTATTAAATGAAAGAGACACACTATATCCACTAAATAATGGTCCCTCCACCTTTCCGGAGCGATGTTTACACATTAAAAGCAAACATTCGCAATGGCTCCCCTGCTAATCGAATTCCAGCAGTTATTTGCTCCCATCCACCGAACCCCCACACCCCACTCGCGGGGGGGTTGCTGAGGAATTTATTGTTTTGCTTACGGGGGTTGATACTCTCCTCAACCCTGATGCGTTTTTATGCTGGCGCACTGTGTCACTCACTCGTCGAACTTGTACGATCAGAACTGGGACGGGTTTCTGTATTGTATATGAATAGGGGGGTGCGACAAGGTTGTATAATATCGTGAAATCTATTCAAATTTTCACCGAGAAATATTGTATTATGTAATGTTTTTCTTTTGGGAGTGCGACAAGGTTCTAAAGAGTCTTTCAAATTGAGCGAATTTTTTTTAATTCTTGAATAAAACTTTTTATTTGTCATTGAAGTATAATGTATGACATTTAAACATAAAAAACAATATCCGCCAAATGTCAACCTCTTGCAGTTCCACAGATGTACATTCTTTTGTCAAAATTTTCGATGTCATTTTGGCATAATTGCGGTTGTAACTCACAAATAACATAAATAATTTCGTCCTTCAGCTCAGGAATTGATTGAGGGTCATTCTTATAGACCTGGTTTGTCACGTAACCTCAGAGAAAATAGTCCAACGGTGTCAGATCATATGATCTTAGTGGCCAATTAACATCACCGTTTCCGGAGATTATGTACAATACATAAAATAATTCAACAATTTGAACGCCTAGTTGTATTGTATACGAATCCATTTTTATAAATGTCATACATTACACTTCTCAAATGTCACAAGATCCAGGCAAGTTCGCGACGCCATCTTTGTTTTATCTGTGGGGAACCACGGTTGTCGCATGATATTGTCGCATACATACGGTCAATGACCGATGAAACGACCTTCGGATTCCTCGATAAATTTTAGTAAACAGTCCAAAGGTCACATTCCAGCCATTGACGCCGGCCGAGCTCTCGCACCTCACGCCAGAGAAAGAGAACGCACCACGGCTATCTCACCAGTTCCGTATTTAGATGAATACCCACATACGACAATAAACCATTTCTGCATTCACAGAAGCGAGACAGAAGCATATCGCGAGCGCACTCTCGCGCACATTCCAAAAACATATAAATACCTACGTTACTATAAAAATAAACACTCTCTCTTTCCGCATTGCGATTTAACGCGTTTATTTATTTACCAACAACTATCATCATCTCTTCCTTACGACCGATTCCCTAAATATCCAAGAATTAAAAATAAGTACTCAATTTGAAAGTCCCTTTACAATTGCATCACTTTTATTAAAAAAAATTACAAAATATCTTACAAATTTTGTTTTTAAAAGTTGCGCGTGCTTCATTTACAATATTAAAAAATATTCTTATAATAAAAAAAAACACTCTAGACCAGCCACCGCTGCTTCTGAATATCTTAGAAATTCCCTGCCTCTTCCTGTCCACTATTTGTCATAATTAAGACTTGATTTGGTTCAACGCACGAAGTCAAGTCATCGAAGTATTGAATATTTGAGTAATCCAATTTTTTTTAAAATTAAAAGTGTCCATGGCAAATTCCATTCTCTTTTATGTACTTGTAACACCATGTTAAAACATGTTCAAACGTATTTCTAACACGGAAAAGGTGTGCGACAAGGTTATATTCTTGTTTGCTTGTTAATTGATTCAGTTATAAAAATAATTAAACACTAATTTGAGCCTCAGTTACTTACATACATCATTTGACATCAGATAACTATATCTCTAACATATGATATCAGATAAATATATCTCTAACATATGACATCAGATAACTATAGCTCTAACATATGACATCAGAGAACTATATCTCTTACATCAAATAACTATATGTCTAACATTTGACATCAGGGAACTATATCTCTAACATATGACATCAGATAAATATATCTCTAGCATTTGACATCAGATAACTATATCTCTAACATTTGACATCAGATAAATATATCTCTAACATTTGAAATCAGAGAACTATATCTCTAACATATGACATCAGAGAACTATATCTCTAACATATGACATCAGATAACTATATCTCTAACATTTGACATCAGATAACTATATCTCTAACATTTGACATCAGATAACTATATCTCTAACATTTGACATCAGATAATTATATCTCTTACATTTGACATCAGATAACTATATCTCTAACATTTGACATCAGATAACTATTTCTCTAACATATGACATCAGATAACTATATCTCTAACATATGACATCAGATAAATATATCTCTAACATTTGACATCAGATAACTTTATCTCTAACATTTGACATCAGATAACTATATCTCTAACATATGACATCAGAGAACTATATCTCTAACATATGAAACAAATAGATAAAGCTGAACTTGGTTTTTGCAATACTTTTTGGCGTATAGTAAGAAATTTTGAAAGTTTCTCAGTATTAATTGTATTGAATTTTCACATTTAGTTTTTAGAAGCCAAAAATCACCGACAGTTCTTGTGATGTAATCATTGCTGTTTCTGGGCATCGTAGTTGAGCCAACGCCAATTAGGTTGGAAAGCAAAGCCGTACCATGGTGTTTGTATTTTTTTAAGGGAGTGAACCGTTGCGCACCAGCAAACTCGCCGGTGTACTGGATCCGATGGCAAACTGAATCAAAGCACAATCACCTGTGTTTTCCCTCTTTTTGAAAAAATAGATATGACTGAAGTCATAGGCATCCTTCTACCCTCGAATACAAGGAGGAAAATGTAATTCGAGGGGAGTAGTACAGCGCAGGGTTTGAACCAAATATCTTCTATATGGCAGTACAGTGTGTTACCGCGCAGCCACGCACCTCGGTGTAATTATAGTCATTATTTTAGACAGAAAATAATGTGTGGGATTTTCAGGATCAGCGGCGGTCGGTCTAGAGGTGCGCTGGTGCGCTGAACCGGAGAAATATTATGCAATAATTAAATTAAACATTCGCAAACATTACTTAAAAATTTTTAAATATTTGTATATATTAAATATGTATAACAATATTGACAAGTACGAGTATTTTTATTTAAGTTAAAATAAACAAATATATATATATATATATATATATATATATATATATATATATATATATATATATATATATATATATAAATATTCCTTTCAAATAGACCGGCCAAGTTTGCCAATACTACCGGAGCGATCTCCAATACGCACCGGACGGAAACGCTAATTCGTATAGGGCAGACAAAGATGTACAGTAAACCGTGAGACAGCGATATTTCATATTCGTTCAGCGTCTCGAGGTGCGTTGGTGCTCAGCGCACCAACGCACCTCGGAATCGGCCGCCGCTGCTCAGGATGCCTTCTTAAGTGAAAGAGCATGCGTCGATCAGATTTTCTCTTAACGTATGGCTATAGAAAAATGTATGACCAAAAATACAATAAAAAAAAACTGTACAGTGCTTTTGTGTATTTGGTAAAAACGTATGACCGAGTGATAGTGGAAAATCTATAGTAAATAAAACTGAATTCATAATATGGCGTTGCACGTAAATTAATATGTGGTATTGCGTCATTATATGCTGGAAGTAGAGCATGCATCAGAGTGAACCTTGGTGCTTTGAGCAAGTGGTTTAATATTTCAATAGGGGTGTGGCGTCCATATGCTCGGTCAATGACCGGCAATGCGACCTTTGCATACCTTGACAATTCAAAACAAACGAGTACAAGGTCCACACGCCGGTCATTCAACTCATTGTCATACGCGGAGCGCATTCCATGCTAGAGCGAGAAGGCAGCACATCTGTCGCGCCAAATCCCAAAATAAATTGTCACCTACACGCCGCACGCAGCGTATTGTGAATGCAAAAGCGAGACGGCGGGATATCTTGCTCGCATTCCCGTACACATTGAAGAATAGTATAAATACTAACTGAGTTTTAGATCGCAATGCGAAAAGAGACATTTTATTGGTAGACGTAGGTATTTATACTATTATTGAATGTGTGCGGGAATGCGAGCAAGATATCCCGCCGTCTCGTTTCTGCATTCACAATACGCTGCGCGCGGCGTGTAGGTGACAATTTATTTTGGGATTTGGCGCGACAGATGTGCTGCCTTCTCGCTCTAGCATGGAATGCGCTCCGCGTATGACAATGAGTTGAATGACCGGCGTGTGGACCTTGTACTGGTTTGTTTTGAATTGTCAAAGTATGCAAAGGTCGCATCGCCGGTCATTGACCGAGCATATGGACGCCACAGGGGTAAAGCAAGGATGTTTTATGTAACCGTGGTGGTTTAACATTCAGATAGATTCATGTGTGAAGGAACTATAGAGGTTAATGAGTGATTTTGAAATTTTTAATGCGAATGTCTGCGATTGTTGAATGCTAATGATACGGTAGTGTTAGCAGATAATGAGGAATTACAATGTATGATAAGCGAGGTGTATGAGAGACGTAAAGAGAAAGATCTGATAATTAATTTTGTCCATATTATATAACAATTTACCATATATTCTTCTCAATGCACGCATTTCAACAGCGTTTATTCGGCTCCTCTCAGCCTTTTCCACGTTAACGTTTCACTCACATACATCAAAGTTGATACAAAAATACTATCCGTTCCACATATTTGCACCATCTCAGAATGATCTTTTTCATCTTAGCCAACAAAACAGCATTTAGTTCACTTTATCTCTAATCACTTAATTCGGTATTCTGTCATACATTGTCATACCATGTATTATTTTCACCACATATACAATTCATTCCGTACTCTGTTATACATTGTCACTCCACACATTTAATCAGCTTCTTCACTTCCACGATTTAGACGCGGTACAATAATTGTGTCATTTACCAATTTGGTTGAATTTTGAATACAGTCTTCATATATAATATTTTCAATTCTACTTTTATGTAAGTAATAAATCATTTCGTTAACAGAAGCTATTCGATAAGGGTTGTAAGCATATTTATTCGAAAAAGCAAACCCTTCATATTTCTTAGACAAATATAAATTTTAACATATAGATATATATTGTGTTAACATATTGTACAAATGTAAATACACAAAAGGATGAGTCATGTAGTGGTGGTGGGGGTCGGGGGGTGTTAGTGGATCAAACAACCTGCCTTAGTTTCACCCCCTATGCGTGGAACGCAGAACTAATAAAGGATATATCCTTTTAATAATCGGAAAAATATTAAAATATGTTAATTCGTCTGCAATATTGTGTCGTAATCCTATGTAGCGTAATCGGAACCAACCCCCTTTTGGCGTGCCTTTACAGGGATGGATGAGTAATTAATAATCGATATGGACATTAGAAGGATTTTGACTATAGAAAAATTTATTTTATTTTTAACATACATATATAAATACCATCACTCCGTTTCCCTATTGGGGAAGGCAGAGACAACAGAGCGACAAACTATCTCGATACAAATATTTAGCTTCTTTCACATCTATTCACCTTTTTATACATTTACTATAGCGACACACACATTTCGCTTTTTCAAGTAGAATTTCGGGATAGGAGGTAGAATCACGTGTCGCGAGGATTCGTGTACTTAATTAGTGGAATAATTGTTGATAATTGGATTATTAAATATTCTAATAAATTGTGAAGAAATGCGTGCATTTATTTATTTATTTAACACTTTTATTGCAAATACAATCTGGCACGCTTATTGCAAGGCGGCAATCTCTTCCAACCAACCAAACAAAAGTAAATGAAGCAAGTTACGTGGTCGCATAAATCATTCAAATGACTATCCATCCCCACGAAATCCATAAACACATTCGTGAGCATATGCCCACGAACCCCACAAAGACGGACAATAACAACCAATAACAACAAGAACCCCACAAAGGACGGACCCGACGGACAATAACAACAAGAACCCCACAAAGACAGACGGACATTCTTTTTCATATAAAGCGAGATATCATCAATCAAAAGGAAAGGAAGGGATGGTGGAGAGGAAAGGAAAAGAAAAATCAGGAATGAAACACGTTATTTTACTGACTAGAAATTAGGAGCACCTAATATATGTTATAGGGTGACAATATATGACCAAATATGGAATGAAGTGATAAGGGTTGAATGTGAACTTAAGGCTGTGTTGAGTAAGGTGGAGAAGGAGCACTTTAAGATGTTTTGGCAAATAGAACGAATGAATGAAAAAAAAGCTAACAAAATAAATGTATTGTGTAAACAAGCGGAAGTCGAAAGAAAGTGTGGCTGGATTAATTGAAATATATTTAGAAAGGAAGGAAACGTATTAGGTCAAAGAAATCGTAGGATTTGTATGAGAAAGTGAATGGATGTAGAAAAGGTAAAGGGGGAGTTTTGAGATAGTCAAGTACGGCGTTCTGTCCTCTCTGCCTACCCTGACAGAGAAATTGTAATAATTGTTTGTTTGAATGTTATAACATTGATTCCCGCGACATTGTTTCAACCTCCGATCTCGGGTTTTTTGAAGTGAAACTTGTATCTATGCGGTAGGGCAAATTGGCCTGAACGTCACGAAAAGTGAAACGGTGTATTATATTGGGTGTTAACATAAGTTGTGTCCGTTTTTTCCAATTTAAAAATGAGCACCAAAAGTTAAACAAAATGGTAAAGGTTATATATACGTCGTTCAAAAGAAAATTTTCTGCTCTACATTAAATTGTGTTTGCTTTTACGTTACATATATTATTTTATTTGATTACAAGCCTTCAAAATGAAATGTCAAGTAGACGAAACTGAGCATTTTAGACACCTCCTTCTGTTCGCGTTCAATCGAAGGAATAAAGCTGCCAAAGCTGCTCGCGCTATTTGCGAAGTGTACGGTGTAGATGCTATGAATGAAAGGACAGCTCGTCGATGGTTTTTGCGTTTCAAAGACGGTAATTTCGACCTGAAAGACATGGAGCGTTCCGGACGACCAGTGAACTTCGATGAGGACCGCTTAAACCATATTATTCATGAAGATCCCCTTTGAGTCTCACGCATCTGTTTTTTATTCATTTATATATTTATTTATCAAACATTTAATTGCTAGGCAGCATTCTTTTCAAACCAACCAGATAAAAGTAAAATAGAAGAAGTGATATGGTCGCATAAATTATTTAAATTATTATTGTCCTTTACGAAACTTATAAAGAAACAGAGTTAAAATAAAAGTTAGATGTCATTAATCAAAGTAAAAGGAAAGGAAAGAAAAATCAAGAATGAAACACGTTATATCGATCGATATAACGAGTTTTATAGATTTTATCTATAGATGTTGATAAAATCTATTGATAAAATATATAAAACTCGGGCAAAATTGAATAGTATTGGATTTATGGTGACGATTATAATATTGTTTTTCTCATTATCTCAAAACAGGTTATTTGGAGTTGTCTGAGTAATGAACTGGACGATCGATATTACTGACTAGAAATTAAGAGTTGTTTTTCTTAAGGTGGAATTTAGAAATAGGAGATAGAAAACACGTGTCGTTGAAATTCATGTTTTTAATTAGGGGAATAAAAAAATATTTATTTATTAAATATTTTAATATAGATTTAATATAGAACTGCCCAACATTTCTCTGATTTCCGAACATTTAAACTGTTGTATTGCTCTTTGGTACGTTGCCGCCTTGGCTACAACTCATCAATATGGTCTCCTCATTACGCCACCCATGCACAAACTTTAGAACGCGTACAAAACAAATTTCTAAAATTCATTCATTTTAAACTTGGAATACCACGTGAACAAAGAAATTAAACTTTGAATACCACGTGAACAAAGAAATTAAACTTTGAATACCACGTGAACAAAGAAATTAAACTTTGAATACCACGTGAACAAAGAAATTAAACTTGGAATACCACGTGAACAAAGAAATTAAACTTGGAATACCACGTGAACAAAGCAAAAACTCAATTCTTCTTGTTCTATGTAAGCGTTGTTCCACTAAAACAAATCTAAGTTCTTAACCACTATAAAACATGCAGTGAGACTCTGGAACCAGTTATAAACCAATATAAGACTCGCTCCGTCCTTGGCATGCTTTAAAAAGCGATTGAAAAAACTTTTAATTTCTAAGCAGTAAAATAACGTGTTTCATTCCCGATTTTTCTTTTCCTTTCCTCTCCGCCATCCCTTCCTTTCCTTTTGATTGATGATATCTCACTTTATATGAAAAAGAATGTTCGGGTGATTGTCCGTCTTTGTGGGGTTCGTGTGTATAACATATGCTCACGTATGCGTTTATGGATTTCGTGGGGATGGATAGTCATTTGAATGATTTATGCGACCACGTAACTTGCTTCATTTACTTTTGTCTGGTTGGTTGGAAGAGATTACCGCCTGGCAATAAGCCCGCCAGATTGTATTGCAATAAAAGCGTTAAATAAATAAATAAAACAAGTATTCGACAATTACGTAAGTCTGCTTGGTGAAGTTTGGTAATATTTTGTGGTATACATACATATATTGAACATAAATATACATATTAATATTAAATAATTTTAAACAATGACTGTAATTTATTATATCAACTGCTTTTTGTATCTTCTGTACCTTCATGTTAGTTTAAGACAAAGTTTTGTTTTTTTTTGTGAATAATTTTAAGTACTTGTTTTAACTTGTCATATGTTCATTTGTATATAAAGAGACTGTTGTGTCGTTAATTAAATTAATTAATTAATTAATGAATAAAACAGATAGAATACTGAAACGTCTGATGGAAAACGACAATTTCATTTCAAAATTAATTTGTTTTATATCTGTTAGCTACTAATCCGCCCCTGCACTATAGGGGAAAGCGCGAGAAATAGGAGGGGTAGAGAGTAACGGAATAAATTAATTAATAAACTACAGAGTGGTGGGGGTAAACTGGGAGAAAGGGGGAGGGGTAGGGTAACGAAATTGGATTCCGAAAAGTTTAGCGCGACGAAACGGTGACGCGGCAGATTAGACGCTACCACTCGGCGATTGTTCATTTTAACCCTTTCGGTAATCTGTCTGCATCACTCTTGCAGTTCGTTCATTATCTGGATTAGAAAAACAAGAAGCTGACCTTTCGTTAATCTATCTGCATCATTCTTCAGTTCGTTCATTATCTGGATTAGGATAACAAGAAGCTGACCTGTTTACTTGACATTCTTCAGTTCGTTCATTATCTGGATTAGGAAAACAAGAAGCTGGCCTTTCGTTAATCTATCTGCATCATTCTTCAGTTCGTTCATTATCTGGATTAGGAAAACAAGAAGCTGACCTGTTTACTTGACATTCTTCAGTTCGTTCATTATCTGGATTAGGAAAACAACAAGCTGACCTGTTTACTTGACATTCTTCAGTTCGATCATTATCTGGATTAGGAAAACAAGAAGCTGGCCTTTCGTTAATCTATCTGCATCATTCTTCAGTTCGTTCATTATCTGGGTTAGGAAAACAAGAAGCTGACCTGTTTACTTGACATTCTTCAGTTCGATCATTATCTGGATTAGGAAAACAAGATGCTGACCTTTCGTTAATCTATCTGCATCATTTTTCAGTTCGTTCATTATATGGATTAGGAAAACAAGAAGCTGACCTTTCGTTAATCTATCTGCATCATTCTTCAGTTCGTTCATTATCTGGATTAGGAAAACAAGAAGCTGACCTGTTTCTTCTCTTTTCTCGCCTGATTACTTTCTCACGTGATCTTCTATTGATTGAGGCTTTCCGACATACTTATGCATATCTTTATCAAGTCTTGAATGATCTTGTGGCCTTTCGTTAATCTATCTGCATCATTGTTCAGTTCGTTCATTATCTGGATTAGGAAAACAACAAGCTGACCTGTTTCTTCTCTTTTCTCGTCTGATTACTTTCTCATGTGATCTTCTATTGATTGAGGCTTTTCGACATACTTATGCATATCTTTATCAAGTCTTAAATGATCTTGTGGACTCACCTGCAACTCTAGAACGTATTGACTTAACTCTTCCCTCACGCTCTCATAGAAGATCTGTTTTATTCAGTATATAGTAGCTACATTTAGAACTAAAGTCAGCTTCTATAATCCAGTAGCAAGAATACGCCGACAGCAACAAACAGCTAAGGATTTGCCCAGCATCTTATCTTATGACCGCAGCCACAGCTATCATCCCTTAAAGGTACGAAGGTATCTTATCTCATGACCGCAGCCACAGCTATCATCCCTTAAAGGTACGAAGGTATCTTATCTCATGACAGCAGCCACAGCTATCATCCCTTAAAGGTACGAAGGTATCTTATCTGATGACCGCAGCCACAACTATCATCCCTTAAAGGTACGAAGGTATCTTATCTTATGACCGCAGCCACAACTATCATCCCTTAAAGGTACGAAGATATCTTATCTTATGACCGCAGCCACAGTTATCATCCCTTGAAGGTATCTTATCTTATGACCGTAGCCACAGCTTTCATCCCTTCAAGGTACGAAGGTATCTTATCTTATGACCGCAGCCACAGCTATCATCCCTTACACTCAAATAATATATATTTATTTTGTAGTAATTTTAATCCGTCAATAATGTTGGGTTCAAATACCAAGTTAGATCACCCTTGAAGGGGGTCTGCTTCCTAAACAGCGCTATATAAATTGTCATTTTATATTTATTATTTTTGGAAGAGATTGCTATGCTGTAATAAAATCCCAGGTCGCACATGACAACGAAATTGTCATACAACATTGGTCATAAAATACAAAACCTTTTTAAAACAAAAGAAAAATAAATAAGGCTTAAATGTTGAGTCACATTTAAGGGATGAGAGTGAATATTCAATATGGCAGCACATAAATTTAAGGGATGAATAATTGATTAAGTATTTTTCCTGACGTACAAACGTATGTTAGCCGTTTTGGTTCAATTTCTTGGTTTACATTATAAATATATTAGATTGTCCTTCACATAACATATAAATATTTTTAATTTGTTTTATCAAACACTGTTTATTCCACTTTATGTAACGGTATAGCCCTACCGGTTTCAAGGCGCACACTTCATCATCAGGGAACACACACATGACTGAATTATGTGCGATCTGGTAACGAAGTACACGCTTCTAACGGTAAACATTCGAGTTGAGGACTTAAACTCTAATGTATCCAATTTATTAATATTTAAAGGCCCTAGAAATTTCTAAGTCAGTGCATCTGGGTGAACATCTGGCAAACACATATATCCCAAAAATCTCGCCACTGCTCGCTGAGGTTGTCTCCACCCTCCCTCACACACAGTCCCCAACTCGAATGTTTACCGTTAGAAGAGTGTATATCGGTACCAGTTCGAATAGACTTCAGTCTTGTTTGTGCTCCCCTGATGATAAGGTGTGCATCTTGAAACCGGTAGGGTTATACCGGTACGTCAAGTGGAATAAACAGTGTTTGATAAAACAAATTACGTCTTTAAACCTCCACAATGTGAATACCTTAATTATTAACAATAAAATATAAAACAATATAAAATAATAATAAAAATACAACTTATAAAGCGCTGTTTAGAAAACAAATTCTCAAGAACGTTCTTACTTGGGATTCGAACCCTCTGAAATCATTAGCTCGCTTACTAAACATGTATAACTCATCTTTTTATATACTATATATATTCTTTTAGTTTACATTTTGCAGTTCTGTTTTATTTATAGTTAAGGCATTAACACTGTGGAAGTGTAAAGATATTGTAATTTGTTTAATCATCACCTGATGATGAGATGAAAACCTTGAAACCGGTAGGGTTATACCGTTATATAAAGTGGAATAAACAGTGCTCAAAACTAGAATGGAGCTCATTTGGACGTTTGAACAACATCTTCAAAAGTAATCTCCCAATATCCTTGAAGCGAAGGGTCTACAACCAGTGCATTCTTCCAGTACTTACGTATGGCTGCGAGACATGGACGCTCACAGTAAAGAACACGCAAAAGCTCCAGACCGCACAAAGGGACATACTAAAAGAAACCGTAAACGAAACACCTGGATTCGCAATATAACAAAGGTAGAAGACGTTATAAAGGTGTGCAAGAAGATGAAGTGGCAATGGGCAGGACACGTAGCCAGAATGTCAGACTCCTGATGGACATCCGAAATAGTCCAATGGTACCCAAGAGGCATAAAGAGGCCCAGAAGAAGACCGAAGGTACGCTGGATAGGTGAAATCAGGAAGTGGACATCACTTGATACTGGCGTATACTACTTCATATATAGGAGTTCACGGCCATTCTTCAAGAAGAAGAACCCACTACTACTGACGGATTGAAAATATTATAAATTAAATATACATACACAAGTTGAGTGTAAAGATAGGAAGGTGGTGGCTGCGGCCATTAGATTAGATACTTCCCCGCATATGCATATGTTTACAAAAATATATTTGGCAAGAAAACTGCAAAAACATTACCAAAAGAAAACGAACTACTAAGAAACCTTTGTAGATCTTCTGATTTGTAATATATAGAAACACATTCGGCTTTAGGTGGAGTGTAGAGTGTAGTATTCATATAAAATCATAAATTTTAATTAGACATCCCAAAGGGATTATATAGCATCTTAAAAATGTTTGTCAACGATATTTTTTTTTAATCGTTGACAAATATTTTGAAAAAGGTACGATCATATCACTTCTACGACCCGGTAAAGCTACGGTTTCCTAAGAAAGCGGGTTTCTTATATAGCGCACGTTACATGACGTGATGCTGGTGCGCCGCCGGATGGCGGAAATGAGAACCCACAACTGTCTGTTGGAAACTTTATTCCACACATTTTGTTCCCATTGGGCTTTTCTATAGTATTTGCTCTTCACATTATAGAAAGGTTCACTATTTCTTACAAAATCAATGAATATTTCGTCATCTTCGCTGGTCCAAATTAAATTACATTTGCGTCGCATCCGCCTGGCACGCCGCCGGACGGCAGAAATGAGAACCCACAACTGTCAGTGGAAACCAAATTTGATTCCTCATATTTTGTTCCAACTGGGCTTTTCTTTAGTCTATCTTTTCTACACTCACAACTAACGCACTCTAGGAAACCAACGCCATTGGTTTGCATATACAATGTTTTGTTGCGTACGCTATATAACGACACAACCAACGCTCTCTAGGAAACCACGCCATATGGTTTGCATAGACAATGTTTTGTTACGTGCGCTATATAACGACACAACCAACGCTCTCTAGGAAACCACGCCATATGGTTTGCATAGACAATGTTTTGTTATGTGCGCTATATAGCGACACCACTTTCTTAGGAAACCAATGTTTAAAGGTACGATCGTATCACTTCTACGATCCGGTAAAGGTACGATCGTATCACTTCTACGATCTGGTAAAGGTACGATCGTATCACTTCTACGATCCGGAAGAGGTACGATCGTATCACTTCTACGATCCGGTAAAGGTACAATCGTATCACTTCTACGACCCGGTAAAGGTTCGATCGTATCACTTCTACGATCCGGTAAAGGTACGATCGTATCACTTCTACGATCCGATAAAGGTACGATCGTATCACTTCTACGATCCGGTAAAGGTACAATCGTATCACTTCTACGATCCGGCAAAGGTACGATCCTATCACTTCTACGACTCGGAAAAGGTACGATCCTATCACTTCATAAAGTGTTGCAAAGATTCCTGTCTACTAAAACTAAAAATTTGCTGGTGCAATCTCTATTATTTCCGATTTTGGACTATGTGGACGTATGTTAATTGTATATTACGGGGGAACTGCTGAATAAATTACAACGTCCTCAAAATGTTTGAATAAGATTCATTATAAAATCAACTCCTCTATAATTCGTATGCAAAGACTTGGAAACGAGTTTTGCAACAATTTAGATATTTTTAATATAAGTATATATAGTATTCGCCAGAATATCACAACAATATTTAGAAATAGCTACTAACTATGTGCTCTCCTTTATTAATATAAATAACGTAATATAAACAAAACATTAAGGACAATACTTTGCCTCTGGAGTTGAGTAACCCTGCATCAACATGTATGAAGGTTTTAATTCTGCAAAGCAACTTGCATCTCGTTCTACTAATGAGGCCATGTGTTTTCTATATCTCAATATCTATCCATAAAATTACCACAAAATTCTCAAAGATTTATAAATAATTTTAAATCGATGACTGTAATTTATTATTACTACTGCTTTTTGTATCTTCATGTTAGTTTAAGATAAAGTTTTGTATTATTTGTCAATAATTTGAAGTACTTGTATAACCTGTCACATGTTCATTTGTATATAAAGATACTGTTGTGTCGTCAATTAAATAAATAAATAAATTTATAACCTGAGAAAATAGGATAATATCACTTCAAATCAGAAGACGCTGAACTGGTTGAACGTGAGAAATAAGCGCCCATCACAGAAATAAGCGCCAATTCACAGACCATCTCCACTGTATAACATCCTTGACTGTCTCACCACCCCCTCTGATATCTTGATTTCTAGCATGCCCAATACCCTAGACCAGCGGTCGGCAACCTGTATGCACTAAAGTGTCACTTTTAATTACTTAAACATTGGACAATCCGCGTGCCACTGGCGAATCCAGGAATTTTTCAAGAGGGGGGATGCGCAATATAAATTGGAGGCCCTGTTCAAAATTAAAGTGAGATTTTGCGCACCAAAATGTTGGAATTTCTCTTTTAAAAACTGTTGATCTCGTTCAAGAAAATAAGTCGCGCAGCGAGAATTTTTTTAATGTTTCCCCAAATACGAAATTTGAAAATCCTATGGGGAAGGGGGGCCGCCACATCACCATTGAAATCAAATATGAGAAGACTTTTTTTAATAAATTATTTTTATTTTAACCACTTAATGCCCTTGAACGAGACCCTCTCGCGCGCCAAATGCGTTCCGATTTACGCTATCCCGAGTCACGCTCGCTTGTCTCGACTTGCAGTGTTCTAATTTTAGCTAACACGTGTAACGCTCGCCAGTCGTTCGCGTTTTATTTATTCATTGTAAATTTGCCTGCAGTTGTGAGTGGTCGTGTTGCTTATTTCGTATTTACGATATTGTGTTCGTATTTACGTAGGTCTATGTTTAACACAATGCTTTCAAATCTAACATACCAAATTGAATTTTTCTTCACATTTTCAAATTAAAATATGTTTAAATTGTTATGTTTCAATTGAAAAGTGTATAAACTTAAAAACTTAAAATAAAACACAAAAAAATACTTGATGTTTTTTGAAGCCCTCTTTGTAAAAAAAACCCTAGCATTAAGACCGTGGCCACACAGGAAGGAGCCTCGCTTGATGCTTAGAGCTATGTTGCGAGTTAGGCGACATATCCTAGCGAACCAACGTATCGCATACTATCGCAGTGAACACACTGCACGCTTCGCGCCACGTTGCATGACGATTAGTCACCGAGTGAATCTCCTAGCGAACAGACGTGTTGGTTAATTTACAAGATGGCGAAAGTTTTAATGACAGCTGTGTATAAAAGGGATCCTTTGTGGAACCCATCGAGCAAATTATACAAAAATGTACCTGTAATAAAATCACTTTGAAATGAAGTTGCGCAGAAAGTAAATAAAGACAAGGTAAGTTGTAATGAAATTGGTTAGTTTTGAGAGTGACATCGTGTGTTGACTCAACCATCGTGTGTTGTCAAATGAATTTGTGCGTAGCGCTTTGGTGTGGCCATGCATGAAGTCACCTAGTATATGAGTCACGTAAAATCTAGCTTAGCACCTAACGAAGCATTTTGGTGTGACTTCGGCCTAAGTGGTTTGTACTGAATAATGTCATTATTTATGCCGTGCAGTCAAAAAAATTCTCGCGTGCCATAGGTTGCCAACAGTTGTCCTAGATAATAATAAAAAAAATATAGATAGATTTATAATGGAGACTGATGTCGCATCATCAGTCTGTAGTTAAGATTTTGACATATGAATCCGGAGAACAACCGCAGTCTTCGGGTCCAAATTGAATAAGGAATTTGCAGGGTCCTCCACTTAGGTTGTCAAATAGGGTGTCTTAACATGTGTTTATGCTACCTTGATCAAAAAGATTTAAGACTTAATTCATAAAATCGAAAATACAAGTTTATTAATCAAAATCGATATGGTCCCCTTCAAAGTACTCCCCATCGACTGCAACGCACTTACGCCAGCGCTTGATCCAATCCTCGAAACACCGCTGGTACTCAATTTTCGGTATGTCCATCAGAGCCGTCTTCGATTTTTTCATGACATCCTTTCGGGTGCTGTAACGCGTTCCGCGAAGCGGTTTTTTAAGTCGGTTGAACAGGAAAAAGTCACAGGGAGCCAGATCAGGTGAATTCAAAAGCTGCTGGATAGTATTCGTGTTGTTTTTGGTCAAAAACTCATGGAAATCATGTCTTTTGCGATTTCAACGCGGTCCTTTTTTGCATGAAATTGAGGTGTTTTGGCACCAGTTTTGCAGCGACACGTCTGAGGCCCAAATCACTAACGAAAATGTCTTGAGCGGATCTATAAGCGATGTTCAAGTCCTCTGCCGGCTTTCTGATGGTCAATTTGCGGTTTTCGGCCAACATTTCTTCGATTTTATCGATATTTTCATCGGTTTTCGACTACGACAAAATTTAATGCAAACTCGTTGATGCACAGTTGATGCCATTTTCAAACTTGTAAAAAATCGAAAACAGATACAAAGGTAGATGTTCTCAGTACAGCGTAACTTTTACAAATGTCAAGCTATGACGCTGAAATTAAGAGGGAAGTGTCAATGATAGATGTGGTAACCTAACTAAAAAAAAGAATTCCAATCGGGTAACTAACAGCGCCACACGGTGGCCGGTCCTAAAACTTTTTGATCAAGGTAGTATGTGTCATTAACTTGCAAAAAAATAAACGACCCTGCAGAACTTGCAAGGTATGTGCTAAGCACGAGAAGAGAAGTGAGACGCATCGTCATGAGATGATGTGGGCATGTGGAACGAATGAATGAAGAAATACAAACAAAACAAATATACAGTGCAAATGTGCGTGATAGACGTGGAAGAGGAGACTAAAGAAAGTATGGCTGGATCAGTAAATTATATGTATATCGAAAAAGAAAGCGTACAAAATAAGAGAAATTGTAGGGGTAAGCGTACAAAATAAGAGAAATTGTTGTATTGTATAATACTCGTATGGATGTAAAAGAGGTATAATAAGGTGTAACCCGCGCGGTAACGCAGTGGACTTCCGTGCGGAAAGTCGTCGGTTCGAACCCCCCACTGTACTACTCCCCTCGAATAACACAAGTATTTTTACGGCCTAGTATTTGGAGGTATAAGTATACCTATAACTACGGCCCTGTCTAATCTTCGAAATAAAGGGAAAACATATGCCGGTGTTTTCCGATCGTCTCAATTTTGAATACACGTCTATGAATATCAATAAAATTTGGTTGGTTTGAAAAAATTGTTTTAAAGCAATAAATTCGTCACATGTATAATATTATTTACAGTTAATGCATTAACGTTGTGGAGATTTAGATATATTGTTATTTGTTTTATCAAACACTGTTTATTCCACTTTTTGTAATGGTATAACCCTACCGGTTTCTAGGCTTTCACCTCATCATCAGGGGAGCACAAAAAAGACTGAATTATGTTTGAACTGGTACCAAAATACACGCTTCTAACGGTAAACATTCGAGTTGGGAATTATGGGTGGAGGGAGGCAGAAGACAACTTCAGCGAGCAGCGGCGAGATTCTAGGAATATATTATATGTGTTTGCCAGATGTTCACCCCGACGCACTGACTTAGATATTTCTAGGGCCTCTAATCTGTCCGATTTATTTCCGTTACTACTGATATGTAAGAGTTTGGCATCATCGATACAAAAAGTATGGTTTTCACGGTGACAATGATTAGTCATTTCAGAATAAATTAGAGGATTTGCTAAGGCGGATTTGTCTTCACGAAATCTCTTTTCATCACATCTTCCTGTCTTTCATATATATAAATTATCAGTCAACACATAAAAATTTATACATATGTTCTTAAGATGTACACTACTGTGATCAAATAGTGTTAGGACCGGCCACCGTATGGCGCTGTCGGTCACCCGATTGGAGTTCTTTTTTTTTTGTTAGGTTACCACATCTATCATTGACACTTCCCTCTAAATTTCAGCGTCATAGCTTGACATTTGTAAAAGTTACGCTGTACTGAGTACATCTACCTTTGTGCGTGTTTTCGATTTTTTACAAGTTTAAAAATGGCATCAACTGTGCATCAACGAGTTTGCATTAAATTTTGTGTGAAAAATGGATTTAACGGTCCGCAGGCCTTGGAAATGTTGGGGAAGTGTTTTTCGGTGGCACGAACGCTTCAGAAGTGGTCGTGAGTCGGTCGAGGATGACGAACTCAGTGGCAGTCGAAAACCGATGAAAACATCGATAAAATCAAAGAAATGTTGGCCGAAAACCGCAAATTGACCACCAGAGAGCTGGCAGAGGACTTGAACATCGCTTATGGATCCGCTCAAGACATTTTGGTTAGTGATTTGGGCCTCAGACGTGTCGCTACACAACTGGTGCCGAAATACCTCAATTTCATGTACAAAAAGGATCGCGTTGAAATCGCGAAAGACATGAATTCCATGAATTTTTTACCAAAAACAACACGACTACTATCCAGCAGTCTTTGAATTCACCTGATCTGGCTCCCTGCGACTTTTTCCTGTTAACCCGACTTAAAAAACCGCTTCGCGGAACGCGTTACAGCACCCGAGAGGATATCATGAAAAAATCGAAGACGGCTCTGATGGACATACCGAAAATTGAGTACCAGCGGTGTTTCGAGGATTGGATCAAGCGCTGGCGTAAGTGCGTTGCAGTCGATGGGGAGTACTTTGAAGGGGACCATATCGATTTTGATGAATTAACTTGTATTTTCGATTTTATGAATAAAGTCCTAAAACTTTTTGATCAAGGTAGTATACTCGAAAGTGTTAAATAAATAAATATTCTATTCGGAACACCTTAAGGTTACCATGGAATTAATTTATTTTTAGACCCACAGGCTTTCAGGCAGAAATGGACGAGGGAAGAAAAGGGCGTATTAAAAAAAATGTCAGAAAACTTTGCAGTTTGAAATGAATTTTCCGAGATTTAATAATAGGGCAATAAAAAGGCATATTCTTTGCGGACTGATCCAATTATTTTACAGCTGGCAATACAAGAAAAATATACATTTTCTTTTTTCGTAATTATAAAAGTTGAACTGAAATAGAATTGAAACACAGTATACGGAAGAAATTCAGTAAAATATGATTTCACCTCTTAAAATAGGCAGATCATAGGTTTTCAACCTTGTTTAAGGGGGTGCACAGCTTGTTTAGTGTAATTTTTAAAACATGCATATAAACTATCACGCAATCTATGTCCTTATATAGGTAGGTAGAAAGGAGAGAGCTACAGTCTTTCCTTTCGCGATACCCACCTTTCGCCTTTCGATTCTTTGAATTTGTACATTTATTTTTTTATTTATTTAACACTTTTATTGCAAATACAATCTGGCGGGCTTAATTCCAGGTGGCAATCTCTTCCAACCAACCAGACAAAAGTAAATGAAGCAAGTTACGTGGTCTCATAAATCATCCAAATGACTTTAGAGGATCGTATGTCAAGGAAGAGATGATGATGGTTGTTGGTAAATAAATAAACTCGTTAAATCGCAATGCGGAAAGAGAGAGTGTTTATTTTTATAGTAACGTAGGTATTTATATCTTTTTGGAATGTGCGCGAGAGTGCGCTCGCGATATGCTTACGTCTCGCTTCTGTGAATGCAGAAAACGGTTATTGTCGTATGTAGGTATTCATCTAAATACGGAACTGGTGAGATAGCCGTGGTGCGTTCTCTCTCTCTGGCGTGACGTGCGGTCGCTCGGCCGGCGTCAATAGCCGGCATGTGACCTTCGGACTGTTTACCTTAATTTATCGAGGAATTCGAAGGTCGTTTCATCGGTCATTGACCGTATGTATGCGACAATATTCGGAGACGACCGCCACATGACTATCGATCCCCACGAAATCCATAAATATATACGTGAGCACATGTCCACGAACCCCACAAAGACGGGCAATCACCCGAAGATTCTTTTTCATATAAGTGAGATATCATCAATCAAAAGGAAAGGAAGGGATGGTGGAGAGGAAAGGAAAATAAAAATCAGGAATGAAACACGTTATTTTACTGACTAGAAATTAAGAGTTTTTTCAGTCGCTTCTCAAAGCATGCCAAGGACGGAGCGAGTCTTATATTGGTTTGAACCTGATTCCAGAGTCTCACGGCATGGAGAGTAAAGGACGACGTAAAAAAAGAGGAGCGGTGAACTGGAAAGGCCAATATCTGTTTGAGCGTATCGCTAATCCATGATTGGAAAGACGCTGAAAATTTTCGGCGACATAAAAGGGGGTGGCGGGACAGTTAAGGATATTATACAATAGAGTCAGTATGTGAATTTGGCGTCTATTTCTAACATTCAACCAGTTCAATGCCTTCTGGTATGAAGTTATATGATCGTACTTTCGTAGGTTGAAAGTAAATCTTAGACAAACATTCCCTTGTTTTAAAAAATCACACACTTGGTCCAACCATACCTTCCTTGGTCTTACTTAAGCACGCCTTCTACTCACTACAATCAATATGCCCGTCAGATGGTATTTGCAATATTGTGATCCCGGCAATCTCCATGGATCTTCCTCGAATAACAACCAGAGGAAGACCAAAGAATTCATGGGTGGTGCAAAAAGATAACCTGATGCAGAGGCACGGCCTGGGGGACATAGTCCGGGACAGAAGAGCATACAACCTGAGGACGAGGAGAGCTGACCCCAACAGTCTTCGCAGACAGTGAGTTGGGATGGAGCCAGAGAGAAGAAAAGATATGGTATTTGCAATAAAAGTGTTAAATAAATAAATAACATTGTGGAGGTTTGAAGACATTGTTATTTGTTTTATCAAACACCGTGAATGTAACGGTATAACCCTACCGGTTTCAAGGTTTTCACCTCATCATCAGGGGAGCACAAATCAGACACTTATTTGTGTTCCCCTGACGATGAGGTGAAAACCTTAAAACAAATATTTATAAAGAGTTAATTCGTCTTTTGTATATTTTCCAATTAAGAGTAATAAATATTATTTATTATTACTTTATTATTACACATGATAAGAAATATACATAATTTGCGAAAAAACAACAGGTTATTTGATTTGGACATACAATTTTAATGGATCTGGGTTTGTTGCCTTTCATTTGTCGTATCCCCAGTAAACTAGGCTTCTGCCTGTATCTCACTGAGGATAAATAAATAAATATTAAAAAATTGAGAATTTCTGATTTAGAAATAGAAGAAGTGAAAATATTGAAAGAGTGGATAGGTGGTTGCAAGTACAACAGGAAGGCAGAGGAAATTGGATAAAAAAAAGTTTAAAAATTAATTATTTCATCGAAGAAAAGGAGCTAGCTGCTCGCCGCACCGCGCCGCGCCGTCAGCGAAATGAATAATGGATTTGGTACTTTTAATTTAACCGCGACTGTATATACAAGTATTCGATACTGAGAGACAGAATGAATAATTTGTGAGAAAGAATTTTTCAGGGGGTTGGAATGGTTAATTAGAAAGGGGCGAGGAAGTTTTTCATAATATGGTAGACAAATCTATAAGAAAAATACGAGTTAAATAATATAAGTTAATTTCAAATTTTATTTATTTAATTAACGACACAACAGTGTCTTTTATATTGCCTCTTTTGCCCAAAGGCAATATGTTTATTTTGCTCCCATGACATACAATGGCGTGCCGACTTCAATAAAGGTAAAGGTAGGAAAACCATTTAGACAGTCGATCGGAGCGTGGTTGTTATTGCGACAGGATTTTGAGTACTTGGCCTTTCAGGATGAATGACGAGTGGGAAAGATTTGTGTGAGCTCGTGAGTGTGGGTTTCTTCTCGTTGTTTTAATTTTGTTTGTTTTTGTATTTGTGTTTCTGTGTATTTTTCGTTTTAATTTTTATTCTTATGATTGTGTGCGGCATATTGTGGGATGAATATTTTTGGTCTTTCTGGAGTGATAATGTGTGAGGAGTTGAATTTCGCAAGATGTTTCCAGTTGTAGTTGAGTGTCACTGTTTGTCAGGTTGATGAGAACGTGCAACGGGGTTTTGTTTTTGTGTAATCAAAAATCGGAAAGAAGTATCGATTTATTTTTACATGCTAAATATCCTCAGTGAGATACAAGCAAAAGCCTAGTTTACTGGGGATACGACAAATGAAAGGCAATAGACCCAGATTCATTAAAATTGTATGTCCAAATCAAATTACCTGTTGTTTTTTCGCAAATTGTGTATATTTCTTGTCATTTGTAAAAAAAATAATAATATATACAAATGCACATATGCCAAGTTATACAAGTACTTTAAAATTATTGACACAAAATACAACACTTTGTCTTAAACTAACATGTAAAGAAGATACAAAAAGCAGTTGTAATAATAAATTACAAAGTCAAAAGTCCCTATGCAATTATACGAGTCAATATTGTAAAATTTATTTAAAAAATGACAATTCTAGATAGTTTAAAGTTTCAACTGATTATAGTAAGCATACAAAAATGTAACAATCTATCTATAAGTGGAAAAGTTCCACGAAGAAAAAAGAAACGCAACATTCATTGGACGCGGTAAAATCAAATCTGTGTCGCGAAGGACAACCGAAAAATACATTGTCTATAGTTTCATCATCCAGATCACACTCGCAATGAAAATTCTCCATAATACCTATTATGTAACGGTTACTAGTTACCACACAGTGTCCCGCCCGCAAACGACACATGACTCACTTCCATCTTGTTTATTTTATTTATTTATTTAACACTTTTATTGTAAATACAATCTGGTAGATTAATTGCCAGGCGGAAATCTCTTCCAACCAACCAGACAAAAGTTAATTAAGCAAGTTGCAATGGTCGCAAAAAAATATCCAAATTTCTATCCATCCCCGCGAAATCTTTGAACACATACGTGAGCACATGCTCACAAACCCCACAAAGACGGACAATCACCCGAACATTATTTTTCATATAAAGTGAGATATCATCAATCAAAGGAAAAGGAAGGGATAGTGGATAGGAAAGGAAAAAATCAGGAATGAAACACGTTATTTTATTGACTAGAAATTAAGAGTTTTTTTAGTCGCTTCTTAAAGCATGCCAAGTACGGAGCGAGTCTTATATTGGTTTGTAACTGATTCCAGAGTTTCTTTGCATTGACATCTTGGTCAGTTTCATTATATTAACACTTGCCTTACTGTGCTAAACAATTCCGCCAGCCACTGTGCTGGACGCTCAGCATCCAGTGAAAAATGTATGTTTTAAATTAAAATTATGCAAAATCTACTAGGCTATTTTTTGTAATTAGCTATAAAATTATTTTATTATGTAAGTCCTGGTCACTCACTATCCATCATAGGGTGGCAAGTGTTAAACCATGGTTTCAAAGGGATAGATTGTTGAATTGATTTATATCTAGAGAATTTATTTATTTACACGAGATCTGTCGAACTCATTTTTACTGACAGATTTGAAATTGATAGAAGGCAAGTTAGAAGGTGTCGTATGAGATGGACGGATTAAATAAAGGAGTTAACAGTATCGTCTTTCAGCGTAGTATTCAGCATTACCTATGATCAGGAGGGATGGAGGACGGTGATGCGCTGAGTTCGAGATATAGGGATGACCACGATGCTCAGCTCAAATAACGCGATGAACATGACACTCGTTTATTAAATAAAATAAATATTTAGTTTTAAGATTATACTATAAATTCGAGCCTTAATATCAAATTTCAAAGTGTTTCTCAACTCACTTTTCACAATTCTCGAATTGCAAAACATTTTTCAGCAAACGATCGAAGTACAGTGCTCGGCAGATTATTTCTCCCTTTGAAATCACATTTCAACATCATTAAGGACCGGAGGGAAGGGGCAGAGAATTAGATATGGAAAGTAGATGAAAGAAAGGAAGGCAATCAGGTGAACAGAAGATGGCGTAATTATAGGAAACAGGAAGTTATCTTTTTCATCTTTTCTTTAATGATAATTTATTTTTGATGAAAAGGACCCTTGATTGACTTGTGGTGTGATCATTGTTTTCTGAAGATAAAATATTTATTAATTAATCTTTTCAAATTTTAATTAAGAAGGATATCGAATGACGTGTAGCGATATGAAACAAAGTAAATGGAGTACAAAAACATGTATACTCGAAACGGACAGTAACAACATAATTCAAGATGATGATAATTGTTAGGTTAGGTAACTTTGGTTTATTAAACCAGAACGTGAATAAATCCTGGAATGAGCTGAATAAATAGTGGGAGGTTAGGTTAAGTAACTTTGGTGTATTAAACCAAAACGTGGATAAATCCTGGAAGGAGCTGAATAAATAGCGGGAGGTTAGGTTAGGTAACTTTGGTGTATTAAACCAAAACGTGGATAAATCCTGGAAGGAGCTGAATAAATAGTGGGAGGTTAGGTTAAGTAACTTTGGTGTATTAAACCAAAACGTGGATAAATCCTGGAAGGAGCTGAATAAATAGTGGGAGGTTAGGTTAAGTAACTTTGGTGTATTAAACCAGAACGTGGATAAATCCTGGAAAGAGCTGAATAAATAGCGGGAGGTTAGGTTAGATAACTTTGGTGTATTAAACCAGAACGTGGATAAATCCTGGAAAGAGCTGAATAAATAGCGGGGGGTTAGGTTAGGTAACTTTGGTGTATTAAACCAGAACGTGGATAAATCCTGGAAGGAGCTGAATAAATAGTGGGAGGTTAGGTTAAGTAACTTTGGTGTATTAAACCAAAACGTGGATAAATCCTGGAAGGAGCTGAATAAATAGCGGGAGGTTAGGTTAGATAACTTTGGTGTATTAAACCAGAACGTGGATAAATCCTGGAAAGAGCTGAATAAATAGCGGGGGGTTAGGTTAGGTAACTTTGGTGTATTAAACCAGAACGTGGATAAATCCTGGAAGGAGCTGAATAAATAGTGGGAAGTTAGGTTAAGTAACTTTGGTGTATTAAACCAAAACGTGGATAAATCCTGGAAGGAGCTGAATAAATAGCGGGAGGTTAGGTTAGATAACTTTGGTGTATTAAACCAGAACGTGGATAAATCCTGGAAGGAGCTGAATAAATAGCGGGAGGTTAGGTTAAGTAACTTTGGTGTATTAAACCAGAACGTGGATAAATCCTGGAAGGAGTTGAATAAATAGCGCGGGGTTAGGTTAGGTAACTTTGGTGTATTAAACCAGAACGTGGATAAATCCTGGAAGGAGCTGAATAAATAGTGGGAGGTTAGGTTAAGTAACTTTGGTGTATTAAACCAAAACGTGGATAAATCCTGGAAGGAGCTGAATAAATAGCGGGAGGTTAGGTTAGATAACTTTGGTGTATTAAACCAGAACGTGGATAAATCCTGGAAAGAGCTGAATAAATAGCGGGGGGTTAGGTTAGGTAACTTTGGTGTATTAAACCAGAACGTGGATAAATCCTGGAAGGAGCTGAATAAATAGTGGGAGGTTAGGTTAAGTAACTTTGGTGTATTAAACCAAAACGTGGATAAATCCTGGAAGGAGCTGAATAAATAGCGGGAGGTTAGGTTAGATAACTTTGGTGTATTAAACCAGAACGTGGATAAATCCTGGAAAGAGCTGAATAAATAGCGGGGGGCTAGGTTAGGTAACTTTGGTGTATTAAACCAGAACGTGGATAAATCCTGGAAGGAGCTGAATAAATAGTGGGAGGTTAGGTTAAGTAACTTTGGTGTATTAAACCAAAACGTGGATAAATCCTGGAAGGAGCTGAATAAATAGCGGGAGGTTAGGTTAGATAACTTTGGTGTATTAAACCAGAACGTGGATAAATCCTGGAAGGAGCTGAATAAATAGCGGGAGGTTAGGTTAAGTAACTTTGGTGTATTAAACCAGAACGTGGATAAATCCTGGAAGGAGCTGAATAAATAGCGGGAGGTTAGGTTAAGTAACTTTGGTGTATTAAACCAGAACGTGGATAAATCCTGGAAGGAGTTGAATAAATAGCGCGGGGTTAGGTTAGGTAACTTTGGTGTATTAAACCAGAACGTGGATAAATCCTGGAAGGAGTTGAATAAATAGCGCGGGGTTAGGTTAGGTAACTTTGGTGTATTAAACCAGAACGTGAATAAATCCTGGAAGGAGCTGAATAAATAGCGGGGGGTTAGGGGGGTGGGGGCAGTGTATGGGATACAGAAAGAGGCAATTAGAGATTAATGTGAACTTAACCAATTGAGAAACAAACTATGATGGGTTGGCTACATAGAACGAAGGAATGAATTACTAACGAAACAAAAAAAAACCTTTATAAGTATGTTTCCTGCACAGCTAGTTATTTTATTTCTCCCGTGATATACAATAACATAGGACCTTAGGAGTGCTAATAGATAACACTCTCTCATGGCGAGATCAAATAAATGAGGTAAGCCGAAGGACCTTCTTCAGCCTTCATTCCATTAAAGTGTTGCAAAGATTCCTGCTAACTAAAACCAAAAATAATACTCGTCCAATCACCAACTAAAACCAACATTATACTCGTACTATCTCTGCTCTTTCTGATTCTGGACTATGCGGACGTATGTTACTTGGATGTTACAGAGGAACAGCTGGACAAATTACAGCGTCTTCAAAATATGTGTCTAATATTAATTTTCAACCTACGAAAGTACGATCATATAACTTCATACCAGAAGGCATTGAACTGGTTGAACGTTAGAAACAGACGCCAAATTCGCATACTGTCCCTTATTGTATAATATTCTTAACTGTCCCGCCCCCCCCTCTTATCTCATCGAAAATTTTCAGGGTGATTTTTCTGTTCAGAGACTAGAGCTAGGCTCAAACAAATATTGTTTATTGACTTTTCCAGTTCACCGCTCCTCTTTTTTTACGTCGTCCTTTACTGTCCATGCAGTGAGACTCTGGAATCAGTTACAAACCAATATAAGACTAGCTCCGTCCTTGGCATGCTTTAAGAAGCGACTGAAAAAACTCTAAATTTCTAGGCAGTAAAATAACGTGTTTCATTCCTGATTTTTCTTTTCCTTTCCTCTCCACCATCCCTTCCTTTCCTTTTGATTGATGATATCTCACTTTAAATGAAAAATAATGTTCGGATGATTGTCCGTTTTTATGGGGTCCGTGGGCATATGCTCACGTATATGTTTATGGATTTCGTGGGGATGAATGAATTAACTTGCTAAATTTACTTTTTTCTAGTTGGTTGGAAGAGATTGCCGCCTGGCAATAAGCCCGCCAGATTGTATTTGCAATAAAAGTGTTAAAATAATAATAATAAATGTAGGACCTTACGTCTATCGTCACTAATATTATTTTCACACGCATGTGTATCGCCACCGGAGAAGGACAGTTCCTTCTTCGTCACTACGTAAAGTCGCGCTTATAAAATATTTCGATATTTTAGTATAGATCGCCCTGGATGAAGACTTATTTTTTCCATCATAACAGCGTGGATGGAGGTGAAATTAACTCGACTGATCTAATTTTTTTATGACGAAGTGATATAAAAGTATAAGAAATAAATAAATTGTAATAATATCAATATATTGTATTGTATTGCATTATTTTCTTAATTGTATTGTATAAAAGAAATGTTTTACTTACCGATAAAAAAAATTCTGACAGTCTAAACGGAACATCAAATTGGAACTTACCTGAAAAAAAAAATGAAAAAATTATTGTATTTTAATTAAATCACACACTATCTCTAGATATACTATCTTGCTCAAACAGTTTTAGGAACGGCCACGGTGTGGCGTTGTCAGTCACCCGATTGGAATTCTTTTTTTTTTTGTTAGGTTACCACATCTATCATTGACATTTCTCTCTAAATTTAGCGTCACAGATTGACATTTGTATAAGTTACGCTGTACTGAGTACATCTACCTTTGTGCGTGTTTTCGATTTTTTACAAGTTTGAAAATGGCATCAACTGTGCATCAACGAGTTTGCATTAAATTTAGTGTGAAAACCGGATTTAACGGTCCGCAGACCTTGGAAATGTTGCAGAAGTGTTTTTCGGTGGCACGAACGCTTCAGAAGTGGTCGTGAGTCGGTCGAGGATGACGAACGCAGTGGCAGTCGAAAACCGATTAAAACATCGATAAAATCAAAGAAATGTTGGCCGAAAACCGCAAATTGGCCATCAGAGAGCTGGCAGAGGACTTGAACATCGCCTATGGATCCGCTCAAGACATGTTGGTTAATGATTTAGGCCTCAGACGTGTCGCTGCAAAACTGGTGCCGAAAGACCTCGATTTTTAATCCAAAAAAAGGACCACGTTGAAATCGCGAAAGACATAATTTCCATGAGTTTTTGACCAAAAACAACACGAATACTATCCAGCAGCCTTCGAATTCATCTGATCTGGCTCCCTGCGACTTTTTCCTGTTCAACCGACTTAAAAAACCGCTTCGCGGAACGCGTTACAGCACCCGAGAGGATATCATGAAAAAATCGAAGACGGCTCTGATGGACATACCGAAAATTGAGTACCAGCGGTGTTTCGAGGATTGGCGTAAGTGCGTTGCAGTCGATGTGGAGTACTTTGAAGGGGACCATATCGATTTTGATGAATAAACTTGTATTTTCGATTTTATGAATGAAGTCCTAAAACTTTTTGATCAAGGTAGTAAATCGATCCAACTATCTATCCCTTTGAAACCATGGTTTAATACAATTAAATTGATCAAGATGGAAGTGTCTGTCATGTGTCCTTTGCAGATGGGCCGCTGCATGGTGTTTAGTCGCCTTTATATAATGCGTATTATGGAGAATCGCGACTGCGAGTGTGGTATGGATGTTGAAACTATAGAAAATGTAATTTGTTTTATCAAACACTCTTTATTCCACTTTTTGTAACGGTATAATCCTACCGGTTTCAAGGCTTTCCCCTCATCTTCAGGTAAGCACAAAAAAGACTGAATTATATTCGAACTGGTGCCGACATACACGTTTCTAACGGTAAACATTAATTTTGGGGGCTGCGTGTGGAGGGAGGGAGGAGACAACAGCCTTGTAGACTGATATCTTTGTGGAGTAGGATATGTCTCTGCTGTAGACATACACGCTTCTAACTGTGTATTTTCGGGTTGGGGACTGTGGGTGGAGGCAGGGAAGAGACAGCTTCAGCGAGCAGTGGCGAGATTTTTGGGATATATGTGTTTTCTAGATGTTCACCTAGATGCACTGACTCACAAATTTCTTGAGCCTTTAAATATTAATAAATTAGAAATTAGAAATAAAGTCCTCAACTCGAATGTTTACCGTTAGAAGCGTGTATGTCGGTACCACACGCTTCTAACGGTTGGGGACTGGGGGCTGAGGGAGGCCCGAATGTCCCCAACTGTTAGAAGCGTGTATATATGGGCACCAGTTCGAACATAATTTAGTCTTGTTTGTGCTTCCCTGAAGATGAGGTGAGAGCCTTGAAACCGGTAAAGTTATACGAGTACCGTTACAAAAAGTGGGACAAACAGTGTTTGATAAAACAAATTACAATGTCTTTAAACCTCCACAATGTATGCCTTAACTATAAACAATATACTATAGACAATGTATTTTTCAGTTGTTCTTTGCGAAATAGATTTGCTTTACTAAAAGCCATGTATTTACCGCGTCCAATGAATGTTGCGTTTCTCCTTTCTTCGTGGAACTTTTCCACTTATAGATCGATTGTTACATTTTTTATGCTTAATCAGTTGAAACTTTAAATTATCTAGAGTTGTCATTTTTTAAATAAGTTTTATTATTTTGTCTCATATAATTGCATAATGACTTTAACTTGGTGACACAAATCATACTGAATTGGGCGGATTGACTATTTAAAAAAAAAACAATATTTTATCTATTAGATGTTAACATAAGTTGTGTCCGTTTTTTTTCCAATTTAAAAAATGAGCACCAAAATTAAAATAAAATGGTAAAGGTTATACGTCATTCGAAAGACAATTTTCTGCTCTACAAGATATTGTGTTTGCTTTTACGTTACATATATAATTTTATTTGATTACAAGCCTTCAAAATGGAATGTCAAGTAGACGAAAGTGAGCATTATCGACACCTCCTTCTGTTAGCGTTCAATCGAGGGAATAAAGCTGCCAAAGCTGCTCGCGATATTTGCAAAGTGTACGGTGAAGATGCTACGAATGAAAGGACATTCTCGTCGGTGGTTTTTTGCGTTTCAAAGATGGTAATTTCGACCTGAAAGACATGGAGCGTTCCGAACGACCAGTGGACTTTGATGAGGACCGCTTAAACCATATTATTCATGAAAATCCCCTTCAAATCACCGTAGAATTGGCTGAGCAGATGAATTGTAGTCTAGAAAATTCCACGAAATTTACAAATTGTTTCAGCAAAACTTTCCCAATGAATTTTAACAATAATAACGCTTTGTTCTTTTGCGTAGCGTTCCATATTTACTAATCGCAAGATTGTCAGCTCGAAAAATTTCATATGTGTGAACACATATGCAATTTTTCGAGCTGCCAAACTTATAAAAAAAATCCAGCGTTTTTATTGGGACATCTCATATAATATGATTCAGTGCCCCATTGACTTTGTTTCTAATCGCAACACATCCTTCCAAAATGCTCTTTGATACTATTATTATTATTTAAAAAATAAGAACTGAAAAGTGTTTTATAAAATGTATTGAAAGCAGAAATGATGGGTCTTCTATTTTAAAAGGGGAGATATAAATATATGGAATCGAGACGATATAAAGGGGAAACTCGAAAATATAAGATATCTACAGAAGGGGAAGACGGGTTGTAGGTAGATACAGAATAAATTGATATTAAAAACCCCCATGTTGTGCTGTTGCATTCTCGATGCAATATTCAATAGAGAAATTGCATTTCGGGGTGGGTTTGCAATAATGGATGTACCACTCTGGAAACAATGATTGAGTTGTAGTGGAGGGAAACTGGGAGAAGATGAGGAAATATGGTTAGTTTAATTTTAATTCAGTTATTTGAACATCACTATGCGGTCCACGAAGCACAAGTAAGAGTGCCAATAAAGTTCTGACATTTGTAAGAAGAGTCTGTAAAGATGGTGACATAACAATGTCACTTTATAACTGGTTCGCAGTAGATTAGGGTGCGCCTCAATAATTTGGAACCCAAGAGTAATCCATAATGCTACTTAGGAGAGTATATTTATCTGCTAATAAAGTTCTGGAGTCTTTGATATTAGTCTCCAGAGCATTTGATGGTGGCGCTGTTATACGATATCTATATAATTCACTGGTTCACAGTAGATTAGAGTGTGGCTCAATAATTTAAACCCAAGAGTTATCCATAATTCCTGGATAGTTGTGCTGCTTGAGAGAGTGTGTTTATCTGCCAGTAAAGCTCTACGATCTGTGATAAGATGATGTAAGGCATTTGATGGTGGCACTGTTATGAGATCAATTTATAACTGGTTCACAGTAGATTAGGGTGCGCCTCAATAATTTGGAACCCGCGAGGAACCCAGAATTCCCCGATAGTTGTGCTTCCTGAGAGAGTGTGTTTATCTGCCAATAAAGTTCTGACGTATGTGATACTAGTCTCTATAGCATTTGATGGTCGCGCTGTTTAAGATTTCTTAATAATTCACTGGTTCTTACTAGATTAGAGTGCGACTCAATAATTTGGAATCCGAGAGGAATCCAGAAATTCCCAGATAGTTGAGCTTGTTGAGAGAGTGTGTATATCTGTCAATAAAGTTCTGGAGTCTCTGATACTAGTCTCTAGGGCATTAGATTGTGACGCTGTTATAAGATTTTTTTATAATTCACTGGTTCACAGTAGATTAGAGAGCGGCTCAATAATTTGGAATTCGAGAGGAATTCAGAATTCCCCGAGAGTTGTGGTAGTTGACAGTGTGTAAGTATTGCATAATACGATACAATAATAAGTATTGCATAATACGATACAATAATAAGTATTGCACAATACGATACAATAATAAGTATTGCATAATACAACACAATAATAAGTATTGCATAATACAACACAATAATAAGCATTGCATAATACAATACAATAATAAGTATTGCATAATAGAATACAATAATAAGTATTAGAAGCAATATTTATTTATTTATTCAATTTAATTAACGACACAACAGTGTCTTTATATACAAATGAACATGTGACAGGTTATACAAGTACTTAAAATTATTGACAAATAATACAACACTTTATCTTAAACAAACATGAAGATACAAAAAGCAGTAGTAATAATAAATTACAGTCATTGTTTTAAAATTATTCAATAATTATATGTGTTTTTAAGTTCAATATATGTTATGTATGTATACCACAAAATATTACCAAACTTCACCAAGCAGACTTACGTAATTGTCCAAGACTTATTTTATAGACGTAAAGAACTCAGATTTGTTTTTAGTGGAATAACGCTTACATAGAAAAAAAAAGGATTTTTTGAGAATTTTATGGATAGATCTTGAGATATAGAAAACACACGATGTGCTCACTTGTAGAACGAGATGCATGTCGTTGCTTTGAAGAATCGAAACCTTCCACATGTTGATGCAGGGTTACTCAACTCCAGAGGCAAAGTATTGTCCTTAATGTTTCGTTTATACTAGGTTATTTAAATATATTAATAAAGGAGAGCACAAAGTTAGTAGCTATTTCTAAATATTGTTGTGATATTCTGGCGAATACTATCTATACTTATATTAAAAATATCTAAATTGTTGCAAAACTCGTTTCCAAGTCTTTGCATACGAATTATAGAGGAGTTGATTTTATAATTAGTATAGCAATTTTGAGTATAAAAGGGATTGAGCTGTCTTGTGGATCTACTCGCAGTGGGAATAGGAAATGAAATGCTCGCGAGTAAGTGAGGGAATGATTTTGTATAGCAGTACTATATCGGCTGTTTCATTGCATTTAATAAGTTGGGATAATTTCTTTGTTCATGTGGTATTCTAAGTTTAAAATTTAAATATGTGAGTATATGAAGATAGAAATGCGTGTAGATCTGCCCTCTCTGCCTACTCCAAAAGGACCATTGCATGATGGTATGCATGAAGTGATGCATCCATCAATACATTTAGCAGGTGCATTAAAACTATTGTGTCTAGGACCCATATTTCATTGGCGACTCCCCGCCTGGTTTCCCATTAGACCTTGTCACGCGATGTCGTGTCTGGCCTCCGCCCCACAACCGGCTCTAGCCCATCATGAGTGGTCAATAATATCCATTATTGATGAAGAGGACGCCAAGAGAGGGGAGTAACGAAATAGAACTTAAAAAGTTCATGGAAAATACTTGTTTTGAGGGTTGGTGGATATTTTATAATAAATAAGAAAGGGATGATTTGACGAGATAGCTTATCAGATAAACTAAATACTGTTTGCATGATCTAAGGGTGGATAGTTTATGGATTAGCGCTACGCTCAAACAGAGATTGTCTATTGGCCTTTCCAGTTCATTGCTCTTCGTTTTTTTACGTCGTCCTTTACTGTCCATGCAGTGAGACTCTGGAATCAGTTACAAACCAATATAAGACTCGCTCCGTCCTTGGCATGCTTTAAGAAGCGACTGAAAAAACTCTTAATTTCTAGTCAGTAAAATAACGTGTTTCATTCCTGATTTTTCTTTTCCTTTCCTCTCCACCATCCCTTCCTTTCCTTTTGATTGATGATATCTATCTTTATATGAAAAATAATGTTCGGGTGATTGTCCGTCTTTGTGAGGTTCGTGGGCATGTGCTCACGTATGTGTTTATGGATTTCGTGGGGATGGATAGCATTTGAATGATTTATGCGACCATGGAACTTGCTTAATTTACTTTTGTCTGGTTGGTTGGAAGAGATTGCCGCCTGGCAATAAGCCCGCCAGATTGTATTGCAATAAAAGTGTTAAATAAATAAATAAAAATACTGTTCGGGTGATTGTCCGTCTTTGTGGGTACGTGTTCACGTATGTGTTTCTGGTTTGCTATAGTTAACTTCTGTTAATATTACACTTTGTGCAGTCATCCCATTTGGACACGATTCCAAAATACAGAAAAAAACTAAAAACGCACTGAGATATGACATTTCATTTTATATGACAGTTGATGTCATTGCGCAAGTGTTTAAATCCTCACTGTATTTAATTAAGCCACTACGTCTTATTTCAACTCGCATATTTTCCTTATCAACAGTAGCAAAAATGATACACATAATAGTATGTTGGTGCCCACTTTGATGTATGGAAGTGAAACAAGGACTTGGCAGAAAAAGGACACGAGTAAGATCAATGCTGTGGAGATACGTGACTAAGAAGAATTTGTGGAGTGTCAATGTTTGAAAGAAGGCGGAATGAGGACATCAGAAATGAATGCATGAATAAAACGGATATTTTAAGTAAGATGAAGAAATGAGCTTTAAGATGGTTTGGACATGTGAATAAAATGAATGATGAAAGAATGACTAAGCGTGTTTACAGGCTAGAAGTGTAAGATGTGCGTGAAAGAAGTAGACTGAAGTAAACGTGGCAGATGGACCAGATTTTGAAAGTATTGGGTGTTAACATAAGTTGTGTCCGTTCTTTTTTCAAATTTAAAAATGAGCACCAAAAGTAAAACAAAATGGTAAAGATTATACGTCAAAAAGTGAAAACAACAAAAATCAATTGTCGATTGTGATATTTGTTGTTTTCACTCAAAACATGCGGAACCCAAGCGCCGAACTTCTGGACTTTTCCCATTGATTTAAGATGGTGGTATACAGTCATGTGACTACAATTCATCTGCTCAGCCAATTCTACGCTGATTTGAAGGGGGTCTTCATGAATAATATGGTTTATGGCTCCATGTCTTCAGGTCGAAATTACCGTCTTTAAAACGCAAAAACCATCGACGAGCTGTTCTTTTATTCATAGCATCTTCACCATACACTTCGCAAATATCGCGAGCAGCTTTATTCCCTCGATTGAACGCGAACAGAAGGAGGTGCCGAAAATGCTCACTTTCGTTTACTTGACATTCCATTTTGAAGGCTTGTAATCAAATAAAATAATATATGTAACGTAAAAGCAATTCTAAAAGTCTTTTCGTTGCACAATATCTTGTAGAGCAGAAAATTATTTTTCGAATGACGTATAACCTTAAACATTTTGTTTTACTTTTGATGCTCATTTTTAAATTTGAAAAAAAACGGACACAACTTATGTTAACACCTTATATATTAGATCGTATTGCATTGCGCTATTTATGAATATTTAGGAAGCAAAGTTTATGTGTTTGGATAGAAAAAATTGAAGATTCATTCTCTCTGCTTATCCCGCAAGAGACACGGCGTGATGTAACGTACGGGTATGTATCCTTTCCTTGTGTCTTTATTTCATTTTAACAAATTGTTTACAATTGGTGTAACACTTTCTACAAAAAATTGTGGCCAAACCATAAATAAAATATGTCACTTGAATATTTCGAAACAAATGCTTGAAAAAAAAAGGGATTCCAAACAAGTAGTGAGTTGTTAAGAGAAATCACTTTAACAAAATAACAAAGCTTCTAAATTCACCTCTGAAGTGAATGGAGTTATACGATTTATGGTGGACATAGTATTTTTTTTTTTCACTGTATTTACGACACACAGCGGCTTTAACAAACAAATATACGAGTACATTAACACAAATACTTAAAATTATTGTCAAAATTACAAAATTTTATCTTAAACTAATATTTATTTATTTAATATTACACATGACAAGAAATACGAGTATACACAATTTGCGAAAAAACAACAGGTAATTTGATTTGGACATGCAATTTTAATGGATCTGGGTTTGTTGCCTTTCATTTGTCGTATCCCCAGTAAACTAGGCTTTTGCCTGTATCTCATTGAGGATGACATATATGAAAAGATACAAAAATCAATAGTCATTATAATAAGGCAATCGTTTAAAATAATTTAATTCAATATATGTATTTATATAACAATTTTTTTTAATAAACTGTACGAGAATTAAAAACATGACGTCTTGTTTTTGTTCCCCTGATGATGAGGTGTTTGTGTTCCCCTGATGATGTGATGAGATGAGGTGATCCCCTGATGATCATTCCTGATTTTTTTCTCTTTTCCTTTCCTCTCCACCATCCCTTCTTTTTCCTTTGATTGACGATATCTCACATTATATAAAAAGGAATGTACGAGTGATTGTCCGTCTTTGTGGGATTTGTGGGCATATGCTCACGTATGTATTGATGGATTTCGTAGGGATGGATAGTCATTTGAATGATTTATGCGACCATATAACTTGCTTTATTCCCTTTTGTCTGGTTGGTTGGAAGAAATTGCGACGTAGCAATAATCCAACCAGATTGTATTTGCAATAAATATTAAATAAATAAACACATTAAAACAGGTAGGGTTTTTTTTTTATTTATTTTTTTACCTGGCGAGTTTATTGCCATGTGGCAATCTCTTCCAACCAACCAGAAATATGTTTTTATAGGCCCTAAGTGTTAACCAGACTAGAATCCTATTTAAAAAAATCTGGGTTCCAGCGGGGATCGATCCCGCAACCTCCGGATTGGCATACAAGTGTATTACCACCAGGCCACAGGGTTGTGTCGTTATATAAAGTGGAATAAACAAATTAAAATGTATTTAAACATCCACAGTGTTAATGCCTTAACTATAAATAATATACAAAATTATTTGTATTTTTTTTATTAAAGGGGTTCGCTTTGCGAAAAAGTTTGAACGTCACTGGAATAGAGTAATGAAGGAAGGTTTCCTCAGGTATCGTATAGTCATTCTTGGAATTGTGATATGGTCTCCACTGTACCACCCATCGCATTCCTGGGGAGATAATCCCCCGTCTTAGGGCATTCCAGAGACGATGCTAAGATGGTACCACTAACGAGTTGAAGCGACAACTATTTCGAGAATCTAGACTTCGAGACAGTCACCAGCGACAACAATGCAACAACGATTTGGATAAATCTTGCGTTGAGACTTTCTCAAAAGTTTTAATGAGATTAACTACACAAGAAACTCTGTAGTCTAGTTGGTAAAACGACTGTCTTTCAATCCGAGGTTGCGGGTAATGTTGATGGAACGGAGAGAAAACTTCTCTTGGAGGTATTCAAGTTCTCAATAACATATGCAAGAACGGGTCTTCCAGCCGCTATGCCTGTTGAAAGGGCCTTAACTCTTCTGAACGGGACTGCTTCGGATATTGACAGCCTGATGACTTAGAGGAATTTAACTGAATCAATAAGTTAAGATTTGATCTGTGAAGACTATCAACATTTTAATATCAAATTGATATGGTAAGGTGTGGGCAGCTGACTAGGGACTGCCCAGTATCCTATAATCAAGTGTGTACGTTTTTTATTTTTTTATATTTTTGTGATCATTTTACAACCTCTGTGGCCTAGTTGGTAAGACGTCCGACTCTCAGCTCGGAGGATACGGGTTCATCGGCTCAGAGGATTTCAGTGTTTTTTTTTACTTAAGGCCTCTTTAACCCTTCCCTTACGGTGATAAAAATAATACGCGTGTTACGGTGTTGGGTAGTGAGTACGCAATAAAAAATTTGCGATTTTAAATCGGAAAAATAAGAACATTCATAGAAAATCCCCTTAATTAATTATAATTGAAGTTAAAAATTATAATAATTGAGATTTATTTGCTGAAAACATAAAAAAACCCTCTGAAAACATTAAAAAACGCTCACGGAACGGGCGTACGTCTAACCTATTTGCAAGCCTAGAGGCAACTAGTGGCGCGGAACGTCAGTCGCATACCCCGGCGCATACGCCTTTGCTTGCGACGTTGAGACAATTCAGCTCCTCGCAATTCAGTCTAGTATGCAAGAGTGAGATGCGAATATAGTGTCGCCTTTCCCGCATACTATTCACCTATCGTCAAGACGAGGCACTCGCCGCGTTTAAATGCGAATTTGTTTTCGATCTTTACAAAACACCTCGAGGTAGTCGATAAATTCTGATTATTATTAATATTATTTTTTAAATCAATGCGTAAATATATTATGGAGGAATACCTAAAATCTTAACCTTGTATTTATTATATTTATAGAGATATTGATGGTTATTAGAACCAACGTGTAGAAGATACCCAACACAGGGAAGGAAAGGTTAACATCTTTCTGGTTGGTTGGAAGAGATTGCCACATGGCAATAAACCCGCTAGATTGTACTGTACACAACGAAAGTGTAATACAATACAATATAACTTAAACTACAATAGTTAAAAAAGAAGTAAACCTTATGTTGCACGGTAGGGTATTTTAAAAAATAATTATTATTTCAACAGTCAAATGACCTTTTTGATGCCAAAGTTGATAAAACAACACATATAATTAAACATTGACATTTAAGCAGCGTTATACGATGGTCATCCAAGAAAGTAAAGTTATAACATTTATGTAGGATCGAAAAATGCTTGTATTTAATTGAAATTCACAGGATACTTCACAAATATATTCAACTATTTTTCAACGTTATCGCTGTCGAGATCGAGACATTTCTGTAGTCGGGGCACCAGCTTTTGTATGCCAGGGTCATAGACCTCCGCCGCCAGCTCTTTCAGCCACTTCTTCACAGCTTCCTCAACCTCCTGATCGTTGGGAATTGTTGGGGTGTAGTGACACACCCACGTTTCATCCCCCGTCACGATAGAGTCCAGAAAAGCTTCTCCCTCCTGTGCAAAACGATCCAAAAATTCACGCGCGGCGGTCACGCGATTTTGACGGTGCTCCGGTGTGAGCATTCTGGGCACCCATCTCGCACACAACTTCTTGTAACCAAGTTTTTCCGACACAATATCACCGAGGAGACTTCGAGAAATGTCAGGAAATTCTTCGTGAAGGTCGTCAAACGTCACACGGCGGTCATTTCACACTTGTTCTTCAATTTTTTGCACAAATTCGTCAGAAATCACTGCCTTGCCTCATCGTATCAGTACGGTTAAACTTAATCCATCCCATATTAATTATATATGTTACATCGGCTGCACATCCTCCATCGCTATGGATGAGTGACCCAAGATACTTAAAGGAGTCACAGTTTGGTAATGTTTCTCCATCCATTTGCATTACGGGAGTGACAGCATTTGTGTTCTCGAATGGTAGGTACAGATACTCTGTTTTCTTTCTGCTCAGTCTCAATCCATTGTCCTCCAAGATTCTTCTCCACCTTTCCAGACTATTTTGCAGGTCTTCATGTTTTTCACTTATTAATACGATATCGTCTGCAAATAGAAGGATCTTTAGAAGACTGTTCATTTCCTGGTTAGTCAAATAGTCCATGGCTAAGATGAACAGTAGTGGACTGAGTACCGATCCTTGATGTACCCCCACCTTTACAGGAAATTCTGGTGAAGTTCCCGAAGTGCACCTTACCTGGGCGATGAAAAATATTGACGTTGAAAAATGTACGTCGAGTCAAATAAGTTTTGGAATCTACTCGTATATAGTATACCATGATTCCTTGAGTATCACAAAAAAAGCAGTGGCTATCACCTTCCTAGTCGATAAAACGGACATCGATTTCTTCGGCGTACTTACAACAGTTGCTGTCCATTGTTTGGACTCCTCGTAGAACGGTGAATAATAAAGTCAAGATCGTGGAGATTTAACTTGTTTAAAAGTTCTCCAAGACCAACGGAGGAAAGAAGGAATAATTATGACCTAAATTATGGTTAACAAAAATAAACATATTTAAAAAAAAAACGTAACGAGAAAAACTTAAGTTGGTAAATACTTGCTTAAGAAGAGAGAAGATAAAACAGGGTAAAGTTTAAGAAAAGAACAGTTAATCTCGGGAATGTACTGTAGATTTTATAAAAAAGATACGGGGAGGTTAATATATATATCTCGGGGAGATGGGAAATAATTAGGGGAAACACAGGAGTTGAGGGGATAGGAGTGGCATCAGGGTAAATATTGTATCAAGTTAATTGTTCACCCGATATCGCGGAAATTACTTGTTACGGGGGTAGGAAGAGATGGCGCAATACTTTAAGTTTAAAACAAAGGATATGAAACATTCGAAACGAATTGGAGTATGTATTTATTTATTGTTTAAAGGATGTTTAAAGACCACTATCTGGAAAAATAAGTATATGAACATTCAAAGCAAGGTGAGGATATACAAGACCTGTGTCCGCCCCATAATGACATACAGCATAGAGTCCAGAGTCGACACTGTCAGAATTAAAAATCTCCTTCGAACCAGCGAAATGAAGGTACTCAGGAGTATCGCTGGCAAAACCCTTCGTGATAGAGTACGAAATACAGAAATCCGAAGGATGTGCGAAGTTGAAGATATTGTCAGATGGGGACGACAGAGAAGAAGGTTCTGGAACGAACATGTATCCAGAATGGCGGAACCATGAGCCGTATGAATAATATGGTTTAAGCGGTCCTCATCGAAGTCCACTGGTCGTCCGGAACGCTCCACGTCTTTCAGGTCGAAATTATCGTCTTTGAAACGCAAAACCCATCGACGAGCTCTCCTTTCATTCATAGCATCTTCACCGTATATTTCGCAAATATCGCGATCAGCTTTGACAGCGTTATTCCTTCAATAGAACGCGAACAGAAGGAGGTGTCGAAAATGCTCACTTTCGTCTACTTGATATTGCATTTTGAAGGCTTGTAATCAAATAAAATAATATATGTAACGTAAAAGCAAACACAATATCTTGTAAAGCAGAAAATTTCCTTTCGAATGACGTATAACCTTTACCATTTTGTTTTACTTTTGGTGCTTATTTTTAAATTTGAAAAAGAACGGACACAGGTTATGTTAACACTTATATGATAGAATAAGTATTAAAACCGTCTTCAAATATGCCCGATACTGCAGTATAGGCATCACACAATCGATGCAATCTGGGTACGGGAGAATTCGAGTAATAGTTAGTTCTACAACTGTAACCAGTTATACCAAAGTGACAGAATACACGAATCATTAAATGTTACTCAAAAATATTGTGAGTAAACCATTTTTGTAACCATTTTGAACCCAAACGTGCAAACGAGTTTAACCATTAAAATGTACGATAGAGGCAAGTTTATACGCGCAGAACAACCCCTATATAAAATAAGCAGTTATTTATTTTTTAAAAGCGAGGGTTGGGGTTTTAGTCCTTCACCCGCGTCTTACCGCAGCCGCGATATTCCTTGTGGGGTAAATGGAAACCCTCAGGATTACCTGCGCGTTATTATTATTATTTATACAACCCCTAAAAAGATTTTTTCCTTTTCTCCTCTGTTGTGAATTTATATCCTTTCCTGATTTATAAAAGGATAAGGAAATGTATAAATAATCGTTTTTTTTTTTAAACTAAAGTGTTTAAAAATACAGTATTTTGTTCATATTTCGCCTACGGTTCATTTAAAAGTGCGTGGCCGCGCGGTAACACACTGGACTTCCGTGAGGAAGGTCACCGATTCGAACCCCGCCTTGTGCTACTCTCCTCGAATGGCATAAAGATATCTACAATTACGGTCAAATCCATTCTTTGAAAAAATGTGTCGGTTCCTCCTATCGTCTCACTTCGGTGCGCCTTCGGATCCAGTACAGTGGGGCGGGCAGTGGGGTTGCTGGTGTGCAACAGCACACTGACTTAAAACAAACTCCGCAGAGCTTCGTTTTCCAATTGAATTAACGTTAGAATGGCGCGGGGATCCTCGACTACGAGTCCCAGCAATGACGATGACGGACTTCATAAGTAGAGATTAGTTATGTTTTTTTTTACTTAAATTGAAACGAATGTACATAAATATTGTTTTTTTTTTATTTAAATTGAAATGAATGAACATAAATATTGTTTTTTTTTTTATTTAAATTGAAACGAATGAACATAAATATTGTTTTTTTTTTATTTAAATTGAAATGAATGAACATAAATATGGTTTTTTTTTTTATTTAAATTGAAACGAATGAACATAAATATTGTTTTTTTAATATTTAAATTGAAATGAATGTAAATACTGTTTTTTTATTGTACTTAAATTGAAACGCATCTCGTGTATAAATATTGTTTTTTTTACTTAAATTGAAACACATAAATATAAATATTGTATTTTTTATACTTAAATTGAAACGCATGAAAATAAATATTGTTTTTTTTTTACTTAAATTGAAACGCATGAACATAAATATTGCTTTTTTTTTACTCTAAATGAAACGGGTGAAAATAAATATTGCTTTTTTTATACTTACATTGAAACGCATGAATATAAACATTGTTTTTTTGTTTACTTAAATTGAAACGCATGCATATAAATACTTTTTTTTACTTAAATTGAAACGCATGTTTATAAATATTGTTTTTTTTTTTACTTGAATTGAAATGAATGTTTATAAATATTGTTTTTTTTTAATCTGTCATGGATTGAACACTTCAATGGTTCCAAGATGAGTAAAAAAAAACGCAGTTTAGTAATAAGCCAGCTAGGTGTACCATGTCCGACCGTATACACAAAATAACAAAAATAAATTACAATATATAATTAAACTTATTCAACAAAAAACACAAAAATAGTTCATTACAAATACATGTCTTCGTAATAACTCAATAACTAAGGAAAATACATAAATATTTATAAAAAAAAACTTTCCCTAAAAGTTCCTTAATAGCTTCACCGCGACAAATGAAATTCCATAATGCTAGATGCACTGATAACAATCTACTATGTTACTTCACTGATTTCATGCATTTCCCTCCCTTTGTTGAACAGGGTGGGTGAAAGTATGCCTCCCTAACGCACTCCGTTTCGACATTACATTATGTTACATTACATTTCCTTTCATACAAATTGAAAATGACATATATATCCACCTGGGGAGGGGACAGGACATAAAACATATTTATGCATTACGATCTAAAGGTACTTTCGTGGTAATTAGAGCGAGACGACACGCTATCGCCAGATTGTTATGGAGTTTTATATGTTATTTATTTCTAATTGTATGTATTGTAGTTTTTTTTATTTCGTTATAAAAAAACTTAATGATAAATTACATTGTTACTAAACTTTTTCTTCTTCTTAAACTTTCTATAGACTCAAGAGTCTGTTACTGCAGGATTGTCCTCCTGTGATGCTGAACTCCAGCTATCTCTCCATCGTTTCGGGGGTCTCCCTGGTGGACGCCGTCCATCCGGCACCCCATGCAGAGCTATGTATGGAATTCTTGTGGAATTAATTCTCTGTACATGTTGGTACCAGTATCGTCGACGCTGTCGTCCCCATCTGACCACATCTTGGACCTCACAGACCTCTCGGATTGTGGTGTTCCTTACACGATCACGCAGTCTTCCCAGCAATAGCGCGTAGAGTTCTCATTTCTGTTGTCTTTTTGCATACTTTTTGTCCTGACAGTGTCCGCCCTCGCTTCGATGCCATATGTGAGGATAGGTTGCACACAGGTCTTATAAATGCTATTATTAAATGTTATTAAACTAATAACATTAAATAATAGTTAAGCGTTAGGAAACAAAGTCAACAAGGCAATAAAATATATATTCTTGAACCGGACAGTATCAAAATTGATGAAAATGATAATCCACAACAGTAGTAATCTGTTACAAACGTTGATGTGTAGAAGTGAAACGTGAACGAGAAAAAGCTGAATAAATACTATAAAAATGCGTGCACTAAGAAGAATATATGGGTGACAATGTATTTTTTTTTGAACGATAACAATTTTGACATATGAATGGATCAAAAACAATTTTGTGAAATCTCGCAAAATTGTTTTTAGTCAATTCAATATTTCTTGATCAATGAACAAAAATGCAACATTTTTTTTTAATATTATTTATAGTTAAGGCATTAACATTGTGGATGTTTAAAGACATCGTGATTTGTTTTATCAAACACTGTTTATTCCACTTTTTGTAACGGTATAACCCTACCGGTAAAAACAAAAATGGAATACTTAGCAACAGTGGTGTGTATAAACTTTTATGTGTTGACTGTGATAATTTCTATATAGGAAAGACAGGAAGATCTTTTGAAAAGAGATTTCGTGAACACAAATCCGCCTTAACAAATCCTCTAATTTATTCTGAAATGGCTAATCATTGTCACCGTGAAAAAGATACTTTTTTCTATCGATGATGCCAAATTATTACATATCAGTGGTAACGGAAATAAATTGTACAGATTAGAGGCCATAGAAATTTCTAAGTCAGTGCATCGGGGGAACATCTTGCAAACACATATATTCCAAGAATATCGCCACTGCTCACTGAAGTTGTCTTTTTCTTCCCTCCACGTACAGTCCCCAACCCGTTTTTACACCGTTAGAAGCGTGTATGTCTACAGCAGAGACATCTCTCAGTCCACAAAGATATCAGTCTACAAGGCTATTGTTCTCCCCAAACTTCTCTATGGGTCTGAGACTTCCAAACTTCTCTATGGGTTCCTTATAGAAGGCACATTCAAAGCCTTGAAATGTTCCACCAGCGTTTCCTTCGCCGAATTCTTCGGATTCACTGGAGTGATCATGTCACAAATGTTTCAGTCCTGCAACGCTCCAACTGTAAACCTATAGAGGATATGGTTGTAAAGGCGAAATTGAGGTGGACCGGGCATGTGATACGCATGGGCGATCACAGACTCCCAAAACGCGTCTTGTAAGTGGTGGGCAAGTGAAGAGTTGGTGGGCAGAGGAAGCGCTATAAGGACAGTCTGCGAGAGTCGCTTACTTTGTGCGGAGCGCCTGAGGACTGGATGGTGGCTCTGGACCGTGTGGGGGGGAGAGCCGTATCCTCTCGGGCTGATGGCTTCTCAGCGGCTAGATGTGTGAGAAACAGTCAGCGCGCTGCGAACATGCGTCAAAATGGCCAGGCAACTCAGCAGGGTCCATATGTCTGTGGCATTAGCGGGAGAGAGTGCGCATCCAGGATCGGGCTATCCTCTCACAGAAGATCACACGATCGACGTGGGAGAACGGTTCAGGACTGACGTTGGAGTGGCGAGGGGATCCTCGACTGCGAGGCCCGGCAACGACGTACATCGGTACCAGTTCGAACAGAATTCAGTCTTCTTTGTCCCACTCTGATGATGAGGTGAAAGCCTTGAAACTGGTAGGGTTTATACCGTTACAAAAAAGTGGAATAAACAGTGTTCGATAAAACAATATACAAAAAAAAAACATTAATCAAGAACACTTTTTGTAGTTTTATGTAATTTCTGAAAGCTATACATTTTTTTACATTGGATATATAAATTGGATAAATAAATTGAATAATTTAAAAGCATTAGTGAACTAATGAGCCACTCGATATCGCTGTAAGTGGAGAAATATAAAAAGGGAAAGCGACATTTTATGAAATTAATTCCGAAAAACATGTCAAAAAATACCCAGTTATTAAGAGTGTCCAAGAAACGCAGACACGCCATGTACAAATTACAAGGCCGGTAGTACTTGTAATTTAGATGAAAAAAATATTAAATAAGGGAGAATTGAAGAAAAAATTCTTCCGTATAATTATTCATAAAAATATAACACATTTCATCACGTCGTTTCCTTTGCGAGGTAGGCAAAGATAACAGATCTCCTAGCTTTTCTATTCAAGTATTATTTCTATCAAGTATTATTCTGCGTTGTCAGACTCGTTCGAGGAGTTGAGTTCTTAACAATTACACTAGACTACGCCGGCAAGAACTGTTCTCAATAACATACGCAAGAACGGGGCCTCCCAGCCGCTATGCCTGTTGGAAGGGCCTTAACTCTTTTGCTTCGGATATTGACATATTTCATATCACATTATCAAAAGTAAAAGTAAATTATCTTCTAAGATTGAGCGCGTTAGAAAGCACTCATAAACGTACTTAAGTGACTGTGTATATATGTGTATCATATGTTTGTGTGTATATACTTTAGCGTTAAATGTTCCTAACAATTACACTAGACTGCGCCGGCAAGAACTGTTCTCAATAACATACGCAAGAACGGGTCTTCCAGCCGCTATGCCTGTGGAAGGGCCTTAACTCTTCTGAACGGGACTGCTTCGGATATTGACATATTTCATATCACATTACCAAAAGCAAAAGTAAATTATCTTCTAAGATTGAGCGCGTTAGAAAGCACTCATCAACGTACTTAAGTGACTGTGTATATATGTGTATCATATGTTTGTGTGTATATACTTTAGCGTTAAATGTTCCTAACAATTACACTAGACTGCGCCGGCAAGAACTGTTCTCAATAACATACGCAAGAACGGGTCTTCCAGCCGCTATGCCTGTGGAAGGGCCTTAACTCTTCTGAACGGGACTGCTTCGGATATTGACATATTTCATATCACATTACCAAAAGCAAAAGTAAATTATCTTCTAAGATTGAGCGCGTTAGAAAGCACTCATCAACGTACTTAAGTGACTGTGTATATATGTGTATCATATGTTTGTGTGTATATACTTTAGCGTTAAATGTTCCTAACAATTACACTAGACTGCGCCGGCAAGAACTGTTCTCAATAACATACACAAGAACGGGTCTTCCAGCCGCTATGCATGTTGGAAGGGCCTTAACTCTTCTGAACGGGACTGCTTCGGATATTGACATATTCCATAACACATTACCAAAAGCAAAAGTAAATTATCTTCTAAGATTGAGCGCGTTAGAAAGCACTCATCAACGTACTTAAGTGACTTTGAATATATGTGTATGTTTGTGTGTATTCTATATAATTATCCTTTATTTTTAATGTTAACACATCTTGTATTTTAATTGTTAACACATCTTGTATTTTTAATGTTAACACACCTTGTATTTTAATTGTTAACACATCTTGTATTTTTAATGTTAACACATCTTGTATTTTTAATGTTAACACATCTTGTATTTTAATTGTTAACACATCTTGTATTTTAATTGTTAACACATCTTGTATTTTTAATGTTAACACATCTTGTATTTTTAATGTTAACACATCTTGTATTTTTAATGTTAACACATCTTGTATTTTTAATGTTAACACATCTTGTATTTTTCAAAGTAATTGGGCTAAGCCTGTTTTGAGAAAATAAATAAATAAAGCACACAACTGTCGCTTTGTCTATATTCATACACCTCGTCATGCAATACAATATTTTATTATTCATATATCTCACTTTACTGTCTTTCAAAATCTGATTCACTTGGTTCAGCAACGTTTTCCTTTGTCTATATCATCTACACATCCCTTGCACTTTTGCCTTGTATATTCGCTTAGTCATTCTTTCACCATTCATTCTTTCCACATGTCCAAACGATTTTAAAGCTTCCTCGTTTATCGTACTTAAAACATCCAATTCATCCATGCATTCATTTCTGATGTCTTCATTCTGCCTTGTTTCCTTGCCCTATCTCTTCCACACACACCTTTCAATTCTAACTTATATACTCTCTAAGTCATTCATTATCTTCACATGTCTAAATCTACTCATTTCTGATGTCATCATTCCGACTTGTTTCCTTGGCCTGTCTTATCCACACACACCTTGCACTTCTAACTTACATACTCTCGTAGTCATTCATTCTCTTCACATGTCTAAACCATTTTAAAGTATATCCCAACATGCCCCCTTGTGCGTTCTGGAGCTTTTGTGTTTTCTTTACTGTGAGCGTCCATGTCTCGCAGCCATACGTTAGTCCAGGGAGAACACATTGGTTGTAGACCCTTCGCTTCAAGGATATTGGGAGAATACTTTTGAAGGTGTTGTTCAAACGTCCAAATGAGCTCCACGCCAGTCTTGTCCTTCGTGCTATTTCCTCCGATATGCCACCTACAAAGGAAATAAGTTGGCCCAGATACACATATTCCTGGACAAGTTCTAGCGGCTTTCCATCTACGTTTATTGGTTTTGGGGTAGCAAAGCTGTTCATCATATATTTGGTTTTTGAAATATTCATTTTTAAACCAACTCATTTGCTGACCTCTGCCAATTCTTGCAGTTGGTGCTGAAGATCATTCGGGTTTTGTGAGAATACAACGATATCGTCTGCAAATCTCAAATGGCTCAGGTATTTTCCATCAATCACCAGCCCTTTATTGTCCCATTCCAGTTTATTAAAGACGTATTCAAGTGTAGCTGTGAATAATTTTGAGGAAATAGTATCTCCTTGAATATTTATTATATATACAATATTATAATATCTTCTTCTTCCCAGTGTCATGTCAGGTCCCCCCCCCCCAACGTTGAATATCACCTGATAGTAGACATCTTTGTCCTCGGCAGCCCGAAAAAGATCTCCAACGTCCCTTATGCCAGTCCAATCACGTATATTGCGTAGCCAGGAGATTTGCCTCCTGCCAACACCTCTTCGACCCTCTATTTTGACTTGGATGATCAGGTGCAGTAATTTGTACTTTGCTCCTCTAAGTACATGACCCAAGTAGGACACCTTTCGGATTTTAATATTAGTCAGCAACTCTCTATCAACTTGGGCACTTTGAAGAACCCTCGTGTTGCTGACCATATCCGTCCAGGGTATCCGTAGCATTCTCCGGTGCATCCACATTTCGAATGCTTTCAGTCGGTTCATACTCCTTACTTTGAGGGTCCATGATTCCACTCCATGCAATAACACTGATATTATAATATATTATTTATACATTTTGGAAAAGGAAATAATCATCTGAATATATTGTATTTTGATACCATATAACTCCTTAATTAATTTTTTTTTGGTTGGTTGAAAGATATTGTCACCTGGTAATGAGCCCATTAAATTGTTTTTACAACAAAGTGTTAAATAAATAAACATTTCCACATGCAAATAAATCGATCACGATGTAAATTAAACGTCTTTCCAATCATGGATTAGCGCTACGCTCAAACAGAGATTGTCTATTGGCCTTTCCAGTTCACCGCTCCTCTTTCTTTACGTCGTCCTTTACTGTCCATGCAGTGAGACTCTGGAATCAGTTACAAACCAATATAAGACTCGCTCCGTCCTTGGCATGCTTTAAGAAGCGACTGAAACAACTCTTAATTTCTAGTCAGTAATATGTTATTACGTGTTTCATTCCTAAGTTATTTTTGTAATTTGTTTTATCAAACATTGTTTATTCCACTTTTTGAAACGGTATAACCCTACCGGTTTCAAGGCTTTCATCATCAGGGGAGTACAAACAAGACTTGGGGAATGAGGGCTGAGGGAGGCATAGGACAACCTCAGCGAGCAGCGGAGAGATTCTTGGTATATATGTGTTTTCCAGATGTTCGCCTTGATGTACTGACTTAGAAATTTCTAAGACCTTGAATCTGTCCAATTTATTTCCGTTACTACTGATATGAACCAGTCCAATCACGTATATTGCGGAGCCAGGAGATTTGCTTCCTCCATGCTTTAAGAAGAGACTGAAAAAACTCTTAATATCTAGTCAGTAAAATAACATGTTTCATTCCTGATTTTTCTTTTCCTTTCCTCTCCACCATTCCTTCCTTTCCTTTTGATTGATGATATCTCACTTTATATGAAAAATAATGTTCGGGTGATTGTCCGTCTTTGTGGGGATCGTGGGCATATGCTCACGTATATATTTATGGATTTCGTGGGGATGGATAGTCATTTGAATGATTTATGCGACCACGTATAATAACTTGCTTAATTTACTTTTGTCTGATTGGTTGGAAGAGATTGCCGCCTGGCAATAAACCCTCCAGAGTGTATTGCAATAAAAGTGTTAAATAAATAAATTAATTAACAAAAAAATATGTAAAGAAACAAAAATCTTAAAAAAAATTCAATAATTTATCATTCCGACCTACCCTTATCAATAATTGGGTTCGATTCGAGTCGGATATTTAATATTTATCATAAAAAGAATATTAACATTTTTAATACATATTAAAAATCGCGTATTTTATGTATTGTATAATATCTTGGTTTTATATTACGAACATCAAAACTAATTAAAAACACGATGAAAGGAAATGGACCGTATGAATGGGGGCAGAAAGATCATAAATTCCTGCAGGTAAAATTAGACACTAAAAAACCAGTGAATATTGGGCGAAATTCAAGTGGTTCATTCATCGGAACCATTTTGATATTTTTTTTTAATATATAGATTTTCTAAACCGTTCATTGAATTTTATAAACATTTTTTCAATTTTATAAATATACTTTTTTGAGAAAAAAAACTGAAATTGGTAAATATCATGTTTTTGAGAAAATATATTTATTTTGGATTCTTTGCAATTATACAATTTATTTCTTTAAGCAATTAAGTATTTATTTATTTATTTAACACTTTTATTGCAAATACAATCTGGCGGGCTTATTGCCAGGCGACAATCTCTTCCAACCAACCAGACAAACGTAAATGAAGCAAGTTACGTGGTCGCATAAATCATTCAAATGACTATCCATCCCCACGAAATCCATAAACACTTACGTGAGCATATGCCCACGAACCCCACAAAGACGGACAATCACCCGAACATTATTTTTCATATAAAGTGAGATATCATCAATTAAAAGGAAAGGAAGGGATGGTGGAGAGGAAAGGAAAAGAAAAATCAGGAATGAAACACATTATTTTACTGACTAGAAATTAAGAGGTTTTTCAGTCGCTTCTTAAAGCATGCCAAGGACGGAACGAGGCTTATATTGGTTTGTAACTGATTCCAGAGTCTCACTGCATGGACAGTAAAGGACGACGTAAAGAAAGAAGAGCAGTGAACTGGAAAGGCCAATAGACAATCTCTGTTTGAGCGTAGCGCTAATCCATGATTGGAAAGATGCTGAAAATTTTCGGTGAAATAAGAGGGGGCGGCGGGACAGTTAAGGATATTACACAATAGAGACAGTATGCGAATTTGGCGTCTGTTTCTAGCATTCAACCAGTTCAATGCCTTCTGGTATAAAGTTATATGATCGTACTTTCGTAGGTTGAAAATAAATCTTAGACAAACATTTTGAAGACGCTGTAATTTGTCCAATTGTTCCTCTTTAATATCCAAGTAACATACGTCCGCATAGTCCAGAATCGAAAAGAGCAGAGATTGTACGAGTAAAATTTAGGTTTTAGTAGGCAGGAATCTTTGCAACACTTTAAGGGAATGAGTGCTGAAAGTTTTATAAAAATGTATTGTATTATGGTACATGAACACTACACACATGATGAATAAATAGTGTGATGGGATAGAATGTATTGGTTGTTAACGTAAGTTGTGTCCGTTTTTTTTTTTCAAATTAAAAAATGAGCATCAAAAGTAAAACAAAATGGTAAAGGTTATACGTCATTCGGAAGACAATTTTCTGCTGTACAAGATATTGTGTTTGCTTTTACGTTACAAGCCTTCAAAATGGAATGTCAAGTAGACGAAAGTGAGCATTTTCGACACCTTCTTCTGTTCGCGTTCAATCGAGGGAATAAAGCTGCCAAAGCTGCTCGTGATATTTGCGAAGTGTACGGTGAAGATGCTTTGAATAAAAGGACAGCTCGTCGATGGTTATTGCGTTTCAAAGACGGTAATTTCGACCTGAAATACATGGAGCGTTCCGGACGACCAGTGGACTTCGATGAGGACCGCTTAATCCATATTATTCATGAAGATCCCCTTCAAGCCACCGTAGCATTGGCTGAGCAGATGAATTGTAGTCACAGGACTGTAAACCGCCATCTTAAATCAATGGGAAAAGTCCAGAAGTTCGGCGCTTGGGTTCCATATGTTTTTAGTAAAAACAACAGCTAGTGATAAATAATTGTTTTTATGGGAAACAGCTGACTGACATTACTAAGGACAATATTATTTATTTGAAAACGTTTGTGAGTATCCGAGATCTTATTCAAAAGGAACAGCCCGCGTAACACTTGCCAATTCATCTGTATTACCAAGTCATCTGTATCTGTATTGCAAACAGATAAATTTTTTTGTACCTCTAATAGTTGTCAGGAACATAAAACCATATTTTTCAACACAGTTCTATTAGGTGTAGCTCCCGTCAGCTACTTAAAAATATAAGAAGAAGAGACCCTCGCATCCCTCCTCAAGCTAAGAAGGTAGTATCTCAACATACTGAGAAGAAATCTAGTAGGATGGAGCAACGGGTTGAAACCGCACTCTCGTAAGTAAGAGATATCTCAAAAAGTTATTTTGTACATTCTCTATCATTTGAGTCAAGTCCCTAAATGGGATGACTCCATTGTATCTTCCAAATCTGTGTCTAAAGGATGTTCTTCCTTTAGAGAGAAGTAGAACATTGAAGTCGATTATTTTTTCATCGAACAACGTATCAATGCAATAAGGCGAACAACGTATCAATGCAATATTATAATAAAACTTTTGCCGTTACTGGATCTCTGGTGTAAAATGGTCTTCCTTCAAGGGTCAGAGATATGGGTGGTGTGTGTAGCTTTAGGAAGTACTTAAAACTTGTCTTACTGTGCTAAAAAAATCCGTCAGCCACGGTGCTGGACGCTAAGCGTCCAGTGAAAAGTATATGTTTTAAATTAAAATTATGCAAAATCTGCTAGGTTATTTTTGCATTGACTATAAAAATAATTTTATTATGTTTATAGTCAATGCAAAATATATTATAAAATATTATCTCTCATGGCGAGATCAAATAAATGAGGTAAGCCGAAGGATCTTCTTCAGCCTTCATTCCCTTAAAGTGTTGCAAAGATTTCTACCAACTAAAACCAAAATTTTACTCGTACAATCTCTGCTCTTTCCGATTCTGGACTATGCGGACGTATGTTACTTGGATGTTACAGAGGAACAGCTGGACAAATTACAGCGTCTTCAAAATGTGTGCCTAAGATTTATTTTCAACCTACGAAAGTACGATCATATAACTTCATACCAGAAGGCATTGAACTGGTTGAATGTTAGAAATAGACGCCAAATTCACATACTGTCTCTATTGTATAATATCCTTAACTGTCCCGCCGCACCCTCTTATCTCGCCGAAAATTTTCAGCGTCTTTCCAATCATGGATTAGCGCTACGCTCAAACAGAGATTGTTTATTGGCCTTTCCAGTTCACCGCTCTTCTTTTTTCACGTCGTCCTTTACTGTCCATGCAGTGAGACTCTGGAATCAGTTACAAACCAATATAAGACTCGCTCCGTCCTTGGCATGCTTTAAGAAGCGACTGAAAAAACTCTTAATTTCTAGTCAGTAAAATAACGTGTTTCATTCCTGATTTTTCTTTTCCTTTCCTCTCCACCATCCTTTCCTTTCCTTTTGATTGATGATATCTCACTTTATATGAAAAATAGTGTTCGGGTGATTGTCCGTCTTTGTGGGGTTTGTGGGCATGTTCTCACGTATATGTTTATGGATTTCGTGGGGATGGATAGTCATTTGAATGATTTATGCGACCACGTAACTTGCTTCATTTACTTTTGTCTGGTTGGTTGGAAGAGATTGCCGCCTGGCAATAAGCCCGCCAGATTGTATTGCAATAAAAGTGTTAAATAAATAAATAAATAAATAAAACGTCGAATAACATAAAATAGGTGCAAGAAATAAAAAAATAAGGGCTGAAACAGAGAGCTGACATTTCTATACAAACATCATTTATATACTACCTTGATCAAAAAGTTTTAGGACTTTCTTCATAAAATCGAAAATACAAGTGTATTCATCAAAATCGATATGGTCCCCTTCAAAGTACTCCCCATCGACTGCAACGCACTTACGCCAGCGCTTGATCCAATCCTCGAAACACAGCTGGTACTCAATTTTCGGTATGTCCATCAGAGCCGTCTTCGATTTTTTCATGACATCCTCTCGGGTGCTGTAACGCGTTCCGCGAAGCGGTTTTTTAAGTCGGTTGAACAGGAAAAAGTCACCCATAAGCGATGTTCAAGTCCCCCAGCTCTCTAATGGTCAATTTGCGGTTTTCGGCCAACATTTCTTTGATTTATCGAAGTTTTCATCGGTTTTCGACTGCCACTGCGTTCGTCGTCCTCGACCGACTCACGACCACTTCTGAAGCGTTCGTGCCACCAAAAAACAGTTCTCCAACATTTCCAAGGTCTGCGGACCGTTAAATCCGTTTCTCACACAAAATTTAATCCAAACTCGTTGATGCACAGTTGATGCCATTTTCAAACTTCTAAAAAATCGAAAACACGCACAAAGGTAGATGTACTCAGTACAGCGTAACTTTTACAAATGTCAAGCTATGACGCTGAAATTTGGAAAGAAGTGTCAATGATAGATGTGGTTTAATATCTAAACAGCGCTGTATAAATTGTCTTTTTATTATTATTATTATTTAAGAATACCAATTTCTTCGCGAGCTCTACACCAATGCCCCTGTAATGTATCCGTACCAATGTTAATATGCTAATCTAATCATATACTCTTATCCACCTCCAATAAATATTATAAGTTATCATGCAAACCAATGTTAACCATATCTGTACTAATCTACAGCCTATAAATATAAGTGTTATCACATGTATGTCAAACTTAACTCAATGTATTATGTTTAAATTTATTATCTTGTTGGCGGTTTCCTATCCAAATTTAATAAAGATTTGGTATCACTAAATGGAAGCAAACTGCGAACGAGATAAATCGCCTGATATCGATTTGACCTTAAGGGCAACGACAACATACCCGAAAAATTCCTCCTTAATCTATCTAAGGGTCGTGCGTATGGTTATCTTTGCTTTAAATAGGACGTCATATCAGAGGCAGCAATCATTATTCTTAAAGCCACTACGATGTTAACATCATCGTTATTATAACTTCTATAAATACTGTTAATATTATATTGTACTTCAATGTAATTCAATCATTATACAAATAACATTACACAGTTGAAATTCTAAAAGTGTTTTCGTTGCAAAAGGCCATAATATCCTAAAGTCTACATTGCTACGTATCAGCGTATTGTAGACAGATTTGAGAACCTGTCCCCCTCATTAATGGCTTAGATACGCGTATTTCAAATCCCAATACTCCATAAGTAGACTCCCACTATTACTCCACGCGAGGACCAAACGAAATCCTGCTGTTGAAATGAGGATATTACCTGTTGGGTAGATATGTAAAGAAGGGAACATCAGGTAAAATATTTAAGGTTCGATTTCGGATCGGGTGCCCATCGCTCGTGGAGCGGTGCTGTAATTTTTTTATAGGATAGAAAGGTCCTGAAAGTAATCAGGATATTTTATAGGGGGTCGTCGCACAATAAAGGAACGCTATATTTCTCTTGTTAACAGCCAACTTATAGTGACGGCTGGGCTCAACAACCATTGGCCGGGGAGCCTATGAAAATTTTTAATTTACTTGAAGATGTTACCCATTTTTTTTTTCAATAACATATCTAAACTGTTATAACTTTGAGCTTTCCTTATCAATATAAATAACCTAATACAAATATAACATATAAGGACAATACTTTCCAAGTACCTTCGGAGTTTGATAACCTTGCATCAACATGTCCAATTTCTGAACTGTTACAAAACAGTTAAAACTTTGAGCTTTCCTTATCAATATAAATAATCCAATACAAATATAACATGTACGGACAATACTTTCTGAATACCTTCGGAGTTTGATAACCTTGCATCAACATGTCCAATTTCTGAACTGTTACAAAACAGTTAAAACTTTGAGCTTTCCTTATCAATATAAATAATCCAATACAAATATAACATGTACGGACAATACTTTCTGAATACCTTCGGAGTTTGATAACCTTGCATCAACATGTCCAATTTCTGAACTGTTACAAAACAGTTAAAACTTTGAGCTTTCCTTATCAATATAAATAATCCAATACAAATATAACATGTACGGACAATACTTTCTGAATACCTTCGGAGTTTGATAACCTTGCATCAACATGTCCAATTTCTGAACTGTTATAAAACAGTTATAACTTTGAGCTTTCCTTATCAATATGAATAACCTTTCTCAATATAAATAACCTAATACAAATATAACATATAAGGGCAATACTTTCCGAGTACCTTCGGAGTTTGATAACCTTGCATCAACATATCGAATTTCTAAACTGTTATAAAACAGTTTTAACTTTGAGCTGTCCTTATCAATATAAATAACAATAATAATCCCTACCCTAATACATCCCAACTCATTGTCTGCGAAGACTGTTGGGGTCAGCTCTCCTCATCCTCAGGTTGTATGCTCTTCTGTCCCGGACTACGTCCCCCAGGCCGTGCCTCTGCATCAGGTTATCTTTTTGCACCACCCATGAATTCTTTGGTCTTCCTCTGGTTGTTATTCAAGGAAGATCCATGGAGATTGCCTGGTTCACAATGTGATCGGGTGCTCTGCGTCCAACGTGCCCATACCAGTTTGATAACCTTGCATCAACATGTCGAATTTCTGAACTGTTATAAAACAGTTATAACTTTGAGCTTACCTTATCAATATACTATAAATAACCTTTCTTAATATAAATTATCTAATATAAAAAAAACAATTAAGGACAATACTTTCCGATTACCTTTGGAGTTGGATAACTTCGCATCAACATGTGGAATTTACGAACTGTTATAAAACAGTTATAACTTGAAGCTTTCCTTATCAATATAAATTGCCTAATATAAACAGAAAATATAGGGACACTACTTTCCGAGTACCTTAGGAGTTTGATACTCGTAACCTTCCATCAAAATGTGGAATTTCTGAACTGTTATAAAACAGTTATATCTTTGAGCTTTCCTTATCAATATAAATAACTCTTTTCAATATAAATAATCCATTATAAACGTAACATTTAAGGACAATACTTTCCGAGTACCTTTGGAGTTGAATAACTTCGAATCAACATGTGGAATTTCTGAACTGTTATAAAACAGGTAGAACTTTGAACTTTCCTTTTCAATATAAATAAGCTTTCACAATATAAATAACCTTATATAAACATAACATGTGTACGTATATAAGGGCAATCTTTTGCCCCTTGAGTTGCGTAACTCTGCACCAATATGTGAAATGTTTGGATGTTGCAAAGCAAGTGGCTTCTCTTGCTACAAGTGAACCCATCATGTGTTTGGTAAATATTTATGGATGTGGATTTTCAAGAATCCAAAAACAATGTTTTGATTCATGAGGAATGTTACAAAAAATCCTCTAATTTATTCTGGCTAATCATTGTCACCGTGAAAACCATACATTATCGATGATGTCAAATACTTACATATTTATTTATTTAACACTTTAATTGCAAATACAATCTGGCGGGTTTATCGCCAGGCGGCAATCTCTTCCAACCAACCAGACTAAAGTAAATGGCAAGCAAGTTACGTGGCCACATAAATCATTCAAATGACTATCCATCCCCACGAAATTCATAAACATATACGTGAGCACATGCCCATAAACCCCATAAAGACGGACAGTCACCCGAACATTATTTTTCATATAAAGTGAGATATCATCAATCAAAAGGAAATGAAGGGATGGTGGAGAGGAAAGGAAAAGAAAAATCAGGAATGAAACACGTTATTTTACTGACTAGAAATTAAGAGTTTTTTCAGTCGCTTTTTAAAGCATGCCATGGACGGAGCGAGTCTTATATTGGTTTGTAACTGATTCCAGAGTCTCACTGCATGGATAGTAAAGGACGACGTAAAGAAAGAGGAGCCGTGAACTGGAAAGGCCAATAAACAATCTCTGTTTGAGCGTAGCGCTAATCCATGACTAGAAAGACGCTGAAAATTATAAGTGGTAACGGAAAAAAATTGGACAGATTAGAGGCCCTAGAAATATCTAAGTCAATGCATCGAGATGAACATCTGGCAAACACATATATTCCCAGAATCTCGCCGCTGCTCGCTGAAATTGTCTCGTCCCTTCCTCCACCCACAGTTCTCAACCCGAATGTTTACCGTTAGAAGCGTGTATGTAGGTACCAGTTCAAACAGAATTCAGTCTAGTTTGTGCTCCCCTGATGATGAGATGAAAACCTTGAAACCGGTAGGGTTATACCGTTACAAAAAGTGGAATAAACAGTGTTTGATAAAAACAAATTACGAAGTAATTTATTGGTTTATATTCAGTAAAAAAATATCCCTGCGTTCATTTCTCATGCCTTCCTTCCGTCTTTTTTTCATACATTGATAGTCCACACATTTTACTTGCGCGTTAAGATTGAGAATGACTAAGCGAATATGCAAGCTAGAAATAAAAGGCGCGCTTGGAAGAGGTAAACCGAGGAAAATGTGGCTGGACCAAATAAACCAGACTGAAAGAATGCTAAGACAGAAATATGAATAACAGATGACTGTGCTTTTTTTTAACCTGGCGAGTTTATTGCCATGTGGCAATCTCTTCCAGCCAACCAGAAACATGTTTTTACGAATTATGAATTTGGAAGAGTTCAGAAAAGCTCAAAAAAAGTTGTGAGCTTGACGACCTCCGTGGCCTGGTGGTAAGACGCTTGTCTGCCGATCCGGAGGTTGCGGGTTCGATCCCCGCTGGAACCCAATTTTTTTTAAAATAAGATTCCAGTCTGGTTAACACTTAGGGCCTATAAAAACATCTTTCTGGTTGGCTGGAAGAGATTGCCACATGGCAATAAACTTGCCAGGTTAAAAAAAAAAAAACAAAGTTTGGAGAAATATTCTCTGTGTTAACCGTGTGATGATATGTTTGTATAAAATTTCAAAGTAGTGATTTTTATTGTAATGTATTGTAACTTTGTTATTATTCACAAGTGTTTTTAAAAAAGATTTTTTAAATATCTTTTTAAGCACGTAAATCAAAGATTTCGTACCCCTGGATTTTGATCTAAGCGCCCTCCCAGTATCGATAAACACGTGAAAGATTCAATATATACCTGTTTTGTTGTTAAAAAGGGAAAAAAATGAAAAGGAAGAACAACATATAACTCTGTCTCATTATAATAACGTTATATATAAACAAAAACATTCCAAGCCACAAACCAATTTTTAAAGCCTATTTGATATATCGATCAAGTATATATCAATACTTTATGTTTATAATGTAAAACCCATTAAATTGGTATTTTTTAGTTAAATTAAATATCATTATTTCGAGTTTCACATAAAACCATTCAAAGTGAGTAAATACTTCATTAATTTTCTCAGAACAGGTAAAATTAGGCTTGGATCTCTTTTGCATAATAATGTGTGTATAAATATGTGGTTGGGATGCATATTTTAATCATTTACATGGTACATATAAATATTCGATTATTTAATGTATATTTAATTTTTTTTAGATAATTGACTGATAAAGAAAGATTGATGCAAATTATGTTTTGAGGTTTAACCGCGTGATTTGGTTTATGGTGGTATCTTAAGTGACGTGGGATATCACTTCGAAACACTTTATACAACTGAAAGATTAGAGCAATTCTTATAATTTTCTTAAATGATGGAATAGTTACGATGTCTATTGAACGGCGTTTAGCGATAGAAAATCAAGTAAATGGAGGGGGGGGCGAAGGGAGGGGGTACTAAAACAAATATTTCCTATATAGAAATTATCACAGTCAGCACATAAAAGTTTATACACAAACACGAGTGTTTGATAAAACAAATTAACATACAATGTCTTGAAACCTCCACAATGTTAATGCCTTAACTATAAATAATAGATTATTATTGACTTTTATAAATTCTTAGTATTTCCTTTAAGTTCTACTTTTCCATCGTAGTTGCATCTAACACCTTGCAATGCAGTTTAACGTCATTAGAGAATTCCTGTCGCCTTCACTGCAGAAAGCGAAGAACAAAATGCACTAGAAATGGGAATTTACATAATCGTTCAAGGCAGACTGATTTTCCGTCAGAGTGCGCGGGATAACGAGATGGGACGAGGTGAGAATGGAGGGAGTCCATTAGGGTTGTTTGTTAGAAAGGAAAAGAAAATATGTGAGTTTAGGAAAGTCATCTAAGTTGAGAATTGTGAACTGTTTGATGTTTCCTATTACACGTTCAGTGTTTTTATTTTATTATTTACATAGGGTACAATGCATCTCATAACAAGATATACATACCATCACGCCGTTTCCCTATTGACCTTTCCCTTCCTGTGCTAAAAAAATCCGCGTGTATTCAATACACATGTAAAAATGAGCGATTTAAAATCGGAAAAATAAGAATAGCTAATCGTTTAAATTAATTAAATTTGAAGTCAAAAGTAACAATAATTGAAATTTAATTGTAGTACGGAAGAAGGAGAAAGTATAGTACGGAAGACATCGTTAGGTGGGAAAGCCAACGAAGGCGATACTGGAACGAACATGTAAACAGAATGCAAGACGACAGGCTTCCACGTGTCGCCCTTCAAGGGAACCCAGCCGGAAGAAGATTGCCGAGAAGACCTCCGAAGAGGTGGCGTGACAGCTGCCAATCTACGTCGCAAGAAGGGGAACAAGCGGAACAAACAGATCATGATCTAAAGGAAGAGGAAGAAGAAGAAGAAATTGAATTGCTGAAAACATGAAAAAAAACATCGGCCGAAGATCACAAAACGGGCGAAGCGACCACCTCAAACGAAAGACCGCGAGCTTTCTTGCGTTCCCATATACCGAAGTAGAGTGAGAGTGAGACGTGAATAGCGTCACTTCCTCATCCATAGCGGTTTTTTTAGAATGAATATACCTACGTCACGTACTGGCACACGTTTGATTGTATCGGTGAATTTATTCCCGATTTTCACAAAATATCTCTGATGTGGCCGATAAGTGCTAATTATTATTAATATTATTTTTTCATTCAATGCGTAAATGTATTACGGAGGAATACCTAAAATCTGAACCCAGTATTTATTACATTTCTAGAGATATTTTTGGCAGTCGACGTAGCAAGAGGCAAACAATGATGAAGGACCATAACAGGCCAACAGGCCTAAAATAAGATGAAGAAGAAGATAGATAGAGATATTCAAGTTTTTAGAAGCAGCGTGAACTAGTTACACTTTTTTTTGTTTTAACCTGGCGAGTTTTATTGCCATGTGGCAATCTATTCCAACCAACCAGGAAGATGTTTTTATAGGCCTTAAGTGTTAACCAGTATGGAATCCTGTTTAAAAAAATCTGGGCTCCACACATCACAGTGTTAACCAGTATGGAATCCGGTTTAAAAAAATCTGGGCTCCACACATCACAGGACAGGAAGGGTTAAGATAGACAGAAAGGAAAGAGCGAAGATTTTCCTATCACGATACACATCTTTGCCTCTTTTACACTCATACATCATCTGTATTATTTTGCTTTGTATTCTTTTTTTTATTTGTTTCAACGGTCAAATTATATTTTAGAAAGAAATATTGAAAGACTGTCAAAGATTGAAAGAGTTCAAGTCTTAGCGCCATACAGGGATATTGCGAAGACGAGATACTTAACTCGAAGCATTTTAGTCATGATGATGATAGTTCTGCTCTTCCATATATTTTCCAGCTTTGACATCCTATTTTTAGCCAGACATCGCATATATTTTCCAGCTTTGACATCCTATTTTTAGCCAGACATCGCATTCATTTTGAAAAAAATAACATATAATTTAATATTAACAATGTTATACAATAGGAAACACCAGTACAGGTCAAAGACCATAACAGAGCGAATCCATACACTTCAATCAATTCGTCCCGGTAAGAATAACTTCACTTTAATCCCGCAAGAAGCTAATTTCACATGAAAATCCATACATCGCCTATATTGATAATTTTATTCTTATGATTGTGTGCGGTATATTGTGGGATGAATATTTTTGGTCTTTCTGGAGTGATGATGTGTGAGGAGTTGCGTTTCGCAAGATGTTTCCAGTTGTAATTGAGTGTCACTGTTTGTCAGGTTGATGACAACGTGCAACGGGGTTTTGTTTTTGTGTAATCAAAAATCGAAAAGAAGTATCGCATTATTTTTTCATGCTAAATATCCTCAGTGAGATACAGGCAAAAGCCTAGTTTACTGGGGATACGACAAATGAAAGGCAACAAACCTAGATCCATTAAAATTATACGTCCAAATCAAATTACCTGTGGTTTTTTCGCAAATTGTGTATATTTCTTGTCATGTGTAATAATAATTATAAAAATAATTGATTACTCAATCTGAGCAGTCTGGTTATGCGAGAGTTGCACAAATAGTTAAAACCACTTCACTAAGGAATAAAACATTTTCCCGAGTGGGCCTACGAGGAACGTGTAACATGACAAGCTGAGTTAGTTCCGGACTATTTAAATACGAGCTAACAATTTTGAACACTGTTGTGAGATAAAAAGCTTTTTATTCTTTCTAAAATTACCAATTTACACAAATACGAAATTACTTTCCGGATACATTATTACAATTTGGAGGAGGTACTGCCATGTGGCAACTTTTTACAAAGAGAAAAGATATTTCCTAAATTTATTAATTTATGAATTGATTACAGGAACCATTGAGGTGCATGGCCACGCGGTAACGCGCTGGTCTTCCGTGCGGAATGTCATCGGTTCGAACCCTGTGCTGTACTACTCCCCTCGAACGACACAGGCACTCCTTACGCCTATTGTTCGAGGTTATAAGGATACCTATGACTTCGGTCATATCTATTCTTTAAAAAAAAATAATTATAAAACAAAAGATAACGTATCAAATCTAAAAATGCCTTCTTTTTTTGGTAATAATATTTGTACGTTCTAGATGTGTGTAAGTGATGTTGCCTCTTAAAGTGCAGTAGTATTTCTAACGCATTTTCCAGTGGTTATAAACCTGAAGGTTTGATTAATGGGGTTGACGATGATCTATCCTGGTCACGCTATTAAACATGACCGCATCATCAATTCGGATATTTCAAGAGGTATTTTATTATACTTTCGTTGTGTACAGTAAAATCGGGTTTATTGCCTTGTTGCAATCTCTTCTAACCAACCAGAAAAATGTTAAAGAAGCTTAAAGTGAAAACTAGACTGGATTTTTTTAAAACTGATTTCTAGCGAGATTTAGTCCCGCAAGCTTTAAGTTGGGAGACGTGTTTTTTACCAACTAGGCCACGTAGTCGTTAACATAGAGGTATAATACAATGTTTGAATTAAAAAATTACAACAAATTTTGAAATCACGTAAGATTCGAAGATCAAATGGACCAAATTTTGGAAGGAGGCCAAGTGAAAAATGTGAAGAAAAAAAATGTTGTGCATCCGGAGTTTGAATATTTATTTTTTATTTATTTTACACATGACAAGACAACAGGTAATTTAATTTGGACACACAATTTTAATGTATCTGGGTTTGTTGCCTTTCATTTGTCATGTCCCCAGTAAATTAGGCTTTTGCCTGTATCTCACTGAGAATATATAGCATAAAAAATAATATATTGTTTATAGTTAAGGTATTAACGTTGTGGAGGTTTAAAAACATTGTAATTTGTTTTATCAAACACTGTTTATTCCACTTTTTGTAACGGTATAACCCTACCGGTTTCAAGGGTTCCACCTCATCTTCAGGGGAGCACAAACAAGACAACAAGACGAAATTCTGTTCGAACTGGTACCAATATACACGCTTCAACAGTTGGGGACATTCGGGTCGGCGACTGAGGGCTGAGGGAGGCATGGGACGATCTCAGCCAGCAGCGGAGAGATTTTTGGGATATATGTGTTTACCAGATGTTTGTCTCGATGTACTGACTTAGAAATTTCTAGGGTCTCTAATCTGTCCAATTTATTTCCGTTACTACTGATATGTAAGAAATTGGCTTCATCGATAGAAAAAATATAGTTTTCACGGTGACAATGATTAGCCATTTCAGAATTAATTAGAGGATTTGTTAAGGCGGATTTGTGTTCACGAAATCTTTTTCGAAAGGATCTTCTTGTCTTTCCTATATATAATTTATCACATAAAAGCCTTGAAACCGGTAGGGTTATACCGTTACAAAAAGTGGAATGAACAGTGTTTGATAAAACAAATTACAAAAAAATAAATCGATACATCTTTCCGATTTTCGATTATATAAAAATTATAAATATATGTTCTTTCTGCCTACCCCGGAACACGACGTGATGATATGCATGTACGTAAGATTTAAAGATACGCCTCCCGTGGTCTTGGCAACATAAAGGTTATCATTTTTAAAAGGCTCGTAAAAAAATCGTAAAATGTTAACAGCCGTGACGAGATGTCGCTTTGTCAGTATGGGTTTATATTGCGTTTCGGCGTGTTCTCGACAACATCATTATGCGCTCTACACAAAGGGCTTAGGGACACCTCCTCCGCAATCAGGGAGACTTTTGGACGGACAGAAATATCAAAGATTAATACAGTATCGATAAAAAAGGTAAAATTGTGAACCTATAGTATATAACATTAGATTGTCCAGAAAATAATGTCATAATTTCAATTCGTATTTCAATGCGAAATTTCACCAAATACTCGTGAACTGTGGTTTTAACCCTTCCTTCCCTGTGATGTGTAACTATAGTTGGGAAATTCTAGGATGAGTCCTGTGACAGCTCACAAATTTGCCCCAATACAACCTTGTAACGATGTTCAGTAATTTTAATTATTTTATCAACTTTAATATACGCCTCCATTAATTCTAATAAATAGCAAGTTATTCAGGTTAATAAATTACATAAGGTTGTATTGGGGCAAATTTGTGAGCTGTCACAGGACTCATCCTAGAATTTCCGAACTATAATCAATTCATTCCGTGTTCCGTCATACATTGTTGCCACATGTATTCTTGCTATAGTTCGGAAATTCTAGGATGAGCCCTGTGACAGCTCACAAATTTGCCCCAATTCAACTTATGTAATGTATTTACCTAAATAACTTACTATTTATTAGAATCGAGGCTTATATTAAAGTTGATAAAATAATTAAAATTACTGAACATCGTTACAAGGTTGTATTGGGGCAAATTTGTGAGCTGTCACAGGACTCATCCTAGAATTTCCGAACTATAGTATACATTGCTTCTAAAAACTTTAATATCTCTATAAACATAGTAGTTAAATACTGGGTTCAGATTTTAGGTATTCCTCCGTAATACATTTACGCATTGAATGAAAACAATAAAATTATTGTAGTAATAATTAGCACTTATTGGCCACATCAGAGATATTTTGTGAAAATCGGGAATAAATTCACCAATACAATCAAACGAGAAATGGAAATTGTTCCTAACCTAACCTGTACTTTAATAATTTAGTGGTTAAATTTAACTAAAGTTTTAACCCTTCCTTCCCTGTGATGTGTAACTAGTACACATTGCTTCTAAAAACTTTAATATCTCTATAAATATAATAAATACTGGGTTCAGATTTTAGGTATTCCTCCGTAATACATTTACGCATTGAATGAAAAAAAAATAATATTAATAATAATTAGCATTTATCGGTCACATCAGAGATATTTTGTGAAAATCGGGAATAAATTCACCAATACAAATTAACGTGTGTGACTTAGGTATATTCATTCTAAAAAAACCGCTATGGGTGAGGAAGCGACGCTATTCACGTATCACTCTATTTCAGTATATGGGAACGCAAGAAATAGAATCTCAGTTCGCTCGCTTCTCTCGCTTCAGTAGCTTTCGGGCATATTTTTGAAGCGGTCGCTTCGCCCGTTTTGTGAACGTCGGCCGATGTTTTTTCATGTTTTCACCAATGAAGTTAAAATTATTATCACTTCTGACTTCAAATTCAATTAATTTAAGCAATTGGCTATGAATATTCTTATTTTTCCGATTTAAAATCGCTCATTTTTACATGTGTATTGAATACACAGCACCGGAACGCGCCGATTTTTTAGCACAGGAAGAGAAAGGTTAAGAGAGCGTTTCTAAGTTACGCTAATTTAGTTTATGCCGTGTGACAATGTGCTGTACGCAGATCACAAAATTGGACCTCGAGGGCTGGTCGCGAGGAAGCGACGCTATTCACATCTCACTCTATTTCGGTATATGGGAACGCAAGAAATAGAATCTCAATTGGCTCGCTTCTCTCGCTTCAGTAGCTTTCGGGCATACTTTTGAAGCGGTCGCTTCGCCCGTTTTGTGAACGTCGGCCGATTTTTTTTATGTTTTTAGCAATTAAATTTCAATTATTATCACTTTTGACTTCAAATTTAATTAATTTAAGCGATTGGCTATGAATATTCTTATTTTTTCGATATTAAATCGGTCATTTTTACATGTGTATTGATGTGTATTGAATACACCGCACCGGAACGCGCAATTTTTTTTAGCACAGGTTTATTCCACTTTACATAACGGTTTAACCTTACCGGTTTCAAGATTTTCACCTCATCATCACGTAGCACAAATAAGACTGAATATTCTTCGAATAAGCACCGATATACACACGCATCTACTGGCAAAAATTCGAGTGGGCATTGTGGGTGGAAGGAGAAAGAAAATAACTTCAGCAATTAGCGGTGAGGTGTATTGATGTGCATCGAATACACAGCACCGGAACGCGTTAATGCTTTAACTATAAACAATATACACCACAATCCGAGAGGTCTGTAAGGTCCAGGATGTGGTCAGATGATGACGACAGCGTCGACGATACTGGAACCAACATGTACAGAGAATTAATTCCACAAGAATTACACTTTTCACAAGAATTCGGATTTTTTAGCATAGGAAGGGAAAGGTTAATGTATATACGTTTAAGTATCCCATTGAATTTGTAACCTATTGCTACAAATTAATAACACATACACATTTCAATCTAGTCTTGACGTGTACAAGAATAAAAACGACTTGTAATTTTTTTTTAAATAATAAACAAAAATAATTAAGACGGTAAAAATATGTTATAGTTATTTTTGCATAAATATTTCCTGTTGTTTTTTTTAGTTGCCATGATGTTGTCTAAACCCATTGTCTTTCAGAGGTGTATTGTTTCATAAAAAAATAGAGTAAATATTTGTAAAAAAAGTTAACAAAAGAATAAAACGTATTGAAAAATGTAGGAATTTTTCAATAATGATTATGAACTTTTTCAATAACGAACTATGGTCTACAGACAATGTACGAGTATTTTTCGGTTGTCTTTTTAACCCTTCCCTTAGGGTGATAAAAATAATACGCGTGTTACCGTGTTGGGTAGTGAGTACGCAATAAAAAATTAGCGATTTTAAATTGGAAAAATAAGAACATTCATAGATAATCCCCTTAATTAATTATGATTGAAGTTAAAAATTATAATAATTGAGATTTATTTGCTGAAAACATTAAAAAACCATCTGAATACATTAAAAAACGCTCACAGAACGGGCGTACGTCTAACCTATTTGCAAGCCTAGAGGCAACTAGTGGCGCGGAACATCAGTCGCATACCCCGGCGCATACGCCTTTCCTTGCGACGTTGAGACAGTTCAGCTCCTCGCAATTCAGTCTAGTATGCAAGAGTGAGATGCGAACATAGTGCCGCGCTTCCCGCATACTATTCACCTATCGTCAAGACGAGGCACTCGCCGCGTTTAAATGCGAATTTGTTTTCGATCTTTACAAAACACCTCGATGTAGTCGATAAATTCTGATTATTATTAATATTATTTTTTAAATCAATGCATAAATATATTATGGAGGAATACCTAGAATCTTAACCTTGTATTTATAATATTTATAGAGATATTGATGGTTATTAGAAGCAACGTGTAGAAGATACCCAACACAGGGAAGGAAAGGTTAAAGAGAGATTTGATTTACTAAAAGTCATATCTTTAACGCGTCCAATGAATGTTGCGTTTCTACTTTCTTCGTGGAACTTTTCCACTTATAGATCGATTGTTACATTTTTTGAAGATTAAAATAATCAGTAGAAACTTTAAATTATCTAGAATTGTCATTTTTAAATTTGTTTTATTAAATTGTCTAATATAATCGCATAATGACTTTAATTTGGTGGCACAAATCATTCTAGTTTGGGTGGATTGCCTGTTTAAAAAAAAACTAATGATACAGTAACATTTCTCTTCTTCTTCCTAGTGTCATGTCAGGTTCTCCCAACGTTGACTATCACCTAAGAGTAAGCATCTTTGTCCCCGGCAGCCCGAAAAACATCCCCAACGCTCCTTATACCAGTCCAATCACGTATATTGCGGAGCCAGGAGATTTGCCTCCTCCATACTCACTCCTCCCATTACGTACAATGGCGTGCCGACTTCAATAAAGGTAAAGGTAGGAAAACCATTTCGATAGTCGATCGGAGCGTGGTTGTTATTGCGACAGGATTTTGAGTACTTGGGCTTTCAGGATGAATGATGAGTGGAAAGGATTTGTGTGAACTCGTGAGTGTGGATTTCTTCTTGTTGTTTTAATTTTGGTTGTTTTTGTATTTGTGTTTCTGTGTTTTTTTTTTTTTCGGTTTTGATTTTTATTTTTGTTCTTATGATTGTGTGCGGTATATTGTGGGATGAATATTATTGATCTTTCTGGAGTGATGATGTGTGAGGAGTTGAATTTCGCATGATGTTTCCAGTTGTAGTTGAGCGTCACTGTTTGTCAGGTTGATGAGAACGTGCAACGCGGTTTTGTTTTTGTGTAATCAAAAATCGGAAAGAAGTATCGATTTATTTTTTCATGCTAAATATCTTCAGTGAGATACAGGCAAAAGCCTAGTTTACTGGGGATACGACAAATGAAAGGCAACAAACCCAGATCCATTAAAATTGTATGTCTTAATCAAATTACCTGTTGTTTTTTCGCAAATTATGGATATTTATTGTCATGTGTAACTAAATAAATAAATAAAAATGCTTTAAGTAGCGCTTGCTTGCACTACGCTCAAACATACATTGTTTATTGGCCTTCCCAGTTTTTTACGTCGTCTTTTACTATCTATGCTGTGAGACTCTGGAACCAGTTACAAACCAATGTTAGACTTACTCCGTCCTTGGCATGCTTTAAGAAGCGACTGAAAAAACTCTTAATTTCTAGTCAGTAAAATAACGTGTTTCATTCCTGATTTGTCTTTTCCTTTCCTCTCCACCATCCCTTCCTTTCCTTTTGATTGATGATATCTCACTTTATATGAAAAAGAATGTTCGGGTGATTGTCCGTCTTTGTGGGGTTCGTGGGCATATGCTCACGTATGTGTTTATGAATTTCGTGGGGATGGATAGTCATTTGAATGATTTATGCGACAACGTAACTTGCTTCATTTACTTTTGTCTGGTTGGTTGGAAGAGATTGCCGCCTGGCAATAAGCCTACCAGATTGTATTTGCAATAAAAGTGTTAAATAAATAAATAAAAAAATATGACTTCTGTTATATATATTCTTTTTTTTTTATTATTAATTTTGATAAGACCTACGAAAAAAAGATTATGTTCAAGTGCTTCTTAAAGCTTCACACGCCATCAATATATCTAATACTAAAATGCGCCATTCCACGCTACATAACCGGTAACGACAAAAATTTTATCACAATGCTCCACCCTATCGGATCAATTTTGAACTATCAATTTATTAGTTAAGGAAGAAATCGACCTTAAAGTTGCACTCCTCTTCGAAGGAGATTTTCATTAACCCTTCCCTTACGGTGATAAAAATGAAACGCATGTTCCGGTGTTGGGTAGTGAGTACGCGATCAAAAATTAGCGATTTTAAATCGGAAAAATAAGAACATTCATAGATAATCCCCTTAATTAATTATAATTGAAGTTAAAAATTTTAATAATTGAGATTTATTTGCTAAAAACATTAAAAAACCATCTGGCAACGCTCACGGAACGGGCGTAGGTCTAATCTATTTGCAAGCCTAAAAGCTACTGCGGCGCGGAGGGGTAGTGGCTTACGCTTGCGACGATTGAGACAATTGAGCTCCTCGCAATTCAGTGGAGTATGCAAGAGTGAGATGCGAATATAGTGTCGCGCTTCCCGCATACTTTTCACCTATCGTCAAGACCCAAGATCGAGGCACTCACAGCGTTTAAATGCGAATTTGTTTCCGATATTCAGAAAATACTTACGATGTAGTCGATAAATTCTGATTATTATTAATATTATTTTTTAAATCAATGCGTAAATATATTATGGAGGAATACCTAAAATCTTAACCTTGTATTTATTATATTTATAGAGATATTGATGGTTATTAGAAGCAACGTGTAGAAGATACCCAACACAGGGAAGGAAAGGTTAAGGGAGTCGAAAACAAGTCTAGTTGGTTGGTAGACATTGCAGCCTGACAATAAGCTCGCCAGATTTTATTTGCAATAAAATTGTTAAATTAATATGTTAAATACCATTTAGGCTAAATTAATGTGGAAAATTTTATCGTAAATGAAATACAATTCATTAAAAATGTCTTTAGAGGAATTAATGCTTCCCTCTGTATCTTTCTCTTTCCATCATAAATACTGTCTGTGAAACAAGTTGGGCAAGTGCAATAAATCGGTGTCACCTTGTGGCACTCCGAGTTCATTAACAAATTGGTGATAATTTAGTATCGGTCGTTACTTGACGGACCACCATAGTCGAGGTGGATCATGTTACTTACTTGAACACCATTCAAACGGATCACACTTCGAGTGTTCAACTGCAGAGATAATCTGATGCACTTACCTGTAACAAAGAAGAAAAACATTTGTTAGAAAGAAAAAATAGTAATAAGTAATTATTTATTTATATTATTTATAGTTAAGGCATTAACATTGTGGAGGTTTAAATACATTATAATTTGTTTTATCAAACACTGTTTATTCCACTTTAACCGTTTAAGTGCCGGAAGTTATTAGTATGGCCGTACCCAGCAGGCCGGGATTTTTTCAACAAAAATAAAACCTTAAAAAATATATATTTTTTGTATACAGATATAAAGGATATTATGAAAACTTACTAAATATATACACCGTGGGGCGTTTGAGCTGCCGTTCACTCAGAAAAACACAGCTTAAATATTCACAAAATGTCAGGGTTGTCACAACTTGACACAGAAAACACGTTTACTTATAAATATAGTGGAATATAATAAACTTTGTAAACTAAAATCAACAAATTATCTGTATGATGTATAATAAAGCGCAAAAGGTAAATCAACTATAAAATAAAACCGTTAAAAGTCTATATAAACGTCGTATTATGCCGCAAAACTACCGCTAATAAACAAAGAATACATGAAAACACACTTAAATAAATAAATACTTTGAAAAATTAACAAAAATACCGCACAAAAGTTAAAAATCAACCATTGAACAAAACTACAAACGAAGTCATTATAAATCATCGCAATTACATCGCATAAAACTGTAGTCGGTAACCCTGTATCAGAGACACGTATTGACTGTCAGTGAAAGCTTTTAGAAAGATGACTGTAACTTTGATAATATCGGTAAATTGTAATATTTAAGTATTTCTTGACCATCCCAATAGATATCCCTATGTGTTATAATTTATAAATTATTACAATTGGATTTGATATTGGCTTGCGACAAGTTCAAAGGAGAGCGCGTTTACGCGCTCATTTTGGATGGCCGGCCTGGCGGAACACTGAATCGGAGAGCGCGTCAACACGCTCGTGGCAGTGAACCGGTTAAGTAACGGTATAACCCTACCGGTTTCAAGGCTTTCACTTCATCATCAAAAGTTATATCAAAAGGTGCGTTTTTGTGCGTCATACCACCTGCGAATGCTATTTGTCACTTTATGCTGATGTGATCTATGAATAAAGAAAAACATGATCATAATATCCAAGTATGTACGCAAAACCAACGTTCCCTCTTAAGTATGCGTGTGTGGCCACACATCTGTTAAAAATTGTCCGCACACATGTTTCCATCTTCCGCACACACTCAAAGAAAGGAACTTGTAACCATATTTTGTTTTGCGCAATTATATATTTTATGATGGGTTATCAGGTTCCTTTCTTTGAGATATGTGCGGAACATGGAAACACCATATTAATAGTTTGATCAAAAAGTTTTAGGACCGGCCACCGTGTGGCGCTGTCAGTCCCCCGATTGGAGTTCTTTTTTTTGTTAGGTTACCACATCTACATTGACATTTCCCTCTAAATTTCAGCGTCATAGCTTGACATTAGTAAAAGTTACGCTGTATTGAGTACATCTACCTTTGTGCGTGTTTTCAATTTTTTACAAGTTTGAAAATGGCATCAACTGTGCATCAACGAGTTTGCATTAAATTTTGTGTGAAAAACGGATTTAACGGTCCGCAGATCTTGGAAATGTTGGAAAAGTGTTTTTTGGTGGCACGAACGCTTCAGAAGTGGTCGTGAGTCGGTCGAGAATGACGAACGCAGTGGCAGTCGAAAACCGATGAAAACATCGATAAAATCAATGAAATGTTGGCCGAAAACCGCCAACTACCATCAGAGAGCTGGCAGAGGACTTGAACATCGCTTATGGATCCGCTCAAGACATTTTGGTTAGTGATTTGGGCCTCAGACGTATCGCTGCAAAACTGGTGCCGAAATACCTCAATTTCATGCAAAAAAAGGACCGCGTTGAAATCTCAAAAGACATGATTTCCATGAGTTTTTGACCAAAAACAACACGACTACTATCCAGCAGCCTTCGAATTCACCTGATCTGGCTCCCTGCGACTTTTTCCTGTTCAACCGATTTAAAAAACCGCTTCGCGGAACGCGTTACAGCACCCGAGAGGATGTCATGAAAAAATCGAAGACGGCTCTGATGGACATACCGAAAATTGAGTACCAGCGGTGTTTCGAGGATTGGATCAAGCGCTGGCGTAAGTGTGTTGCAGTCGATGGAGAGTACTTTGAAGGGGACTATATCGATTTTGATGAATAAACTTGTATTTTCGAATTTTATGAATAAAGTCCTAAAACTTTTTGATCAAGGTAGTATGTTACGTATTTCGAATAAAGACTTCACGAATTATCCTTTGTTCAAAAGTCTTCGTGTTATTTTATTGGTGTTTTAATTTTTTTGCTTCCCTCTTTTTTTCTTGCACATACATATATAAGTTGGTGGGCCGCACACACCGCGCAAGACAAGTAACACGTTGAAACATCGCGCAAGACAAGTAACACGTTGACTTTATTTTTAGTTTGTGTGTATCGTGCAGTTAATATGCTTTCAATCATTCAGTTGAAATTCCTTCGGAATCATGTGAAACCTTTTATAAAACGATAAAAAATAAAGCTTATCGATTACTTCGACAGTTAATACCTCTTGTTCGTTGCATTCCTCAGTGTTACGCGTTCATTTCTACAGTACTTACAGTTTATAATCGTTTACGGTTGATTTTGATAATAAATTGTGAGTATTTAATAAATTTGAAGACCTGCAAAATAGTCTGGAAAGGTGGAGAAGAATCTTGGAGGGCAATAGATTGAGACTGAGCAGAAAGAAAACAGAGTATCTGTACCTACCATTCGAGAACACAAATGCTGTCACTCCCGTAATGCAAATGGATCGAGAAACATTACCAAATTGTGACTCCTTTAAGTATCTTGGGTCACTCATCCATAGCATAGCGATGGAGGATGTGCAGCAGATGTAACACATAGAATTAGTGTTGGATGGATGAAGTTTAGATCAATGACGGGAGTTCTATGTGATCCGAAAATGCCAGTAAGGTTAAAAGGAAAAATATACCAAACGATTGTCAGACCCGCACTCATCTATGACTCCGAATGCTGGACGATGTATAACTCTTACTCTAGGCAACTAGAAACTGTTGAAATGCGCATGCTAAGATGGTCAGCTGGTGTGTCCCTAAGAGACAAAATAAAAACTCACGCATTCGTGGAAGCCTAGGTGTTACAGACATCAACAGTAAGATGGAGGAGAGGCGGATGGATTGAGATGGTATGGGCACGTTGGACGCAGAGCACCCGATCACATTGTGAACTAGGCAATCTCCATGGATCTTCCTCGAATAACAACCAGAGGAAGACCAAAGAATTCATGGGTGGTGCAAAAGGATAACTTGATGCAGAGGCACGGCCTGGGGGACGTAGTCCGGGACAGAAGAGCATACAACCTGAGGACGAGGATAGCTGACCCCAACAGTCTTCGCAGACAATGAGTTGGGATGGAGCCAGGGAGAAGAAGACCATTTTGGAAAGAGTCTGAGAGTGGAGTCGAATAAATGCTGTAGAAATGCGTGAATTGATAATAATACATTGAGTGGCAATAGAAGACGTATAGACAATATGGAATTAAGTGATTAGGGATGAATGTGAACTTAATTAAAGCTGATGTGTTAAGTACGCTTAGATGGCTTGGGCATGTGGAACGAATGAATGAAGAAAGACTTATAAAACAAATACATTGTGCAACTGGTGATAATGTGAGTAGAAAGCGTGTGATAGGAAGACCATGGAAAGTATGGTTGGATCAATATATGTATAAATGTAGAAGAAAGCGAAGGATGTGCGTCAAGGACGACTTCCGTGGCCTGGTGGATAGACACTTGTCTGCCGATCCGGAGGTTGCGGGTTCGATCCCCGCTGGAACCCAGATATTTTTAAATAGGATTCCAGTGTAGTTAACACTTAGGGCCTATAAAAATATATTTCTGGTTGGTTGGAAGAGATTGTCACATGGCAATAAACTCGCCAGGTTAAAAAAAAAAAAAAAAAGATCGCCACCACAGTGCGCCAACATCAGTATACTATACAGGGAGTGGCATTAAACAGAGTTTCTGTATTCAATTATTTGGGCGTAACCTTTGATGTCGGACTCACGTTCGTTAACCATGTCTCGCGTTTGATATCGGACTGTTACAAACTACTCGGTTTTATTATAATGAGAATATCGAGAGAATTTGACAGCACCGATATCCTACGAAACTTGTATAATAATCTAATTAGAACCAAATTAGAATATGCATCTACGGTTTGGGCTCCTCATCAGCTCAAATATAAAAACAATATAGAACAAATACAAAAAAAATCCTCAGATATCTATGGTACAGAACAAAGGGGGATTACTCAAAATATACTCACCATGTCGAACTTCTCACGGTGTGTAACTATAGAAGCCTCGAAACAAGAAGGCAAGAATCCATTGTGATATTCCTACTGAAGGTTTTTCAAGGTGGCTTTAACTGTCCCGCGATTCTAGAAGCACTAAGTTTATATGTCCCTAATAAATTTAGCCGTGCAAGGAATCACCCTCTGTTCTATGATACATGCCAAATCACAGAAGGAACATCATGGCTACACAAACACTCAGTCACTCGACCCCGCCTAGCACTATGAGAAGAATCCTGGCTGATATTCTTCCTAACAAATAAGCTAACTCTAGAAGCAGATCCTCTTTGTGTAACAGGAGAAATACGTGCAAAGTGGATTAAAAAAAGATAGGAAAGTTAAGTACTCCGTCCTCTCTGCCTACCCCTACAGGGTAACGGCGTGATGGTATGTATGAACTCGAGACACTAGATACCTAAATATAATGCAACAATTACCGGACGACTGACGTTTTGATGTCATTTAGATGACAAATTGACCATGATAAGTTGATTCGAAAACTATTCAATTCCCATTCTAAAATTCCTTTTGTATTCGTCGTTGAAAGAGAAGTCCACGTCTTGACTTCTTTATCTCCGGAGATTGGGGCTGATGAAAAGAATTAAAGACTTCCAAATGGAAGCGCAGATTAAGCAGGATGACTTTTGAATATTCCACAGTTGTCACGGCATAAATATGTCATTGTTTGGACGTCACATCATGGCATCACAATGCTGACAGGTAGACTTCAACACCTTTTTTCATTTTGAATAGTTCGTTACACTGCTTGGAATATAGAAGCAAAAGGGTTAAACTATTGTAATAAATTCTTTATATATTATTTATAGTTAAAGCATTAACATTGTGGATGTTTAAAGACATTTAAATACCTCGGAAGTATCCTAGTGGAAGACCTCGACCCAGAAACCTAAGTCAAGTGCAGAATTGAATCATCTCGTGCGGCTTTCAATAAAATGAGAAGCGTATTCTGCGATGATAATCTAAACTTGAAACTTCGACAACGGTTAGTCAAATGCTACGTTTGGTCAATGTTATTGCGTGGAGTGGAATCATGGACCCTCTAAGTTGGTAGTATGAACCGACTGGAAGCATTCGAAATGTGGATACACCGGAGAATGCTGCGGATACCCTGGACGGATATGGTCAGCAACACGAGGGTTCTTCAAAGAGCCAAAGTTGATAGAGAGCTGCTGACTTATATTAAAATCCGAAAGGTGTCGTATTTGGGGCATGTACTTATTATTGCACGATATTAGAGGAGACGAGAGAAGACATTAGAGGAGCCAAGTACAAATTATTGCACCTGATCATCCAAGGCAAAATCGAGGGTCGAAGAGGTGTTGGCAGGGGGCAAATCTCCTGGCTCCGCAATATACGTGATTGGACTGGTATAGGGAGCGTTGGGGATCTTTTTCGGGATGCCGGGGACAAATATGCCTACTCTCAGGTGAAATTCAACGTTGAGAAGACCTGATATGATACTTAGAAGTAGAAGAAATACATTGTAATTTGTTTTTATCAAACACTGTTCATTCCACTTTATGTAACGGTATAGTCCTACCGGTTTCAAGGTTTTCACCTCAACATCAGGGGAGTATAAAAAAGTATTTTTTTGTGCTCAATAATAAGCTATTTCAGAATTATTATCTATTTCAATAACAATGATTAGCTATTTCAGTATAAATTAAGAATATTTGTTAAGGCGGATTTGTGTTCACTAAATCTCTTTTCAAATGATCTTCCTGTATATAATTCATTCTTGTTTGTGCTCCCTGATGTTGAAGTCAAAACCTTGAAACCGGTAGGGTTATACCGTTGCATAAAGTGGAATAAACAGTGTTTGATAAAACAGATAACTATAAATTCATTAATAATAATTATTATTATTTTTGAAAGACAATTTATACAGCGCCGATGAGAGAGCAGCGCCATTTATTTATTTATTTTACACATGACAAGAAATATACATAATTTGCGAAAAAATAACAGGTTATTTAATTAGGACACACAAATTTAATGGATCTGGGTTTGTTGCCTTTCATTTGTCGTGTCTCAAGTAAACTAGGATTTTGCCTGTATCTCACTGTAGACATATAGCGTGAAAAAATTAATTGATATTTATTTTCTCTACTCAATTAAATAAATAAATATAGGTTTATTGACAGCAACATAGTATGTACAAAATATATTTAAATGACACTTCTAAAACACATAAATTGCAGATAATACATTAAATACAGAAGCTATCAAAAGGTCTGGGCTCATCTAATAACATCCCCTCGGCCAAGATACACCCCACCAATATAGGGCGAACCCAGCCACGGGGACACCAGATGTTTTTCATCCCACACCCTTGAACACGTAGAACAAGAAGAAAAATAAACAGATGACAAAAAAATATATACAAGAGAGAAGACATTAAAAAGGTCCGTGCTCATCCCACAAACATTCCCCCGGCCAAGATACACCCCACCAATGTAGAGCGAGCCCGACCGCAACGGCATCGGGGGGCTTCCATCCCACACCCCCGCATATCTAGATTAAATAATAAATAAATAAAAAAACAAAAAAAAAACGTATGACAGAAAACAAAATAAAAAGTAAACCCACATATACCACCTCAGGTTACTACTAACTGTCAGCAAGAACGGAAAAAAGAAAAGCCTCAAAAGAGTCCAAATTTTACAAAACGACAAATTGGAGATGAAATAGTTGAAACAACATTGAAATAGTTAGGCAGTAATACATGTATATGTATACATCACATGAAATCAAACTCCTCACACTTCATCACTCCAGACAGACCAAAACATTCATCCCACAATATACCCCACATAAACATTAAAAAAAAATCAAAAATACCTCACTTAAGAGCTCACACAAACCTTTGCTACAAGTCATTCCTCTTGCAAGGCCAACTATCCAAACTCCTGTCACAATAATATGCTTATTTGGCTCCCATTACATACAATGGCGTGCCGACTTCAATAAAGGTAAAGTTAGGAAAACCATTTAGACAGTCGATCGGAGCGTGGTTGTTATTGCGACAGGATTTTGAGTACTTGGGCTTTCAGGATGAATGACGAGTGGAAAAGATTTGTGTGAGCTCGTGAGTGTGGGTTTCTTCTTGTTGTTTTAATTTTGTTTGTTTTTGTATTTGTGTTTCTGTGTATTTTTCGTTTTAATTTTTATTCTTATGATTGTGTGCGGTATATTGTGGGATGAAAATTTTTGGTCTTTCTGGAGTGATAATGTGTGAGGAGTTGAATTTCGCATGATGTTTCCAGTTGTAGTTGAGTGTCACTGTTTGTCAGGTTAATGAGAGCGTGCAACGGGGCTTTTTTGTGAAATCAAAAATCGGAAAGAAGTATCGATTTATTTTTTCATGCTAAATATCCTCAGTGAGATACAGGCAAAGCCTAGTTTACTGGGGATACGACAAATGAAAGGCAACAAACCCAGATCCATTAAAATTATATGTCCAAATCAAATTATCTGTTGTTTTTCTCAAATTGTGTATATTTCTTGTCATGTGTAACAATAAATAATAAAAAAATAAACAAATAACAACAAATACCTAATTATATTTAATTCAGAAGCAAAACATTAACTGTATACTGTAGATTGATTTTTGAAATGAAATAAAAGCGTATGCCTTTCTTCCATACGTGACGCCATTTCGTTAATTCCCTTCTGGGATTTTTCTCGCAAATGTGGAGTCTCGCATTCAAAACAGGCCAGTCACAAAGCGTCGCCCGTCCCGCATTTCATCCCCCAAATAATGCAATTATAATCCCTTTGAAATATTCAATAGTTTAAGTAGACGTGAAGGATTAAAACATCCCCCTCCGTCGTTCCATTCCGCTCCTGTGACTCGTTCAGTCCGTGAGCTTAAAACACGGAACAAAAAAAATAATGCTTTGGCAGGTCAAGCGTTAATTGTATTCAGGGTTGGATGTAAGAATTATGAATTTATTTAACATACAAATTGAGTTGATATTCGAATTATCCAACAACCTGTATATTTTCAAAATAAAAATCATTCAAGACTTTATTTACTTACAATTATTTATTTATAATGTATGAATTTCATTGCGTTTACCACAAAATAATGGTTTGAGCCAATATCTCGTGACTGAGACAGTTTATATTTAGTGACTGAGACAGTTTATGTCTAGTGACTAAGACAGTTTATATCTAGAGACTAAGACAGTTTATATCTAGAGACTGAGACAGTTTATATCTAGTAACTGAGACAGTTTATATCTAGAGACTGAGACAGTTTATATCTGGTGACTAAGACAGTTTATATCTAGAGACAGTTTATATCTATTTACTGAGACAGTTTATATCTAGAGACTGAGAACGTTTATATCTAGTAAATAAGACATTTTATATCTAGAGACTAACACAGTTTATATCTAGAGACTGGGATAGTTTATATCTAGTGACTGAGATAGTTTATATCTAGTGACAGAAACATTTTATACCTAGACACTGAGACAGTTTATATCTAGTGACTGAAACAGTTTATGTCGAGACACTGAGACAGTTAATATCTAGAGACTGAGATAGTTTATATTTAGTGACTGTGACAGTTTATGTCTAGTGACTGAGACAGTTTATGTCTAGTGGCTGAGACAGTTTATATCTAGAGACTAACACAGTTTATATCTAGAGACTGGGATAGTTTATATCTAGTGACTGAGATAGTTTATATCTAGTGGCAGAAACATTTTATACCTAGACACTGAGACAGTTTATATCAACAGACTGAGACAGTTTATATCTAGTGACTGAAACAGTTTATGTCGAGACACTTCATATCTAGAGACTGAGACAGTTTATATCTAGTGACTGAAACAGTTTATGTCGAGACACTTCATATCTAGAGACTGAGATAGTTTATATTTAGTGACTGAGATAGTTTTTGTCTAGTGACTGAGATAGTTTATATCTAGAGAATGAGACAGTTTATATCTAGTGACTGAGATAGTTTATATCTAGTGACAAAAACATTTTATACCTAGACACTAATACAGTTTATATCAACAGACTGAGACAATTTATATCTAACGACTGAAACAGTGTATGTCGAGACACTTAATATCTAGAGACTGAGATAGTTTATATTTAGTGACGGAGACAGTTTATGTCTAGTGGCTGAGACAGTTTATATCTAGTGACTGAGATAGTTTATATCTATAGTTTTGTGAACGTCGGCCGATGTTTTTTCATGTTTTGAGCAATTAAATTTTATTTTTATTTTTATTATTTTTATTTTTATTATTTTTCCGATTTTAAATCGCTCATTTTTACGTGTGTATTATATACACAGCACCGGAAGCTCGGATTTTTTTAGCACATGAAGGGAAAGTTTAAGTAGGGGGTCTGTTATATCTAAAATACATTTTTTTCTAGTCGTAATAGGTACATGAGAGGGAGGGAGAAGTGGCTAATAATAAAAACATGACACCACAAAGAGAAAAAAACGTAATTTTTTAAGATTCAAGATACAATTTGGTAAAATTTTATTTCAATGTAAAATAAATAAAAAAAAAATGACAGTAAAATTGTCTTTTATGGGTTGGGTCGCTTTTGCATAAACACGCCCATATGTCACACTCCAACATTCCACATTCCCTCTCGCCACGTCAGCGGTGAACGTAAAAACGTTACTTTTTTGTATTTTTTTTGTATTGTTTTACGTGTTATCTTGTCCCTCGGTCGTGTTTTTTTTTTAAATCTTTTTTCTCTGTTTTTTTTACCTCGGTTAGGACAATAAAAATGTGTTTTTTGTGTGTTTTACAAATGGTTAACGTCGTGGGACGGGACAAGATCCGTCGTTAAACCGTCATTAGCTGTTGGAATCACCTGCATTCTTGTATTTTGTCCCAGCATTATGTATGTCAGATAAAACAACATTATTTAGATAAAAAATGTAAGAAACAACATCACAAATTTGATTCAGTAATGCGATTTAAAAATAAGTAACTTACAGACATACATACACACATTCGTTTACGACCTCTGTGGCCTTGTTAGTAAGACACTTGTCTCTCAGCCCGGAGGTGGCAGGTTCAATTCCTGTTGGAACCCAGATTTTTATAAAATAACCCATATTTCTCATTACCCTTTCCTTTCCTGTGCTAAAAAAATCCGCCTGTTCCGGTGCTGTGTATTCAATACACATGTAAAAATTAGCGATTTAAAATAGAAAAAATAAGAGTATTCATAGCCAATCGCTTAAATTAATTAAATTTGAAGTCAAAAGTGATAATAATTGAAATTTTATTGCTGAAAACATGAATATACATCGGCCGACGTTCACAAAAACAGGCGAAGAGACCACCTCAAATGGATGCCCGCGAGCTACTAAAGCGAGAGAAGAATTTCTTGCGTTCCCATATACCGAAGTAGAGTGAGAGTGAGACGTGAATAGCATCGCTTCCTCAGCCATAGCGATTTTTTAGAATTAATATACCTACGTCACACACTGGCACACGTTTGATTGTATCGGTGAATTTATTCCCGATTTTCACAAAATATCTCTGATGTGGCCAATGATAAGTGCTAATTATTATTAATATTATTTTTTCATTCAATGCGTAAATGTATAACGGAGGAATACCTAAAATCTGAACCCAGTATTTATTATATTTATAGAGATATTTAAGTTTTTAGAAGCAATGTGTATCAGTTACACATCACAGGACAGGAAAGGTTAACATCGTTCTGGTTGGATGGAAGATATTGCCACGTGGCAATAAGCCCGCCAGGTTACACAAGATACACCGAAAGAGTATTACAATACAATAATACAATATTGTAATTTGTTTTTATCAAACACTACAAATAGTGAGGTTCATGGCCGCGCGGTAACGCATTGAACCTCCGTGCGGAAGGTCGTCGGTTCGAACGTCGCGCAGTGCTACTCCCCTCGAACGACACAGCCACTTTTTTGCCTAGTGTTCGAAGGTATAAGGATACCTATGACCTCGGTCATATCTATTCTTTAAAAAAATCGTTTATTCCACTTTTTGTAACTGTGTAACCCTACTGGTTTCGAAACTTTCACCTCATCAACAGGGGAACACAAACAAGTCTTGGGATAAATTCTATATAGGAAAGACAGGAAGATCTTTTCAAAAGAGATTTCGTGAACACAAATCCGTCTTAACAAATCCTCTAATTTATTCTGAAATGGCTAATCATTGTCACCGTGAGAATCATACTTTTTCTATCGATGATGCCAAATTGTTACATATCAGTAGTAACGGAAATAAATTGGACAGATTAGAGGCCCTAGAAATTTATAAGTAAGCACGTCGAGGCGAACATCTGGTAAACACATATATCCCAAAAATTTCTCCACTGCTGGCCGAGATCGTGCTATGCCTCCCTCAGCCCTCAGTCCCCAGCCCGAATGTCCCCAACCGTTGAAGCGTGTATATCGGTACCAGTTCGAACAGAATTCGGTGTTGTTTGTGCTCCCCTGAAGATGGTGGTATGACGCACAAAAACGCAACATTTGATATAACTTTTGATGTTGAGGTGAAAACCTTGAAACCGGTAGGGTTATACCGTTACAAAAAGTTGAATAAACAGTGTTTAAAACAAATTACAATATCCTAAACCTCCACAGTGTTAATGCCTTAACTATAAACAGTATTAAAAAAAAAATACAATACATTCCATTACGTAATTTCTCTATCGGGTTAGGCAAAGAGGAGAGAGCGCCAGACTTCCTATCACGACACACATCCTTAGCCTGCTTCACGTCCATACACCTTCACATAGAACTTCTCTGAGATTATTTCAAAATATCACTCACTTGATCCAATCATACTTTCTTTGATCTTCTACTGAGATCTGAGAATGAATTTTGCGAAATCAAAGTAATAGTGATAGAAAAGTTTGAAAGGAAAAAAAAATGCGATATATGGTTCTTGAGTTAGAGCGCTCTTAAAGAGAGTATGACCTTTAACCTGTAAGCTATACTTGAGAAAATGTAGCATGGTCCCTGTAACAGTTCACAAATTTGCCCCAATACAACCATGTAACGACGTTCAGTAATTTTAATTATTTTATCAACTCTAATATAAGCCTCGATTCTAATAAATAGCAAGTTATTTATATACATTACATAAAACTAACAATAATGACAAATTAATACATCTTGTTACAAATTAGCAAAAATGTGGCAGTTTGTTAAAATCAAATAATATTTGGCGACGTTCGTCTAAAGTCACTACGTTAGTCTGCATTGGCTAGGGATGGGGTATACGATAATTGGATTTTCGATTTTTTTCTACCTAAAATGAAATGTTCGTAATTAGTATTAATTCACAGTGGATCTTGCCCTATTTAAAGATATTGTAGATACAAATCATACAATACATTAGAAAGTCAGTATAATGAAAATTAGGAATTAAAACGTCAGTTTAGAGAAAAACAATTTTTCGATTTATAAAAAAAACGACTCGATTTGTAAAAAAAAAACGATTTTAACCCATCCATTTGAGACATGACATTTCAAATGTCACAGGGACCATCCTACATTTTCTCAAGAATAGTGAGTTACTATATATAGGAACAATATAGTATGTACCCAGTGTGAGTTTTTATAATTTTTTTTTTGAGGTTGATTAATCATGCATGATGCATGTTTCGTTTTATAAATCGATAAAAGCGAAAACTGTATTGCGAATTGGAATTTATTATTACAAATCAATACAATTATTTTTTTTGGTATAATGTATACTTTTTTGGTATAATGAATACTTTTTTGGTATAATGTATACTTTTTTGGTATAATGTATACTTTTTTGGTATAATGTACACTTTTTTGGTATAATGTATACTTTTTTGGTATAATGTATACTTTTTTGGTATAATGTACACTTTTTTGGTATAATGTATACTTCTTTGGTATAATGTATACTTTTTTGGTATAATGCATATTTTTTTGGTATAATGCATACTTTTTTGGTATAATGTATACTTTTTTGGTATAATGTATACTTTTTTGGTATAATGTACACTTTTTTGGTATAATGTACACTTTTTTGGTATAATGTATACTTTTTTGGTATAATATATATTTTTTTGGTATAATGTATATTTTTTTGGTAAAATGTATACTTTTTTTGGTATAATGTATACTTTTTTGGTATAATGTATACATTTTTGGTATAATGTATACTTTTTCGGTACAATGTATACTTTTTTGGTATAATGCATACTTTTTTGGTACAATGTATACTTTTTTGGTATAATGCATACATTTTTGGTATAATGTATACTTTTTTGGCATAATATATATTTTTTTGGTATAATGTATACTTTTTTGGTATAATGTATACTTTTTTGGTATAATGTATACTTTTTTGCTATAATGTATACTTTTTTGGTATAATGTATACTTTTTGGTAAAATGCATACTTTTTTGGTGTAATGCATACTTTTTTGGTATAATGTATACTTTTTTGGTATAATGTATACTTTTTTGGTATAATGTATACTTTTTTGGTATAATGTATACTTTCTTGGTATAATATAAATTTTTTTGGTATAATGTATATTTTTTTGGTAAAATGTATACTTTTTTGGTATAATGTATACTTTTTTGGTATAATGCATACATTTTTGGTATAATGTATACTTTTTCGGTACAATGTATACTTTTTTGGTATAATGCATACTTTTTTGGTACAATGTATACTTTTTTGGTATAATGTATACTTTTTTGGCATTATATATTTTTTTTTGGTATAATGTTTACTTTTTTGGTATAATGAATACTTTTTTGGTATAATGCATAATTTTTTGGTATAATGTATACTTTTTTGGTATAATGTATACTTTTTTGTTATAATGTATACCTTTTTTTGGATGTCAATGTGAAACGCACCGGTGTACTAACTTGAGATAAGTTAGGTTCACACGCACCCGTGCGTTCATACTCACTTAGAGGTTAAACGGCTCTGTATAAACTGTTCATTTATTATTATTAATATTGCTTTATTGAAATCGAAGCCGCATCGCCAGCACAATGTAACCCAAGCATACACAAATGAATATGCGCAGTATTGTTTTGAAAACAATAAAGGCCCGGATTTTGTTTAAATCCGTTTATTGCAAATCCGGCGTTGTTATATTGTTCGCCGAGCCAGAAACGAAATGGCCTCGAGTCGGAATAAAAACGGATAAAAGATAATAAAAATGAATAAAAACGGATAAATCAAAGGAGACCGGAACCGAGCCCGGAACGGCAGTAAATGCGTCGCCCGTACACGCAGGAAATGGTGTTTTTACTGGAAATTTACGCCTTTCCTGGAATTTTTCGTTGCCCCCTTAATTATTTGACAGTTTGTTTAGTTTCAAAATTAATTTCAAACAGTTTGTAACTTAATTAATTTATTAATTTTTCAGTCTATAAATCGTTCAATCAGATGTCAAAAAAATTATTGAAACTATTGATTGATTTGGTGTTTATATCGTTTGTGGAATGTATGGGTTAGCTCAAAATAACTGGAACAGATAAGTTCTGTTATCTGGGCAGTATGTTTATGTGTGATGGGGGAGTTGGAAGAGACGTTGGAAGACGGGTAGCGACAGGGAAGAAGGTAAACGGAGCACTTAAGGGGGTATTCTACTATAGAAATTTGAAAAAAAAAATTTTTTTTGCATATTTTTAAAGTTTAAGCCTTTGAGAATATGTTCTCAAAAGGAAATTAAAAAATTCTCAATATTTAACGAAGTTATAGCTATAAATGAGGCAGCAATTACGCCGCACCGGTATGACTCGGACAATAATCTCAAAACTTTAAACGCGTTTTTCTCGAAACTACTTTTTTCAACCTGGTCGACATGAAATTTCAAGCTCTATTCAACCGATTGCCTTCAAATTTGATATGAAACTTTAATAAATATTTTTATATCGTCCCTACCTTGAAAAATTCAAAACTATTATTAAACTATTTTTTAAAAAATTAAAATATTTGAAAAAAAGGGTAAAAAAATAGATATTTTTTCAGACAGCCGCCATTTTACGATTTTTTTATTTATTTGTTTGTTTTTGGTACTAACTATAACGACATTATTCTTTATTATGAAATTGTGTATGATTTTTGTTTAAAATTTACAAAAGGGCTTCATTCATGTCGACCAGCTTACCCCCTTTTTTTTTTACAACAATATTTTTTTTTTTTTTTTTTTTTTATTAAACTAGTAAATTATTATACAAACATTTGTCAAGGCTATACCTATGTACAAATTTATTACTTAACTAATCTTAATTATATGTTATAATTTATGAACTTATTTAATCTTATTTTCCTACATATCATTTTATTTTATTTATTCAATCTTAATATATGAGATCTTAGAAATAATTAACACCTACATACTACTTATAACTAGATAACAATTCTTACACTAATTATTCAGCAAAAACAAGTCCACTCGTTCAGGCTACTTGTATTCCATCACATTCACTCAGACCTTGGTCGTCCCAGCTAATACTGTAGGTGGACTAGTCAGGCAACAGATAATGCTTCGGGAGCTTGTGCTTATAACGGAAGGGTAGGTCGGATTTACTCTCGTAAGCCCCCAGGGCAGCGACTAAGGGATTTCTGTGATTTTGTTGGCTTTTATAGAACTTCACGGTCCAAGCGAGAATGTGGTGTTGTAGGGTTTCTTCTCGCTGTTCAGCGTGAAGTCGGGTAAGATTTGTTCTGGGATGGGTGTTAAAAGATATCTTGAATGCCTTGTTCTGCACTCTCTGGAGTTTCAGGTGATCCGTGTTGCTCACACTACCCCAAACGGGTGCAGCATAGGTCAAGATAGGACGAATAAGGGTTTTATAGAGGAGGAGCTTATTTTTGGGTGAAAGGAAGCTGCGTCGATGAAATATCGAACTGATAGCCCCTATGCCCTTGTGACCCTTCTGTCTGATGGTATTCAAATGGGTTTTCCACGTCAGTCGCCGGTCAAGGTGCAGGCCGAGGTATTTAACCACGTCCTGCCACTCAACCAGGCAACCACCGATGAATAAGGGCATCGACGGCACTCTTTCCTTGATTTTTCGGGAGAACATGATGGCCTCAGTTTTGGCGTCATTGATTTTGAGCCTCCAGTCCTGGTAGTATTTCTCAAGGATCTCAAGAGCAATCTGAAGACGGCGACCAGCTCGATCCACCTTGAGTGACGATGCGTAGCATGCCGCATCGTCAGCAAAGAGTGCGAGTTTACAGTTTGGGGGAGTAGGAATGTCGTGTGTGTAAATGTTAAATAGACATGGTCCAAGTATACTGCCTTGGGGGACACCCATAGGGATGGGCCTGGCGGATGACGTAGAATGATGAGTGGTGACTGTGAAACTTCTATTGGAAAGGTAGGATTGAAGTAGTTTCACGAGATAGAGTGGAGTGCCAGTGAGGAGAAGTTTGTGAAGAAGGCCATCATGCCAGACAGTATCAAAAGCCTTCTCAAGGTCCAGCAGTACCATGCCAGTACTTCTGTTCCTATTGAAGCCCATCGACACGTCTTCCACGACACGGGTAAGTTGCTGGACCGTGTTGTGTCTTGTTCTAAATCCAAATTGCTCATGAGGGAATGTATTATTGGATTCGTGATGGAACACTAGCCTTGAGGCAACCACTCTCTCAAGGATCTTGCCAAGACCTGGAAGAAGGCTGATGGGCCTGTAGCTAGTTGGATTTTCGGTAGGTTTATTTGGCTTGTGGATAGGAACAATATTGGCTACTTTCCAAATACTCGGAAAATAGCCATTAAGGAGTGAGGCATTTATTATTTTAGTAAGAAAAATCCTCGCTTTGAGTGGTAACTGTTTAAGAAGGCTATTGTGTATATTGTCGGGACCGGGTGCTTTTCGTGTTTTAAGTCTGTCAAGGATACGACCAATTTCGGACGGGGTGCAAAGTTGCACCTCGTTTTGGTTGGTCGGGGAGTAAGCAAAGCTGGTGAGAGTGTCCTCGACAGCTTTATTGACATCAACATTTCCAAGGTCGGAAGTGATTGAGTACGTATTCTCATAAGCGTCCGCCAAGGCATTAGCCTTGTCACTGCCAGAAACAGCCAACCCTGAGGCTGTGCGCAGAGGTGGTATGCTTTGAGACGAGCACTTGATACCCTTGACGACTCGCCAGAGAGTACCGTTACCCGGTTCTAGAGCTGCCAATTTTCTCTGCCATAGCTGGTTTTTAAGTAGGCGGATTTCTTTTTTGATTTCATCTTGGAGGACGTTTAGAAGTGTTTTGTCACGTTTGTCTAGTGTACGTCTGTAGGTCTGTCTTTGTTTGTTTTTTAGAGATATAAGGAGTTTGATATGAGGAGTAAGAGTTATTTTGTATGGAGTGACAATTTTGAGGGGAACATTTTCATCACGGGCATTATGGATGAAGGTGGAGATGGTATCTATCGCGGTATCAATGTCCTGTGGGCTCACCAGAGTTTCTGGTGATAGGCAGAGCTGGTTGTGGAGGTAGGCTTTGTAACCCTTCCAGTCAGCATTGGCGTAGTCGTACTGCTCCCTGAGGCTAGCAATCGGCCTCACTCCCAATGTGAAGTAGACTGGGAGGTGGTCTGACGAGAGAGCTTCTAGAGCAGTCAAGCCAGAGATGTTAGGGTAGTTTTTGACTACGGCAATGTCCAGTGTAGAAGGGCTACGGGGGTTGGTGAAACAGGTATGTTGATTTGGATAGAGTATTTGACAGTTGTGGTTTTCCATATAATTGTACAGCGTCGTTCCGTTCGGGTTAGCTCTCAAGCAGTTCCAGTAACGGTGCTTGGCATTGAAGTCCCCGGCCATGATGACCTTGGGCCCCAAGGCCAGCACTGCCTCGATGTCCTTTTCCAGAAGTGAACGATAGCCGGTACAATATGCTGCCACAATTGTGACTGTCTCCCTGTCAACCTTGAGGCTGATGGCAGTAGCCTCCAAGTTTGTCAGGGCGGGCGTGAGGAGTTGGGTATGATGGATAGTGTCTCGGATGAGGATCGCGGTGCCTCCACCTCTACCGGAAACGCGATCCGATCTATAGATGGTGAAGCCACCGGTGCCTCTCACACGAGATACAGGTTTTAACCAAGTTTCCGTTATAAGCACAATATCTATACCTGAATTGTTCACCAACAGCATCAGCTCCTCGATCTTCTGCTGCATGCTGTAAGCATTCCAGCAGAGCACTTTCATTCCAGAGAAACTCGTCATCACGCTTATCCTACGAGCTGCTCAATGATCTCGAGGTAGATCATAGTCTTCTCGAGCTTAGTGGTGCAAGAAGCGAGCCTGCTCCGGGCTCCGATGACAAGGCGCATGATGGCGAGTAACTCGCTCTCTCCGTTTGTGAACGTGTTAATCGGGGGCGGGGGCAGGGGCTGAGCACGAGGAGGGTGGAGTGTTTGAGTAGAAAGGGGGGCTATAGGAGAGGCTGGTAGGTGAGGTGGTGAGGCTGGAGTACCGCTGGCTACCTGGCTCCACGAGCGATGGTCCATCCGGGGAGCCGGTACGCTGCGTCTCTTATGTAGGCTGGATATGTATTGTTGGCGGCGGGGGCAACCACCATAGTTGGCCGGATGAGCACCCTCGCAGTTACAGCAGGCCGCAGGGGTGTCCCGCTCTTTCTTGGGGCAGTCGGTAGTGGCATGCGCCATCAGGCACTTCACGCATCGGACTGTGTGGTTACAGTTCGCCGATGCGTGGCCAAAGTTTTGACAGCGGTAGCACTGGGTGCCTACCCTGCCACCGTTCTTGTATTTCTCCAGGCGGACGCGACAGTAGTTAATCACTGTCACTTCCGTCCGAAGAGCCTCAATGTTTGTGGCATTTGGGAAGAGTACCGTATAGAGCGGGGCACCCTTGGTCTTCATCCTGAAAACTCGGAGAGGCTTGTACCCTTGGGCGGCCAGATCAGCCGCGATGTCCTCTACCGCGAGCTCTGGGAGGCCCCTGATGACGGATCGCTTGCTGCGCTCCCCCTCCGCGGTGAACGTGTGGAAGGGTGCCTGGGTCTCTCTCAGGCCAGCCACGAGAGTTTTGTGGTCCTCCAGCGTTGAGCAGTTGACAGCTGCACGGTCTCTGCCTCTGTAGGAAAGCGTGATGCCCGCCTTTGTAAAAGATTTGGCCAGATTTATTATCTGGCCATGTGTTTTGTCCCCTAAGGTAATAATTACCGGTGGGATCTTCGAGGTAATCCTCTTTACTGGCGCTCGGAAGCCAGGTGTTCCAGGGGCGTCTCCGACCTCCGGAAGTGCCTCGAATCGGTTTTGGTTCGGTAGCGGTTGAGCCGGGACTGGAGTTGATTGTTTAGCTCCATTGCGTGGAGTGATCCACGCACTGGAGTTGCTGGTGCTGGTGTTTGCAGCTACACCAGGGCAGGAGAGGGCGGAATTCTTCCTCATGGGGGTGGCACGTGACTTGGCGTCCATGATGCGGCTCGAGTTTGTTCCCGAGGATTTCGGGACTTTTGTTCTTAGAACCACCATGTGTGTTAACAGTTAAAAGTTAAGCACTAAAATTGACATTTCAAACGACATTTTAAATAATATAATAGAAAGAGTCCTCGTAAATAATTTCAGAACGGAATTTTAAATAATATAATAGAAAAAGTACTCGTAATTAGAATGAACGTTATACAATAAAATGAGATAGGGCGGTAACGTACTGGTGTATGGACCTCGGCAACATATGTTGAAGGGACAATATATATGAGAGCCACAGGGTCCGGATACGAGTCGGCACGGTCAATTCCCAGAAATTTGGGCACTATCCTGACTGGCCCAAAACACTTCACTTCACAACGAGAATATATCGGCTTCAATTTAGGAGCGGAGACTAAGGAAACACGTGTGTCTTGTATGACATGACGAGACGAACTGGATATATAACAGCTGATATCTTGAATTTTAAATTTTTTTTTTCGATAATATTTTTGTTCATTCTCAAATCATCAATAAACAAACTAAAAAAATGCATGGGAAAAATGTTTTTAGTTTCTTTTATTAAGTCTAAAAAAACGTCCGAAATTCACACCTCTAGAATAGAATATCCCCTTAATGTTTTATGCAACAACCGCATAATATCAATAGAAGCAAAAATGACAATACATAATAGCGTGTTGGTACCCATCTTGATGTATGGAAGTGTAACTTGGACTTAGCAGACGAAGGATAAGAGTAAGATTAATACTGTAGAGATGCGTGCACTAAGGAAAACTTGTGGAGTGTCAATGTATGAAAGAAGGTGGAATGAAGACATCAGAAATTAATGCATGGATAAAATTGATGTTTTAAGTAAGATGAAGAAAGGAGATTTAGTGTGGTTTGGACATGTGGAGAGAATGAAATGATGAATATACAAGTCAGAAGTGCAAGGTGTGCGTGGAAGAGATAGACCTAGGAAAACGTGGCTGGACCAAATTAACTATATTTTGAAAGATGGTAAAGTTCTCCCTGGCTCTATGACAACTCACTGTCTGCGAAGATTGTTGGGCTCTTCTGTCCCGGACTACGTCTCCCAGGCCGTGCCTCTGCATCAGGTTATCTTTTTGCACCACCCATGAATTCTTTGGTCTTCCTCTGTTTGTTATTCGAGGAAGATCCATGGAGATGGCCTGGTTCACAATGTGATCGGGTGCTCTGCGTCCAACGTGCCCATACCATCTCAATCGCCTCTCCTCCATCTTGCTGTTGATGTCTGTAACACGTAGGCTTCCACGAATGCGTGAGCTTTTTATTTTGTCTCTTAGGGACACACCAGCTGACCATCTTAGCATGCGCATTTCAGCAGTTTCTAGTTGCCTAGAGTAAGAGTTATACATCGTCCAGCATTCGGAGCCATAGAGGAGTGCGGGTCTGACAATCGTTTGGTATACTTTTCCTTTTAACTTTACTGGCATTTTCGGATCACATAGAACTCCCGTCATTGATCTTAACGTCATTGATCTAAAGAAGGTAACGTTAGAAATATAAATTATAGAAGATTGTGCATAACGAGATGCATGAATGTGGAGGAGTTAAGAGTTGGGCGTTTAGATGCAAAGGTTTAGAGATCTGTTTTTTCTGTCTACCCCTCAAGGGACACGACGTGATGATATGTATGCATGTAGGTGTTAATATCGTCGAACTCCATTTTAAAACAGAATTATTTGATACTTTAATGTGAAAAAAATTAAATTAAAGTGACAGGCCTGTTTCGCTTTACGAAAACAAGTATTCAATATATTGCTTACTGACTTATACAGTTAAAACCAGCATAAACACTTTTTTGTCATTAGTTAGATACAGGCAAAAGCCTAGTTTACTGGTGACACGACAAACGAAAGGCAACACACACACCCAGATCTATTAAAATTGTGTGTCCGAATTAAATTACCTGTTGTTTTTTTCGCAAATAGATGTATTCATAAAACTTCTTGTCATTTGTACAATAAATAAATTTAAAAAATGTCAAAATACAATGATTTCATATTTTTTATAGGCAAGACAAATAGTAACTTTAAAAAAAGAGTTAGGAAACGTTTGATATGTTCCTATAGCAATAATTTTTCGGAGTTCGTCAACAACCACCAATCGTTTGATATAGCCGGAAGGGATTGCAGCCGGGCAACTTTAAAATTCTAAAGATTAAAAAATGTGTTAAATAAAGTCTCAACATTATAAACAATCAAGATTATTTATATAATAGTCATTAGCTAATTATATTTCCTGTTCAAAAGCCACCCTTTTACCACGCCTTCTACTGTCCTGCCCTTATTAGCGACTTCTCTCCTCCCCTTCTCCTGTACCGATTACAATTAGAAAAAATGTATTTTAGACATAATTTAGTTCAACATCACCTGACGAAGAAGACGAAGGTTTTCGAAACCGGTAGTGAACTCAAATAAAACAGTGGTGAATGCAAAATTTAAAAAATAAGTGCTTTTTTTTAAAATAAAGGTTCTTTCAAATTGAGCGTTTTTTTTAATTCTTGGATAAAACACAGATGGCGTCGCGAACTTGCCTGGGTCTTGTGACATTTAAGAAGTATAATGTATGACATTTATAAAAATGGAGTCGTATACAATACAACAATGCGTTCAAATTGTTGAATTATTTTATGTATTGTAATCTCCGGAAACGGTGATGTTAATTGCCCACCAAGATCATGTGATCTGACACCGTTGGACTATTTTCTCTTGGGTTACGTGAAAAGCCAGATATATAAGAATTATTTGCGTTAGTGGTGAGTTACAACCGCAATTATGCCAAAATATCATCGAAAATTTTGACAAAAGAGTGGACATCTGCGGAGCTGCAACAGGTGGACATTTGGCGGATATTGTTTTTAGTGTTTAAATATCATACATTATATGTTGTTTATAGTTAAGGCATTAACGTTGTGGAGGTTTAAAGACATTGTAATGTATTTTTATCAAATACTGTTTATTTCACTTTTTTGTGACGGTATAACCCTACCGGTTTCAAGGCTTTCACCTCATCTTCAGGGGAGCGCAAACAAGACTAAATGCTGTTCGAACTGGTACCGATATACACGCTTCAACTGTTGAGGGCTGAGGGGTGAGGGAGGCATGGGACGATTTCGGCCAAGAGCGGAGAGATTTTTGGGATATAACTGTTCACCAGATGTTCGGATCGATGTACTGACTTAGAAATTTCTAGGGCCTCTAATCTGTCCAATTTATTTCCGTTACTACTGATATGTAAGAAATTGGCATCATCGATAGAAAAAGTATGGTTTTCACGGTGATATACGAGTACTTCAATGATCAATAAAAAGTTTTTTGAAATCAAAGCAAATTGTGTGTTTTATTCAAAAATTAAAAAAATAGAATTAAAAAAACCGCTCAATTTGAAAGATCTTTATGTTTGTTTTAAGCCAATTGTATAATGTTTTGCTATATAAGCTTGACTGTCACTTTAATTTAAGTTACTGTGTAGCATTTTTAACATTTAAGTGTCCAATCATTCTTTTTTTTTTTTTTTTATTAAACAAAGAAAATTATTGTACAAACATTTGTCAAGGCTATACCTATATACAAATTTATTACTTAACTAATCTTAATTATATGTTATCATTTATGAACTTATTTAAACTTACTTTCCTACATATCATTTTATTTTATTTATTCAATCTTAATATATGAGATCTTAGAAATAATTAACACCTACATACTACTTATAACTAGATAACAATTCTTACACTAATTATTTAGCAAAAACAAGTCCACCCGTTCAGGCTACTTGTATTCCATCACATTCACTCAGACCTTGGTCGTCCCAGCTAATACTGTAGGTGGACTAGTCAGGCAACAGATAATGCTTCGGGAGCTTGTGCTTATAACGGAAGGGTAGGTCGGATTTACTCTCGTAAGCCCCCAGGGCAGCGACTAAGGGATTGCTGTGATTTTGTTGGCTTTTATAGAACTTCACGGTCCAATCGAGGATGTGGTGTTGTAGGGTTTCTTCTCGCTGTTCGGCGTGAAGTCGGGTAAGGTCTGTTCTGGGATGGGTGTTAAAAGATATCTTGAATGCCTTGTTCTGCACTCTCTGGAGTTTCAGGTGATCCGTGTTGCTCACACTACCCCAAACGGGTGCAGCATAGGTCAAGATAGGACGAATAAGGGTTTTATAGAGGAGGAGCTTATTTTTGGGGGAAAGGAAGCTGCGTCGATGAAATATCTAAACTGATAGCCCCTATGCCCTTGTGACCCTTCTGGTCAAATCATTCTGTTTTAAAGGAATTTCTACAAGTGTTAATGGTTTCAGAGTGTAGGCACCATCTTTTCGATGGGGATACACCATCAGATATGCGTGTTAGTATGTTACCAAAAGAAGGCATCAAATTTCTTTGAATTTTTTTTTCTTTGACACCACTAGATCGCTTTAGCCAATCGGTCCAAAGATGAACCGATGTAAGGCTGAGTGGAGTTCACATAGGAAATTACTGACTCGACTATCATCGCAGTACCACAGACTGTGCTCTGCGGATTGATCCAGTTGGTTGCAAAAACTGCAACAGGACAAAGGGATAAGATTGAAGCTTTATAGTTCACCATTAAAGCTCCTTTAGCAGAATGGTTCTTATTGGAAGAGATGATGATGATGATTTGTTGATAAATAATAAAACACGTTAGATCGCAATGCGGAAAGAGAGTCTGTCCAATTTTATTAGTAACGTAGGTATTTATATCTTTTTAGAATGCGCGCGAGCATGCGCTCGCGATATGCCTGCGTCTCGTTTCTGTAAATGCAAAAACGATTATAGTAATTGTTGTATGTAGGTAACAATCTATTTACGGAACCGGCGAAACAGCGTGGTGCGTTCTCTCTCTAGTATGAAGTGCGGTCCGCTCGGCTATGGGATGAATGTCCGGCGGGTGACCTTCGGACTTGTTTACTTAGATTTATCGAGGAATCCGAAGGTCATTTCATCGGTCATTGACCGTATGTATGAACGCCGAGTGGGCGACTGCCACACTCCCATAGCCAGAGAGAAATTGGGCAGTCCAATAGTTTGGGTGTATTCACAGGGAGTCGAGGGGAGCTCTTATGCAAGGAAAACATTTAAATATCTGTCTTCCACAGAGGAGGACGACCTAATGATGTTGCCAAGTCGAAAACTGGGCATTTAGGTAAGCAACAATCATTCTGCTAACCAATACTACATACATACCATCATGTCATCTCGCTGTTTGGGTAGGCAGAGAGGACGCAGCGCTAGACTTTCCTATCTCGATACACATCATTTTCTATCATTCTTTCCTATCTCGACGCACAGCTTCTTCATCATTCTTTTTTTTTGCCATTGTCAATTCAGTTTGAAAGCAAATATGTGCCGTGGAGTTTTTTTATTAAGTGAATGTTGCATACCAGCAAACTCGCAAGTCTAGCCGCTGTACTGGATCCAACAGCACATCTGAAGTGAGACAATCGGAGCACATTATTTTTTTCCCTTTTATTTCAAAGAATAGATATGACCGACGTCATAGGTATCCTTAAAACCTTTAGGTAAGGAACACTAATTTTGCTAACCAACACTTCATACATACATACCATCACGTCATCTCGCTGTTGGGGTAGGCAGAGAAGACACAGCGCTACACTTTCCTATCTCGATGCACATCATTCTCTATCATTCTTTCCTATCTCGACACACAGCTTCTTAATCGTTCTTTTTTTTTTGCAATTGTCAATTCAGTTTGAAAGCGCAGATGTTCCGTGGAGTTTTTTTTATTAAATGAATGTTGACGACAACTGACTGACGACCTCCGTGGCCTGGTGGTAAGACACTTGTCTGCCGATCCGGAGGTTGCGGGTTCGATCCCCGCTGGAACCCAGATTTTTTTTATAGGATTCTAGTCTGGTTAACGCTTAGGGCCTATAAAACATCTTTCTGGTAGGTTGGAAGAGATTGCCACATGGCAATAAACTTGCCAGGTTAAAAAAAAAGTTGCGTACCAGCAAACTCACAAGTCTGACCGCTGTACTGAATCTGTTGTGGCCGGGCCTCGTAGTCGAGGATCCTCTCGCCTCTCCAGCGTCAAGCTTGAACCGTTCTCTCACGTCGATTGTGTGATCTTCTGTGAGAGAACAGCCCGATCCTTGATGCGCACTCCCTCCCGCAAATGCCACAGACTTATGAACCCTGCTGAGCCGCCTGCCCATGTTGACGCATGTTCGCAGCGCGCTGACTGTTTCTCACACGTCTAGCCGCTGAGACACCATCAGCCCGAGAGCATACGGCTCTCCACCCCTCACGGTCCTGAGCCACCCGCTCCCAGTCCTCAGGTGCCCCACATAAAGTAAGCGACTCTCGCAGACTGTCCTTATAGCGCTTCCTCTACCCACCAACTCTTCGCTCTTGCCCACCACTTCCCCGTACTGGATCCAATAGCACATCTGAAGTGAGACGATAGGAATATATTTTTTCTCCTTTATTTCAAAGAATAGATATGACCGAAGTCATAGGTATCCTTAAAACCCTCGACCACTAGGCAGAACAAGTGTCAGTATCGTTCGAAGGGAGTAGCACAGCGCGGGGTTCAAACTGACGACCTTCTGCACAGAAGTCCAGCGCACTACTGCGCGGCCATGCACCTCATTAAACTTAATTCAATTTGTAGGGAATACCGTCGTCCCTAAATATTGTCAACATGCACGGTCAACGACCGATGAATCAACCTTTGGATATGTACAAAGGTCACATACCAGAACGTCAATATTGTTTACACGCAAATAATATTTACGTCGCATTCCACGGTAGAAAGGGAACGCATCGCGTTGTCTCACCGTTTCGCCGATAAATATTCTACCCACTACATTGTTCGCAACGTCTGCAAACGCCTCGGCACGCACAGGAGTGAGATAAAGATATACTGCGGACGCATTCACGCGCCCCGTTCTGAAATTGTATATATACCTACTTATCGATGAATAAAGATGACTTATTTTTATTCACTTGACCATTCATCGCTGTTTACTATTTATCGATTATTCACTCTCACTTCCCGCATTCCTGAATCGACGTATTTTATTTTAAATACAAAACAAATCATAATCATCACGACATATCAGTAAAACATTCCGCTAAAAATTCTTTAACTTCTCCTAATCTTTCATTACTCACCCATATATCGCATTTACTTTTCTACCACCATGCATTTGTATTTTGCAGCATTCAGTTTCGAATCAACCAACCGACACCGCGAAGTAATATTTATTCCTACCACTATCAACTCTTTTAGAAGAAGACTTATTGTATTTGACAGTATGAAATATTACAATTTCTGAGAAATATGGAAGATATAACGAGGAATATTCAAGAGTCTCTGCGACAAGTTTTTAACATAACAAAGTCAGGCTCGAGAAATTGGGGAAACCAAATATAGAAAAGAATCTGAATAAATCATTAAAGGAACGCACCGGTGTCTGATGAATTCTTCAACAGGGTCTCATCTGGAGTGTTTCCAGGACTTCAGCACATTTTCTACAATATTTAGTTTTGTTGTTTGAGAAATATTAAGTTTTTGACTTTTCTTAGACCTTCTTCTTGGTCTAGGTCGTATGACCTGTTTGTGACGGCGAAACAGAATTCAGCCTTCTTCCACGGACAGCTGTTTTCAAGGCAGCCGTAAGAAACAGAGTGCCCCACGTTCGATAGCTGGTGGATTTCTCCGATTTTCTAGAGTTTCCTTTTTCAAAATATAATTGATTTGATCCAACCATACTTTCTTTGATCTTGCTCTCACACCCTTTCCACTAACATTTGCACTGTATATATGTTTTGTCAGTACTTCTTCATTCATTTGTTCTAAATGCCCAAACCATCTCTGCGTGATATGTTCATCTTATTCAACACATCAAGTACAAATTCATCCATTCTGTCATACATTGCCACTCCATATATTCGTCTGAAATCACGTATTTCTACAACATTTATTCGACTTCTCTGTCTTTTTCAAGGTTAACATTTCACATTCCATAAAGTAAATTTGACATTAAAATTAAAAAATGTTGATATTGGCCGGTTCAAATACAATATATTTTGTTATTTGTTTTATCAAACACTGTTTATTCCACTTTTTGTAACGGTATAACCCTACCGGTTTCAAGGTGCACACCTCATCATCAGGGGAGCACAAACAAGACTGAACTCTATTCGAACTGGTACCGAGATACACGCTTCTAACGGTAAACATTCGGGTTGGGGACTGGGGGCTGAGGGAGGCATGGGACGACCTCGGCGAGCAGCGGAGAGATTCTTGGTATCCTTAATATAATTAAAAGCGTGTATCTCGGTACCAGTTCGAACAAAATTCATTCTTGTTTGTGCTCCCCTGACGATGAGGTGAAAACCTTGAAACCGGTAGGGTTATACCGTTACATAAAGTGGACTAATGTTGGATAAAACAAATTACAATATTTTTAAACCTCCACAATGTTAATGCCTTTACTATAAATAAAATACTAAAATTAAATCAAACACAATTTTGAGTTGTGTCAGTTTCTTTGATAAGGTGCAATCAATTGCATTATTACTTTTGTAATGTATTATATAACACTTTTATTACATACAGTACAACCTGGCGAGCTAGTTGATATGTGGCAATTTTTTCCAACCAACCATAAATATATTAAAGAGGCCTTAAATTAAAACTAAACTGAAATCCTTTAAAAAAAAAATAGGGGATGCGATGCTTTCACAGCATCCATGGACGCCACGCAACTGGTGTGCATGTATAGTATTGTATTATACTTTCGTTGTATACACTACAACCTAACGGGTTTATTGCCATGTGACAATCTCTTCCAATCAACAAATTAAACAGAAATATGTTAAAAAGGTCCAGTTTATGTGAAAACCAGACTGGAATCTTTTTTTTTTTAATCTAGTTTTCAACGGGAAACGAACCCGTAATCTCCAGATTGTGAGACGAGGTCATCATTATAATTTTTGATTACGAATGAAAAGTTGCAACTCCAAAGGGGTTCTACGAAAAAATCAATTTATCTCAAAGTCGCGACGAAAATAATTACTGTCATAAATAAATAACGAATTATTTTCCTCTGGTCGGGACACATTCAGACTGTCCCGTTATTCAATCGTCAATTTATCGCCCGTTACAAGCATTCCCGACATTTGTAATAATTGGAAGAGTTTTCGAAAAAATCCCCCCCCCCTTCCCCCCATTCTACAAATCATTTCCAAATAATAAATTCCAAACAATCCAATTAATTTTTTCCCCTCTCAAACAATCGTGAATTGGAACGTTATTTTATTTTTTTTTGTATTATGGTGAATCTATAAATTTAAAACGTACAATTGAATGTTTGTTCAAAGTAACGGATAAATTTTGAAGGATTCTTAAGGTGCTGTCTAAACCAGAGTTTATTTTTAACGTATAAATCATGGATCCAAGACAATTGTAAAGGTGAAAAGAATTTTCGTTAAGAGAAATGTAAGAAATTCCTCAGTAACGTGAATAAATAAAGATTTCTTTTTTTTTTTTTTTTTTTTCTGTCGTTTGCCAAAAGACAATTTTAATGATATATTGAGAAACCTTGGAATTTTGAATTAAAATATGGAAAACAGCGGTTGTCAAACTTTTCTGCGTTTTTTTTTTTAAATATTTTTTATAAATAACTCATCCACTCAAACTAGGATGATTTGTGCCACCGAATTAAAATCATTATGCAATTATATCAGTTAATATAATAAAACTAATTTAACTCATTCAGACCCTGTGTGCATAATTATGCACACTTATTTCAAAATATAATATAACGAATAAAATACTCGTAATATAACGAATAGCATAATATAACGGCAAATTTTCTTTTAGCCCTTCCCTTACGGTGTTGAAATTGAAACGCGTGCTCCGGTGTTGGGTAGTGAGTACGCGATCAAAAATTAGCGATTTTAAATCGGAAAAATAAGAACATTCATAGATAATCCCCTTAATTAATTATAATTGAAGTTAAAAATTATAATAATTGAGATTTATTTGCTGAAAACTTTAAAACACCATCTGGCAACGCTCACCGAACGGGCGTACGTCTAACCTATTTGCAAGCCTAGAAGCTACTGTGGCGCGGAACGTCAGTCGCATACCCCGGCGCTTACGCCTTTGCTTGCGACGTTGAGACAATTCAGCTCCTCGCAATTCAGTGGAGTATGCAAGAGTGAGATGCAAATATAGTGTCGCGCTTCCCGCATACTCTTCACCTATCGTCAAGACGAGGTACTGAAATACTGCTGTGGGTTCTTTGGTACTGAAATACTGCTGTGGGTTCTTTGGTATTGAAATACTGCTGTGGGTTCTTTGATACCGAAATACTACTGTGGGTTCTTTGGTATTGAAATACTGCTGTGGTTTCATTGGTACAGAAATACTGCTGTGGGTTCTTTGGTACTGAAATACTGCTGTGGGTTCTTTGGTACTGAAATACAACCGGAATTCTCCACAATACCAGATCTGCAAAGGTGATTAGCCACCACACAATGGCCCTTCTGCAAACGACATATGACATATATTTCCTTTTTATTATATTAAACCATGGTTTTAAAGGGATAGATTGTTGGATTGATTTGTATCTAGAGACTTTATTTATTTATACGAGTTCTGTCGAACTCACTTTTATTGACAAATTTAAAATTGAGGGAAGGCTAGCAACATTCGTGGAAGCATAGGTGTTACAGACATCAACAGCAAGATGGAGAAGAAGCGGATGGATTGAGATGGTATGGGCACGTTGGACGCAGAGCACCCGATCACATTGTGAACCAGGCAATCTCCATGGATCTGCCTCGAATAACAACCAGAGGAAGACCAAAGAATTCATGGGTGGTGCAAAAAGATAACCTGATGCAGACAGAGGAACAACCTGGGGGACGTAGTCCGGGACAAAAGAGCATACAACCTGAGGACGAGGAGGGCTGACACCAACAGTCTTCGCAGACAGTGGGCTGGGATGGAGCCAGGGGGAAGAAGGAAGGCAAGCAAGAGGATAGTGTCTTAAGTGACTAGCCACAAAGAAAAAAGAAACGCAACATTCATTAGACGCATTACAATACAATATGACGAACTCTTTAGATTAGTTGGTAAAATGCTTACCTTACGATACAAGTCTAGATTTGATGGTTTCGATTTCTGTTTATACCCATTTTTTTAAAAATAATTCCAACCGATATTCACTTAAGGCGTATTTAACAATTTTGTAGTTGGTTGGACGAGATTGCCACATAACAGTTAGCCCACTAGGTTGTGGTGTATATAATTTAATTCAATTCACCCTTCTTTTAAAGCTCCACAAGGGAGCATAGGGAGGCCACCAGTCTTCTCTATTCAGAGCGGTTTTGGGCGGTGTTATTAACACTTGCCTTACTGTGCTAAACAATTCCGTCAGCCACTGTGCTGGACGCTCAGCATCCAGAGAAAAATGTATGTTTTAAATTAAAATTATGCAAAATCTGCTAGGTTATTTTTTGTTATTAGCTATAAAATTATTTTATTATATAAGTCCTGGTCACTCACTATCCATCATAGGGGGGCAAGTGTTAATCTCCCATCACGACAATCCTAACGCTCTGACTTCCTTGTCATAGGAACGGTACACCGTGAGAGAGGGTCTTCCAAGCCGTCGGGACCCCAATGGATAGAAAAACAGCGCGCTCCTCGTACAAGTATCATCGGGCATTCTCAGAACATGTACCAGTCAGGACCATCGCCTCTCCCGAATTACAGAGACGACAGACCCCTGCCGGGTGCGCCGGCGTATAGCGTCGTTTTTTATGTGGTCATACCACCTGATTCCCAATATCCTCCTGAGAAACTTGTTTTTTTTTTATATAACGAAAGTGTATATAACGACAGTGTAATATAATACAGTTAAATATTTGGAAAAAGTGACGAATATATTTTTAAGGATTTTTCATTCTTGTTCAAACCACAGTTTTATTTTAACATATAAATCATCTTCAGGATAATTGTTAGGTGAAAAATATTTCGTAAGAGAATTCTTCTTAGGCTAGGTGAATAACGTTTTTCTTGCTTCTGTCATTTGCCAAAAGACAGAAGCAAGGGAATTTTAATGATATATTGAAAAACCTCGGGATTCCGAATTAAAATATGGCAACTCGCGGTTGTCAAACTTTTCTGCATCTAATTTAAACATTATTTATTAATATCAAGTAATTTCTCTGTTGGGATAAGTGGATAGGACACAGCGCCCAACTTTCCTGTTTATTAATTTATTTAATTAACGACACAATAGTGTCTTTTATATACAAAAGAATATATAACAATTTATACAAGTCGTCTCCCTGGCTCCATCCCAACTCACTTTCTGCGAAGACTGTTGGGGTCAGCTCTCCTCATCTTCAAGTTGTATGCTCTTCTGTCCCGGACTACGTCCCCCAGGCCGTGCCTCTGCATCAGGTTATCTTTTTGCACCACCCATGAATTCTTTGGTCTTCCTCTGGTTGTTATTCGAGGAAGATCCATGGAGATTGCCTGGTTCTCAATGTGATCGGGTGCTCTGCGTCCAGCGTGCCCATACCATTTCAATCCATCCGCCTCTCCTCCATCTTACAGTTGATGTCTGTAACACCTAGGCTTCCACGAATGCGTGAGCTTTTTATTTTGTCTCTTAGGGACACACCAGCTGACCATCTTAGCATGCGCATTTCAGCAGTTTCTAATTGCCTAGAGTAAGAGTTATACATCGTCCAGCATTCGGAGCCATAGAGGAGTGCGGGTCTGACAATCGTTTGGTATACTTTTCCTTATGACAATTTATACAAGTACTTAAAATTATTGACAAAAATATATCACTTTATCTTAAACTAACATGCATGAGGAGAGACAAAAAGCAGTAGTTATAATTACAAATACATTATTTATAATTTGTTTTATCAAACACTGTTAGATGAAGTTTAGATCAATGACGGGAGTTCTATGTGATCCGAAAATGCCAATGAAGTTAAAAGGAAAAGTATACCAAACGATTGTCAGACACGCACTCCTCTATGGCTCCGAATGCTGGACGATGTATAACTCTTACTCTAGGCAACTAGAAACTGCTGAAATGAGCATGCTAAGATGGTCAGCTGGTGTGTCCCTAAGAGACAAAATAAAAAGCTCACGCATTCGTGGAAGCCTAGGTGTTACAGACATCAACAGCAAGATGGAGGAGAGGCGGATGGATTGAGATGGTATGGGCACGTTGGACGCAGAGCACCCGATCACATTGTGAACCAGGCAATCTCCATGGATCTTCCTCGAATAACAACCAGAGGAAGACCAAAGAATTCATGGGTGGTGCAAAAAGATAACCTGATGCAGAGGCACGGCCTGGGGGACGTAGTCCGGGACAGAAGAGCATACAACCTGAGGACGAGGATAGCTGACCCCAACAGTCTTCGCAGACAGTGAGTTGGGATGGAGCCAGGGAGAAGAAGCACTGTATATTCAACTTTATGTAACGGTATAACCCCACCGGTTTCAAGGTTCAAGACGAACTCCGTGGCCTAGTGGTAAGGCGCTTGTCTGCCGATCCGGAGGTTGCGGGTTCGATCCCCGCTGGAATCCAGATTTTTTTAAAGTGAAATTCCAGTCTGGTTTTCACTTAGGGCCCATTTAAACAGCTTTCTGGTTGGTTTGAAGAGATTGCCATATGACAATAAACTCGCCAAGTGAAATAAAAAAAAAATGGTTTTCACCTCATCATCAGGGGAGCACAAATAAGACTAAATTTATGTTCATATAAATAAAAATAAATAAATTTACGAGATGTTTCCTCTTAATTATCTAAGAACAGTATAAAAGTGTGTGTCGGTATGTTTTAGTATAATTACGAATATGTAAAAAACAACCGGGAAAAAAAAATCCTTTTCATCTTACAAACACAGCAATTAAGGAAACATAAAAATGGACCAATGATTTAAAGACTTGTTTTACATCATCTAAAGAGAAAAAAATTCAAAAACGTTTTATTAACGAGCACGTCTATTAGATGCAATTAAATTGGACGCTTTCAAAAATAAAATGTCGGGTGTTTTCCATATATCTGGCCATATGCCAAACGCATATCAAATCTGTCGAAAATTAACTGCAAGCAGACTAAACTAGACGTCCCAGACTGTCTCTGTCCGCATGATGGATGTCAAGAATTGTAAATATAGAAAAATCTGACATTCGAATCTTTGCTGATGGCACTTTCTAGGCTAATTATGTTTATTCATGTATTTTACATGACAAGAAATATACAATACTAACATAGCAGGAGTTTAAAGACATACTCGTACATTTCAAATGTCATAGAAATACCATATTATTCCCTTTCCCCTATCATACTTAATTACTATTCTCCGATACCGTAGCGTAGCCCTGCTGGCCGAGTAACTAAGAATTCTTATTAGAAGTCAACCAGATTATCACAACCAGCTTATCATAACCGGCTTATCACAACCAGCTTATCACGACCAGCTTATCACAACCAGCTTATCACAACCAGCTTATCACAACCAGCTTATCACAACCAGCTTATCACAACCAGCTTATCATAACCAGCTTATCACAACCAGCTTATCATAACCAGCTTATCATAACCAGCTTATCACAACCAGCTTATCACAACCAGCTAATCACAATTAGCTTATCACAACCAGGTTATCAAGTAAATAGTATCATCACTGAAAAAAATCTACGAGTAGATATAGACATAAATATTTTAATGTCAAAAATAATGAGTTCCAGTCTCCAATAAGATCACCCTTGAAGAGAGTTTGCTCTCTAGAAAATGCTTTAAACGTTGTTTCTGTATTATTATTATTATCAGTATAATATTCTTAACTGTCCCACCACCCCCTCTTATGTTGTCGAATATTTTCAGCGTCTTTCCGATCATGTACTAGCGCTACGGTCCAACAGAGATTGTCTATTGGCCTTTCCAGTTTACCGCTCCTCTTTTTTTACGTCGTCCTTTACTGTCCATGCAGTGAGACTCTAGAATGAGTCACAAACCAATATAAGACTCGCTCCGTCCTTGGCATGCTTTAAGAAGCGACTGAAAAAACTCTTAATTTCTAGTCAGTAAAATAACGTGTTTCATTCCTGATTTATCTTTCTTCTCCACCATCCTTTCCTTTCCTTTGATTGATGATATCTCACTTTTACTTTTATTTCATATATGTTCATAAATTTCATCAAGACCAGGGGTGTTCAAACTACGGCCCGCGGGCCGGATATGCCCGGTATCCGGCCCGTCATAGTTTATTTTGATTACATTGTAAAATTTACAATGTAAGTAAATCATACAAAATAATAATCGGGTGTTTTTATTTAACGGCCAATTAAGAAACACAATAACTGATATACATAATGAAATTGAACATTTTAACTGTAACTAATGATATGAGATTTATCCTAAAAACTTCCAATAAGTGACATATGGTGCATAGGTAAATCACATAATGAAATTAAACATTATAATTATGATTAATGAGATTTATGTAGCTGTAACTTTCCACTGACAATTGTTTGCAGTTGTGGATCAAGTTTACTAGTGGAAATTATCAGCAGCGACTTCAAATGCTCATCAGTTAATTTGGATCTGTAAATATTTTTTGTATATTACATTTTGAAAAATGTTTTTTCACACAGATAAGTAGTGCCGAAAACGGAAAAATGGCTACGAACAAATTTATGCAACTGTTCAAAATGTGCGAGTGGAAGACTCTTGTAAAATTCCAGCGATGATGATTTAAAATATTTTTCTTTAAAAATATAGCTCCCAGGGACAGTATCCCCCAAGCAAGCAGACCTCCAATACGACCTCCCAAAAGATTGAAAGACAGCTGGCAGTCGACGTCGCAAGAGGCAAACAATGATGCAGGACCATAACAGGCCAACAAGCCTAAAATAAGATGAAGAAGAAGAAGACAACCGTAAGTAACAAACGAAATTGCGAACGGAGCGGAGTCCACCCCTGCCCCTGCGCCATAGATATCTCCCTCGCTGGCTAGTTCCAATACGAAAATTTGCGCGTAATTCAAAACTACAGTATGTTGGTATGATGAGTAGCTAGGTCTTGGCCCTTGGGACTTAGTGGAAGAGTCAGTGTGGCCCTTAGGCTTAACAGTTTGGAGACCCCTAATCAAGATGAACAATAATTTAAATAGTTTTGCGACCATGTGACCTGATTTATTATTGACTTAATCTGGTTGGTTGGAAGAGATTCCACCATTCCTTCATCTTCCTTTGATTTATGATATCTCACTTTATATGAAAAATAATGTTCGGGTCATTCGTCTTTGTGTATTGTCTATATGCACATTACCATCCATGAACTTGATTATTTTTTAAGCATTACTTGTGGACAGGGTCTTTTGTTATATGACATATTTGCATACACTCCTATTACAGAGCCTGCAGTACACGTATTGATTGCATTCCGTCTCTCACTTCACTCGTTAGCATATCTCGTTGACGGCAGATACATGATAAATTGTCCAATGCAAATTTGATGGATTCGCAATGGGACACGCTAGGGGATTTATTGCGAAATTTGATTCGTAACGCATTTTGCATATTCGCTTTCATCATGCAATTAATATGATTAATTTTAGCGGAGTTTTATAATTGAAATAAAAAATTTAACAAACCGAGATGACAGATTATTAATTTTCAATATAAATCTCGTTCATATTCATACATATTTTTATAATTGACTATTCTCTCCTTTTCATAGGTTCTAGGCTGAGTTTTTTTTTTAAATAATTTCACAGGTAAACGGAATAAAATACAAAGTCTGGGAAATGCAAATGAATTTGGAGTGCCGCAAGGTTCAGTACAGGGACTTATTTCTATTGCACTTGCTCGACTTGTTTCACGGACAGCTGTTTTCAATTTATTTGTATGGTACCTTTCAAAATACTCCAATTAGTGATTTCACTGATCAAGAGCTTGGCAGTCGTAAGAAACTGAGTGCCCCACGTTCGATTCCTGGTGGATTTCTCCGATTTTCTATGATTTCTCTGAGTTTCCTTTTTCAAAATATAATTAATTTGATCCAACCATACTTTCTTTGGTCTTACTCTCACACCCTTTCCACTAACATTTGCACTGTATATATGTTTTGTTAGTACTTCTTCATTCATTTTCATTTTCTAAATGCCCAAACCATCTCTCCGTGATATGTTCATCTTATTCAACACATCAAGTACAAATTCATCCATTCTGTCATACATTGCCACTCCATATATTCGTCTGAAATCACGTAATTCCACAACATTTATTCGACTTCTCTGTCTTTTTTAAGGTTCACATTTCACATTCCATACAGTAAATTTGACATTAAAATTTAAAAAAAATTATATTGTCCGGTTCAAATATATTTTGTAATTTGTTTTATCAAACACTGTTTATTCCACTTTTTGTAACGGTATAACACTACCGGTTTCAAGGCTTTCACCTCATTATCAGGGTAGCACAAACAAAACCGAACTCTATTCGAACTGGTACCGAGATACACACTTCTAACGGTAAAAATTCGGGTTGGGGACTGGGGGCTGAAGGATACATGGGATGACCTCGGCGAGCAGCGGAGAGATTCTTGGTATCCTTAATCTCTCCGCTGCTCGCCGAGGTCGTCCCATGCCTCCCTCAGTCCCCAGTCCCCTAACCGAATGTTTACCGTTAAAAGCGTGTATCTCGGTACCAGTTCAAATAAAGATGAGGTGAAAGCCTGATGATGAGGTGTGCACCTTGAAACCGGTAGGGTTATACCGTTACAAAAAGTGGAATAAACAGTGTTTGATAAAACAAATTACAATGTCTTTAAACCTCTACAATGTTAATGCCTTAACTGTTAATAATATATCAAATATATGTTGATTATAGTTAAGGCATTAACGTTGTGGAGGTTTAAAGGCATTGTAATTTATTTTTATTAAACACTGTTTATTCCACTTTTTTGTGACGGTATAACCCTACAGGTTTCAAGGCTTTCCCCTCATCATCAGGGGAGCACAAACAAGCCTTGTTTGTGCTCCCCTGAAGATGAGGTGAAAGCCTTGAAACCGGTAGGGTTATACCGTCACAAAAAAAGTTTACCTATCTCGAAGTTTACCTATCTGACCTCTTTACCTATCTCGAAAGATAAATGGCGTGATGGTACTCGTATGTATGGATTGTGCAAAACGGAATCAGCAACAGCAAAAGCTCTGTCATAATATCCCAAACCCATCAAATCGTTGTGCAACAATAAATATATTCGTTGAGAATGAGATCAACATTAAAGTTGTATTGTCCATTCTTACACTTTCGTTGTATGCAGTACAACCTGGCGGGCTTACTGCCCTGTGGGAAACTCTTCCGACCAAAACGGAAAAAATAAAAATAGACGCCAAAATTACCATACCACCTTTATTGCATAATATCTTTAACAGTCCCGCCCCATTCTCTTATATCGCCGAAAATTTTCAGCGTCTTTCCGTTCATGGTCTAACGCAACGTTCAAACATTGTTTATTAGCCTTCTCAGTTCACCGCTTCTTTTTTTTACGTCGTCCTTTACTGTCCATGCAGTGAGACTCTGGAACCAGTTACAAATAAATGTTATACTCGCTCCGTCCTTGGCATGCTTTAAGAAGCGACTGAAAAGTCTTAATTTCTATAACGTGTTTTATTCATGATTTTCCTTCCCCCTCCACCATCCCTTCCTTTTACATTTGATTGATGATATCTCACTTTATATGAAAATGAATGTTCGTCTTTGTGGGATTTATGGGCATATGCTTACGTATATGTTCATAGATTTCGACTGATTGGTTTGAAGAGATTGCCACCTAAGGCAATAATAAGCCCGCCAGATTGTATTTGTAATAAAGTGTTATATAAATAATGTTTAAGACGCTCTTAGTGAAAACCAGATTGGAATCCCTTTTAAAAAAAATCTGGGACGAACCCACATCCCCTCGGGTTGGAAGTCAATCGTCCTACCAATTAGACCACTGAGACTGTCTGCTCCTCTTCGGAAATTTCTGCTTTTCTTCGGAGCAACATGAATAGTCTTTTATGAATAAGTTCACGTTCTATGAATAAGTCTTGAATGGTTTGAAATAAAATACAACAGCACGTGGTAGGTCTGTATGGTACAGACCTCCGATCCATGTTGTCAGATATGGCCATTGTATGAAACTGCCATCCTTAAAGTAAGGGGTACAAAACAGTTTCGGCATATATTTCGTTTTCATTTTCAAACATTTTTTTAATGTTTTAGCGAATGTCCTTGCTGGACGCGATGATGATTTTGATTGTTTGGTATTTAAATATTAATACGTCAATTAGCAATGCGGAAAGAGAGAGTGAATGAATCAATGAATAATAATTAATGATTAATGATGCTTTATTTATCGGTAAGTAGGTATTTATATATTTCAGAATGGGCGTGGGAGTGCGCCCGCAATATATTTTTATCTCGCTTCTGTGCGTGCAGAGATGGTCGATTGAAATATTGCAGACATCGCAAATAATATTGTGGGTAGACAATTTGTTGGCGAAAACGGCGAGACAGCGCGATGCTTTCTCATTCTACTGTGGAATGTATCGTAAATAGTATTTGTGGGTAAACAATTTCAATGTTTTGTTATGCGACCTTTGGACATATCCGAAGGTCGTTTCGTCGGTTGTTGACCGTGTGTGACGACAATATTCAGCGACGACAGTAGTTCCTACAATGTATTAAATATGGACTAAGCAGACGTCTGTTACTTGGATATTACAGAGGAACAGCTGGACAAATTACAGCGTCTTCAAAATGTTTGTCTAAGTTTTATTTTCAATTTACGAAAGTACGATCATATAACTTCATACCAGAAGGCATTGAACTGGTTGAATGTTAGAAATAGACGTCAAATTTACATACTGTCTCTATTGTATACTCTCCTTAACTGTCCCGCCACCCTCTCTTTAAATTAAATCTTAACTTTACTCGTACAATCTCTGCTCTTTCCGATTCTGGACTATGCGGACGTCTGTTACTTGGATGTTACAGAGGAACAGCTGGACAAACAGCGTATTCAAAATGTTTGTCTAAGATTTATTTTCAATCTACGAAAGTACGATCATATAACTTCATACCAGAAGGCATTGAACTGGTTGAATGTTAGAAATAGACGTCAAATTTACATACTGTCTGTATTGTATAATCTCCTGAACTGTCCCGCCACCATCTCTTATCTCGCCGAAAAATTTCAGCGTCTTTCCAATCATGGATTAGCGCTACGCTCAAACAGAGATTGTTTATTGGCCTTTCCAGTTCATCGCTCCTCTTTCTTTACGTCGTCCTTTACTGTCCATGCAGTGAGACTCTGGAATCAGTTAAAAACCAATATAAGACTCGCTCCGTCCTTGGCATGCCTTAAAAAGCGACTGAAAAAACTCTTAATATCTAGTCAGTAAAATAACGTGTTTCATTCCTGATTTTTCTTTTCCTTTCCTCTCCCCCATCCATTCCTTTTCTTTTGATTGATGATATCTCACTTTACATGAAAAATAATGTTCGGGTGATTGTCCGTCTTTGTGGGGTTCGTGGGCATGTGCTCACGTATATGTTTATGGATTTCGTGGGGATGGATAGTCATTTGAATGATTTATGCGACCACGTAACTTGCTTCATTTACTTTTGTCTGGTTGGTTGGAAGGGATTGCCGCCTGGTCATAAGCCCGCCAGATTGTATTGCAATAAAAGTGTTAAATAAATAAATAAAATATCTCACTTTATATGAAAAATAATGTTCCGCTGATTGTCCGGCTTTGTGGGCATATGCTCACGTGTGTGTTTATGGATTTCGTGGGGATGGATTGGCATTTGAATGATTTATTCGATCCTATCGCTATAAAACGATTATTGCTATAAAAGTGTTAAATAAACGGGAACATGACAATGGCGTGACCGTATAACCGAATTGTAATGCAAAATACTTCTTACATAATAAGACAATAAAATAACAATTTATATAGCGGCGTTTAGAGAGCAAACTCTCCTCAAAGACTTTCTAGGTCGGAGTTTGAGTCCACTAATATTTATCGACAGATTAAAAATATTGCAAAAAGCTTTTTTTTTTAATATAAATTTCGCACTTAAATCAATAGTTGCATATCCCTATATAACAATATATATCCAGTGACCGCGTGTTGAATTGCCTGCTGATCGTAGTGACAGGGGTCGAGAGGTCAGCCCTCGCGCTATCCCCCCCACCACCCGGCTTCAGCAGAGATGCTGCCTGAACCAGGAGTGGAGAGATATCATAGCCACAAAGCCGTACCGTACCGTAGCTACCCTCAAACACTCACTGTCATTTTAATTTATACTAAATTCAAACTGAAATGTTGTTGCTGTTGATCTTTGTAATACGAGTGAATATTACGTTATGTTCTGGAAGAAAAAGCTATATTATTTTATGTTATATTACGTGATGTCATAATACGTTACGTTAAGCTATGTTATATTACGTGATGTCATATTATGTTACATTAAGCTGTGCAATATTACTTTATATCATACTATAATACATTCAGCTACGTTATATTACGTTATGTCATATTATGTTACATTAAGCTATGCAATATTACTTTATGTCATACTATGTTACATTCAGCTACGTTATATTACGTTATGCTCATAATATGTTACCTTAAGCTATGTTATATTACTTGATGTCATATTATGGTACAGTAAGCTGTGCAATATTACTTTATATCATACTATATTACATTCAGCTACGTTATGTCATATTATGTTACATTAAGCTATGCAATATTAATTTAAATCATACTATGTTACATTCAGCTACGTTATATTACGTTATGTCATACTCGTAATATGTTACGTTAAGCTATGTCATATTACGATATGTCATATTATGTCACAGTAAGATATGCCATCAACATGTAGGAAGGTTTTAATTCTGCAAAACAACTTGCATCTCGTTCTACTAATGAGGTCACGTGTTTTCTATATCTCAATATCGATCCATAAAATTCCTACAAAATTCTCAAAAAATCCAATATTTGTTCTATGTATGCGTTGTTCTACTAAAAACAAATCCGAGTTCTTTACCTCTATAAAATAAGTCTTGGACATTACGTAAGTCTGCTTGGTGAAGTTTGGTAATATTTTGTGGTATACATACATAACATATATTGAACTTAAATATACATATAATTATTAAATAATTTTAAAACAATGACTGTAATTTATTATTACCACTGCTTTTTGTATCTTCATGTTAGTTTAAGATAAAGTTTTGTATTATTTTTCAATAATTTTAAGTACTTGTATAACCTGTCACATGTTCATTTGTATATAAAGACACTGTTGTGTCGTTGTTATATTGTAGCGATGTTATATTACGTGATGTCATATAATGTTACAATAAGCTATGTAATATTACGCTACGCCATATAATATTATATTAAGCTACGAAATATTACGTTGTCATATTATGTTACATTAAGCTATGTAATATTACGATATGTCATATTATGTTACATTAAGCTATGTAATATTACGTTATGTCATATAATGATAAATTAAGCTATATATAATATAACGTTTTGTTATATCATGTTACATTGAGCTTTGTAATACATATTACGTTATGTCATAGTCATATTAACAAATGCATACATACCATCACGCTGTATTCCTATCAGGCTAGGCAGAAAGCGACAGACTTTCTTATCGCGACGTACATTTTTCGCCTCTTCTTACATTCATACACTTTCTCATACAGCGTATACGAGTCATCTATTGTTTTTACATTTCCTTCTTTCAAAACCTTACTTCCTTTGGTCTTCCTCTAATGCGGTTTTCACTCACATTTGCACTGTATATATTTATTTGTTTTGTTATTATTTCCTCATTGATTCGTTTAACGCGCCCAAACACCAGTATTAAGTTCACATTAATCTTTTATCATTTAATTCCGTATTATGTCATACATTGTCCCTCCGTGTATTCTCCTCAATGCCCGCATTCTGTAACTCATTCGACTCTTATCAGTATGTTTTTTCCACGATCACTTTACACTCCCATATGTATTAAAATTGGCAACAAAATTAATTGAGGACTTTTTAATTATTTATTAATTAAATTATCTTAACAGATGTCGATGATACTGTCCTGTCCTGTCTTAGTCAATAATTTATTATAATATAAAAAAATAATAAAAAATATTGGTTTCGATTTCCCCTCAGTGAAATTCAATACAACTACCAGGCGCACATAAGACAACAGAAGGTTTAGCATACAATACTGCATAGAGAGGCCATTGAAGTGACCGGCAGTCGGCGATAAGAGGTATTTTATAGCGTTAAATTTAACTATCTACCTTTATGCTCCTTCACTTTATTATCGCCTGTTACATCTGCCTTTCATCTTTCAACTGTGGGCACTTTGTATCTTCGGTATGACGTCATTTAGTATATTTGAGAGGTTGGTTAGTAGTGGTAATTTTATCTTTAAGAAGGAATTATTTTGAAATGGATTTTGTCGATAATTTTTTTTACCTATCCACACTATTTTGCAACAAAATATAACTTTGAATTATATTTTCAATTAATTTACAGTAGCAGTAATTAATATTAGACTAGTAATTAAATATTAAAGTGACAACGCAAGTGAGGTGCACTTCGGGAACTTCACCAGAATTTCCTATAAAGGTGGGGGTACATCAAGGATCGGTACTCAGTCCGCTACTGTTCATCTTAGCCATGGACTATTTAACTAACCAGGAAATGAACAGTCTCCTAAAGATCCTACTATTTGCAGACGATATCGTATTAAGAAGTGAAAAACATTGAAAACCTGCAAAATAGTCTGGAAAGGTGGAGAAGAATCTTGGAGGACAATGGATTGAGACTGAGCAGAAAGAAAACAGAGTATCTGTACCTACCATTATTCGAGAACACAAATGCTGTCACTCCCGTAATGCAAATGAATGGAGAAACATTACAAAATTGTGACTCCTTTAAGTATCTTGGGTCACTCATCCATAGCGGTGGAGGATGTGCAGCAGATGTAACACATAGAATTAGTATGGGATGGATGAAGTTTAGATCAATGACGGAGGTTCTATGTGATCCGAAAATGCCGGTAAAGTTAAAAGGAAAAGTATACCAAACGATTGTCAGACCCACACTGCTCTATGGCTCTGAATGCTGGACGATGTATAACTCTAACTCTAAGCAACTAGAAACTGTTGAAATGCGCATGCTAAGATGGTCAGCAGGTGTGTCCCTAAGATACAAAATAAAAAGCTCACGCATTCGTGGAAGCCTAGGTGTTACAGACATCAACAGTAAGATAGAGGAGAGGCGGATGGATTGAGATGGTATAGGCACGTTGGACGCAGAGTACCCGATCACATTGTGAACCAGGCATTCTCCATGGATCTTCCTCGAATAACAACCAAAGAATTCATGGGTGGTGCAAAAAGATAACCTGATCCAGAAACACGGCCTGGGGGACGTAGTCCGGGACAGAAGAGCATACAACCTGAGGACGAGGAGAGCTGTCCCCAACAGTCTTCGCAGACAGTGAGTTGGGATGGAGCCAGGGAGAAGAAGAAGATAGAAGTATACACTGATTTTTTATCGTTTATAAAAATTTATTATGTCGGTAAAATACAATCTTTTTTGATACAAATGGACATGGGTTCAGTCATATTATAAAGATTTATATTTTTTTATTGAAATTTTTGCTGTAAAGTTTTGAGTACATTTTTAATTAAAACTTTATTACACATACCATATCAGTAAAATAAAGTAATTTTCGATCAAATTATACATTGAGCGAGGTAATTAATTTATACGAATATAACACTATTTTGTACTAAAATTTTTGCTTAAAATATTATTTTTGACTAAAAATGTATTCAAGTCGGTAAAAAAACAGTAATTTTCGACAAATATGACATTCGGTATGAATATAAAATTTGACAACATCCAGTAGTAAATATTTGACATTTTAAATACTGATATTTTAAAGGTAAAATGTAGTAAAATATCATAGTATAAATAGGCCAAAACCCGTACGATGGTTGTCGCCAAAGAAAAAATACGAGAATTGAATTTTGAATACGAGAGAGCGAGAGAGTAATACTTGGATTCTCTCCGAAAGTAATTCGAAATTTGAATCTCGGTGGGTCCGTGATAACTGAACGAACTTTAAATACCTAGCTAACAATTTTTGAACCGGTGTAAAAGGGGACGATGTATAAATGATATATATAAACAAATTCTACATTAATGAATATATATTTTCATAAATGTAGAATTTGTTTTACTTCCGTGAATTTTTGACTGGTTGCAACTAGTCATAGTATAAATAGGCCAAAACCCGTACGATGGTTGTCGTCAAAGAAAAAATACGAGAATTGAATTTTGAATACGAGAGAGCGAGAGAGGAGTACTTGGATTCTCTCCGAAAGTAATTCGAAATTTAAATCTCGGTGGGTCCGTGATAACTGAACGAATTTTAAATACTTAGCTAACAATTTTTGAACCGGTGTAAAAGGGGACCATGATTCTACATTAATGAATATATATATTTTCATAAATGTAGAATTTGTTTTACCTTCCGTGAATATTTCACGGGTTGCAACTAGTGTATAATTATTTTCGACGCTTTGCGACAAAAGGTATTAATTATAACATTTTTTGCTGTCATTACTTTATGGGCACTATTTAGCGTTTTATATTTCTAGTTAGAATATTTTTTATGTAAATTGTTTTTTTTCCTTTTACGTACATCTCGTAAAATACAAGAGGTATAAATTGAAAACGCGAAGTATCAGGAGTCAATAAAATGGAAGAGTATACAAAAAGTAAACATAAAATGTAAATGCCATAAAGTGTCTCTTATCTTGGACTGATAGTCGTTTAGCTCGATTTTATGCAGTATTGTCTTTACTCGTTGGCGTTTATGTTCTCTTGGTAGGGATGTACAGAACGAGTTTCTGTCGTCATGCGCCCTTCATATCATTTTTAAACCTTCCTTCCCTGTGATGTGTAACTAGTACACATTGCTTCTAAACACTTTAATATCTCTATAAATATAATAAATACTGGGTTCAGATTTTAGGTATTCCTCCGTAATACTAGGTGATAACATAAGTTGTGTCCGTTTTTTTTTCAAATTTAAAAATCTGCACCAAAAGTAAAACAAAATGGTAAAAGTTATACGTCATTCGAAAGAAAATTTTCTGCTCTACAAGATATTGTGTTTGCTTTTACGTTACATATATTGTTTTATTTAATTACAAACCTTCAAAATGCAATGTCAAGTAGACGAAAGTGAACATTTTCGACACCTCCTTCTGTTCGCATTCAATCGAGGGAATAAAACTGCCAAAGCTGCTCGCGATATTTGCGAAGTGTACGGTGGAGATGCTACGAATGAAAGGACAGCTCGTCGGTGGTTTTTGCGTTTCAAAGACGGTAATTTTGGCCTGAAAGATATGGAGCGTTCCGGACGACCAGTGGACTTCGATGAGGACCGCTTAAACCATATTATTCATGAAGATCCCCTTCAAACCACAGTAGAATTGGCTGAGCAGATGAATTGAAGTCACATGACTACACCGCTATCTTAATCAATGGAAAAAGTTCAGAAGTTCGGCGCTTGGGTTCCACATGTTTTGAGGGAGAACAACAAAAATCGACGTTCGATAATTGATTTTTGTTGTTTTCACTCAAAACATGTGGAACCCATTCCCTCATTCACTCAAAACATGTGGAACCCATTCCCATCCATTTTGAAGGCTTGTAATCAAATAAAATAATATATGTAACGTAAAAGCAAACACAATATCTTGTAGAGTAGAAAATTTTCTTTCGAATGACGTATAACGTTTACCATTTTGTTTTACTTTTGGTGCTCATTTTTAAATTTGAAAAAAAAAAACGGACACTACTTATGTTAACACCCAATACATTGAATAAAAAAATATCATATAAATAATAATTAGCACTTATCGGCCACATCAGAGATATTTTGTGAAAATCGGTAATAAATTCACCAATACAATCAAACGTGTGCCAGTATATTAATTCTAAAAAAACCGCTATGGGTGAGGAAGCGACGCTATTCACGTCTCACTCTCGCTCTACTTCGGTATATGGGAACGCAAGAAATAGAATCTCAGTTCGCTCGCTTATCTCGCTTCTGTCGCTCGCGGGCATTCGTTCGATGTGGTCTCTTGACCCGTTTTGTGAACGTCGGCCGATGTTTTTTTTTATGTTTTCAGCAATTAAATTTCAATTATTATCACTTTTGACGTAGCTATATTCATTCTAAAAAACCACTATGGGTAAGGAAGCGACACTATTCACGTCTCACTCTCACTCTACATCGGTATATGGGAACGCACGAAATAGAATCTCAGTTCGGAGTTGTGTTTCTTTCTTCAAGGTATAACATATACAGTGTTAGTGTTTCCGTCCCGTCAGTAGCTCTGGGGCTTTTGTTCGAGGTGGTCTCTTGACCCGTTTTGTGAATGTCGGCCGATGTTTTTTTTTATGTTTTCAACAGTAAAATTTTAATTATCATCACTTTTGACTTCAAATTTAATTAATTTAAGCGACTGGCTATAAATATTCTTATTTTTTCGATTTTAAATCGGTCATTTTTATGTTGTTTATAGTTAAGGCATTAACGTTGTGGACGTTTAAAGACATTGTAATTTATTTTTATCAAACACTGTTTTTTCAACTTTTTTGTAACGGTATAACCCTACCGGTTTCAAGGCTTTCACCTCATCTTCAGGGGAGCGCAAACAAGACTGAATTATGTTCGAACTGGTACTGATATACACGTTTCAACGGTTGGGTGCTGAGGGGTGAGGGAGGGATTGGCAATGAGTATTCTTATTTTTACCATTTAAATCGCTCATTTTTACATGTGTATTGAATACATAGCACCAAACCGCACAGATTTTTTTAACACAGGAAAGGAAAGGTTAAGGTAGGTAGAGATGACAGTTCTTCACACCTAACGCGCCTTTTTTAAATGTCTACATGTTGGTTTTCATTCTTTCTAAATTGTTATCAATCAATAAACGAGATTATTAAGACACAATTAACTGCGATAAAAGCGATTACTTTGAAATCAGCAAAGTTAGTAAGTACCAATTTGCCAATAATATAATTTCACACAATCGTTGTCGAAAATGGGACAAATGAAAATGAATAAATTCTTTCTGCGCCGCAGAATTTGGCAGCAAAGCTTACTCAAACGACAATGCTAACTCCTCGATATTTATACTATCCTAGTAATGGGGGATGTCCCGTGGGAATCACGGGGAATAGAGAAAAAAAGAAATGGAAAGCTTCTAAATAGGGATGTGCCTTTAACGCGGTATAATTCGGTACTATTTATAAACATTTTAAGTTAGTGTGTATACTACCTTAATCAAAAAGTGTTACGACTTTATTCATAAAATCGAAAATACAAGTTTATTCATCAAAATCGATATGGTGCCCTTCAAAGTAATCCCCATTGACTGCAACGCACTTACGCCAGCGCTTGATCCAATCCTCGAAACACCGCTGGTACTCAATTATCGGTATGTCCATCAGAGCCGTCTTCGATTTTTTCATGACAGCCTCTCGGGTGCTGTAACGCGTTCCACGAAGCGGTTTTTTAAGTCGGTTGAACAGGAAAAAGTCACACGGAGCCAGATCAGGTGAATTTGAAGGCTGCTGTATAGTAGTCGTGTTGTTTTTGGTCAAAACTCATGGAAATCATGTCTTTCGCGATTTCAACGCGGTCCTTTTTTTGCATGCAATTGAGGTGTTTCGGCACCAGTTTTGCAGCGACACGTCTGAGGCCCAAGTCACTAACCAAAATGTCTTGCGCGGATCCGTAAGCGATGTTCAAGCCCTCTGCCAGATCTCTAATGGTCAATTTGTGGTTTTCGGCCAACATTTCTTTGATATTATCGATGTTTTCATCGGTTTTCGACTGCCACTGCGTTCATCATCCTCAACCGACTCACGACCACTTCTGAAGCGTTCGTGCCACTAAAAAACACTTCTCCAACATTTCCAAGGTCTACGGACCGTTAAATCCGTTTCTCACACAAAATTTAATCCAAACTCGTTGATGCACAGTTGATGCCATTTCCAAACTTGTAAAAAATCGAAAACACGCACAAAGGTAGATGTACTCAGTACAGCGTAACTTTTACAAATGTCAAGCTATGACGCTGAAATTTGGAGGGAAGTGTCAATGATAGATGTGGTAACCTAACAAAAGAATTCCAATCGGGTGACTGACAGCACCACACGGTGGCCGGTCCTAAAACTTTTTGATCAAGGTAGTATATTGTAACTGTGAATGTGGATTGTAAAGTTGTAAAAACGATTCTAGACGAGTAGGCATCTTTATCCTCGGCAGCCGGAAAAAGATCCCCACCGCTCCTTATAATATTAGTCAGCAACTCTCTATCAAGTTTGGCTCTTTGAAGAACCCTCGTGTTGCTGACCATATCTGTCCAGGGTATCCGTAGCATTCTCCGGTGCATCTACATTTCGAATGCTTCCAGTCGGTTCATACTACCAACTTTGAGGGTCCATGATTCCACTCCATGCACTGGCAAAACGTAGCATTTGACTAACCGTTGTCGAAGTTTCAAGTTAAGATTCTCATCGCAGAATACGTTTCTCATTTTATTAAAAGCCGCACGAGATGATTCAATTCTGCACTTGACTCCGGTTTCTGGGTCGAGGTCTTCCACTGGGATACTTCCGAGGTATTTAAATGTTTCCACTCTCTCTATACCAGTACCGTTCAATGTAAGACATGCTCCTGCGTGATCCTGCTGGCCAAACACCATGAACTTAGTTTTATTCACGGAAGATCTACAAAGGTTCATTTTTAGTTCATCTTCCCTAAACTAAATTTGTAACCTTAACATATGCATATGCGAGGAAATATCTAATTTAATGGCCGCAGCCACCACTTTCCGATTCTTGTACTCCACTTATAATATACGAGTATATTTAATTTGATTTTTTTTATCTATCTTGGATCATGAGAAGAGCCTACTCTCAAAACTGCACTGTATAAATTGTAATTTGAATATCACTATTTATTTGTAATAGTTTTTACAACTTTACAATCCACATTCACTGTGACAATATATACACACTCACTCAAAATGTTTATAAAGAGTGTTCCGTCGCGATTTGTCAGTGGTTGTCAAGCGTAAACGTAACGCAACGTAACGCAAAGCCGAATTATCGATTTATTTTTAATAAAAAAAAAAATATAATACTTTGAATAATAATCGACAAAAATATATCGGTATTCAGTTTCAATTCCAAATCAACCCTTGCACACCCCTAAAAAAATACACAGTGTGACACAACGAATGTGATTGACAAAAAAAACTTTGAAAAAAACTAAACAAATCGGTGGGCACAAATATTTGTTTAGTCTCGGTTGAAAGGAAAAACTTGTTAAGGGTAAAGTTGTTAAGAGAAGATTGCTTGGTGCTGATAGGGTCAAAATTGACGTTTCCTGTCTCACTCTCATTTCTAGCATTATCCCTAATCTTGAGTTATACTCTATAAGGTTCGGATCTTTTTACCTGCAAGCCATATAGGTTCGTCTGTTTTGGAAATCGTTCTCTGCTACTGATTGGCTGAATGGTTTAATATTTCGAAAGGGGTAAAGCAAGGATGCGTTATATCACCCTGGTTGTTCGATATTTATATAGATTCACGTGTGAAGGAACTACATAGGTCAATTGGTGGCATACAAATGTCAAATTGGAACGTATGCGGATTACTGTATGCAGATGACATGGTAGTGTTTACGAAGAGTCAAGGTGAATTATATAGTTTGATAAGTAAATTGTATGAAAGATGCGAAGCGAAAGCGTAATTTTTAACAAGTGCAACAATAGCAAGAGACTGAAGAGGAAGACAACGAGCGGCACGCTATAGAAGCTCAATTAAATCGTGACTTCTGACAAGTGCAACAACAGTAAGAGACTGAAGAGGAAGACAACGAGCGTCACGCTATAGAAGCTCAATAAAAGCGTGACTTCTGACAAGTGCAACAACAGCCAGAGACTGAAGAGGAAGAAACGAGCGTCACGCTATAGAAGCTCAATGAAAGCGTAACTTTTGACAAGTGCAACAACAGTAAGAGACTGAACAGGAAGCCAACGTGCGTCACGCTATAGAAGCTCAAAGAAAGCGTAACTTTTGACAAGTGCAACAACAGCAAGAGACTGAAGAGGAAGACAATGAGCGTCACGCTATAGAAGTTCAACGAAAGCGTGATTTTAGACAAGTGCAACAACAGCAAAATATTGAAGAGGAAGCCAACGAGCGTCACGGTATAGAAGCTCAACGAAAGCGTGATTTTTAACAAGTGCAACAACATCAAGATACTGAAGAGGAAGCCAACGAGCGTCACACTATGGAAGTTCAACGAAAGCGTGATTTTTAACAAGTGCAACAACAGCAAGAGATTGAAGAGGAAGACAACGACCGTCTCGCTATAGAAGCTCAACGAAAGCGTGATTTCGATAAGTGCAACAACAAGAGGTTTAAAAGGAAGCCAACGAGCGTCGCGCTATGGAAGCTCAACGTAAGCGTGATTTTCAACAAGTACAACAACTGCAAGAGACTGAAGAAGAAGACAACGAGCGTCACGCTATAGAAACTTAACGAAAGCGTGATTTTTGACAAGTGCAACAACATCAAGTGATTGAAGAGGAAAACCATGGAAGCTCAACAAAAACGTGATTTCGACAAGTGCAACAACAACAAGAGTCTGAAAAAGGAAGCTAATGAGCGTCGGGCTGAAGCACAACGAATTCTTTAACATTCTGAGTGAAGAATTGAAGTTTGCCACTATGAAAACTTTGACGAGAACAGAGTTGAGTCATAATTGTGGCTCGATTACTACTGAATGTCGACTCTGCTGCCATTCACTCAATTTTGCTATTGAAAAACCTGATACAACATCTAAATATTGCTGCCAATAAAGAACTGTTCTTCTTGAAGATGAAAATGAACCATACCGGTTCGAATAATAGCGAGTTTGCTATCTAAACGACGCAATATTGATTGTCTTTTTATTCTTTTATGGATCAAAACAATTCTAATTGCGACGTTGACCTTGTCCCTGCAGTAAGACTCCATATCTTTCTTTATCGTCAAATTTTAAATGTTACTTTCGAAAGTAAAATTAACAAGACCCTGGCATTGCGAAAGATAGCAAATAACAAAACTGAGATAATATAGAAAATATTGAGACTGCAGTCTGCCACGACAGAGGATCGTAAATCATGCCAGAAACAGACGTATATTCAAGGATGCATTCTGCACTTTAGAACTTTTGAAATGCACTTTGAGCACAAAAGTCATTATTTCTGTTTGACTAGATGGACGTTTGACATTTTGAAGTGTGTTGATTGAATTCATTTGTCGTGATGCGCTTTGGTTTGTTGTAAGCCATGTTGTTACCTCTTTTTTTAAATCCATTATTCAAACAGCAAAGATGTCTTTATATTTATATTTATGCCGGTAATTCTTACTGTAGACTTATTTAGATATTTTTATACTTAGATATTTAGATATTTTATATATTTTCGTTTGTGTACGTTCTAGTATTCGGAGATATAAGGATACCTATGACTTCGGTCATATTTATTTATCACTTTTATTGCAAATAAAATCTGGCGGGTTTATTGCCAGGTGACAATCTCTTCCAACCAACCAGACCAAAGTAAATGAACCAAGTTACATGTTTGTATAAATCATTGAAATGACTATCCATCCCCACGAAATTCATAAACACATACGTGAGCACATGCCCACAAATCCCACAAAGACGGACAATCACCCGAACATTCTTTTTCATATATAGTGAGATATCATCAATCAAAAGGAAAGGAAGGGATGGTGGAGAGGAAAGGAAAAGAACAATCGGGAATGAAACATGTTACTTTACTGACTAGAAATTAAGAGTTTTTTCAGTCGCTTTTTAAAGCATGCCAAGGACGGAGTGAGTCTTATATTGGTTTGTAACTGATTCCAGAGTCTCACTGCATGGACAGTAAAGGACGACGTAAAGAAAGAGGAGCGGTGAACTGGAAAGGCTAATAAACAATCTCTGTTTGAGCGTGGCGCTAATCCATGATTGGAAGGACGCTGAAAAATTTCGGCAAAATAAGAGGGGGCGGCGGGACGAACATTTTTTTTCATACAAAGTGAGATATCATCAATCAAAAGAAAAGTAAGGGATGGGGGAGAGGAAAGGAAAATAAAAATAGGGAATGAAACACGTTATTTTACTGACTAGAAATTAAAAGTTTTTTCAGTCGCTTCTTAGAGCAAGCCAAGGACGGAGCGAGTCTTATATTGGTTTGTAACTGATTCCAGAGTCTCACTGCATGGACAGTAAAGGACGACGTAAAAAAGAGCAACGGTGAACTGGAAAGGCTAATAAACAATATATGTTTGAGCGTGGCGCTAATCTATGATTGGAAAGACGCTGAAAATTTTCGGCGAGATAAGAGGGGGCGGCGAGATAGTTAAGGATACTATACAATAGAGACAGTATGTGAATTTGGCGTCTATTTCTAACATTCAACCAGTTCAATACCTTCTGGTATGAAGTTATATGATCGTACTTTCGTAGGTTGAAAATAAATCTTAGGCTAACATTTTGAAGACGCTGTAATTTGTCCAGCTGTTCCTCTGTAACATCCAAGTAACATACGTCCGCATAGTCCAGAATCGGAAAGAGCAGAGATTGTACGAGTATAATGTTGGTTTTAGTAGGCAAGAACCTTTGCAACACTTTAAGGGAATGAAGGCTGAAGAAGATCCTTCGGCTTACCTCATTTATTTTTAATTATGTTATAAAATATTTTCTAAATTATTTACTGTTATAATGTAAGTCTTCGATGTAATTAAGAATTTTGAGCATCGCGAAAATATGTTAAATAGTGTTCCAATAAAAGCGCCGAATTAAATTTTTAGATTTGAGTTCTTGGGTCAATTGGATCTTGTAGGAATGCAGTTCCAGATATTTCGCGAGAATTCGCTGTAAGGTGATTCTTGAAACGTTTAATTCTTGTGAACGATGACATATTAATGTTCCTGGAGTTACAGTAACACTTTCCCTCTCTGCGGCTGTGTTTTCCAGTGAACGCCCGCTACGAGGACGCATGGCATGGGGGACTTATTGTCCAGAATCGAATCAATTTCTTAAGTTTTTTTAAATTAATCTTCGAATTGGACCATTATTTCGACCGACAATTCCAGGAAGCTTACAAAACGTTTCGATCAAACGATAAACACATATATTCCAAGAATCCCGCCGCTGCTCGCTGAGGTTGTCTCCTCCCTCCCTCCAACCACAGTTATCAAGCCGAATGTTTACCGTTAGAAGCGTGTATGTCAGTACCAGTTCCAACATAATTCAGTCTTGTTTGTGCTCCCCTGATGGCTAGGGAAGCACAACTGGCCAACACATATATGCCAAGAATCTCGCCGCTGCTCGCTGAGGTTGTCTCCTCCCTCCAACCCCAGTCCCTAGCCCGAATGTTTACCGTTAGAAGAGTGCATGTCGGTACCAGTTCGAACATAATTCAGTTTTCTTTGTGCTTCCCTGATTGCTAGGGGAGCACAACTGATAAACACATATATTCCAAGAATCCCGCCGCTGCTCGCTGAGGTTGTCTCCTCCCTCCCTACAATCACAGTTCCCAACCCGAATATTTACCGTTAGAAGCGTGTATATCGGTACCAGTTCCAACATAATTCTGTCTTGTTTGTGCTCCCCTGATGGCTAAGGGAGCACAACTGGCAAACACATATATTTCAAGAATCTCGCCGCTGCTCGCTGAGGTTGTCTCCTCCCTCCCTTCAACCACAGTTCCCAACCCGAATGTTGAACGTTAGGAGCGTGTATGTTGGTACTAGTTACAACATAATTCAGTTTTCTTTGTGCTTCCCTGATTGCTAGGGGAGCACCACTGGCAAACACATATATTCCAAGAATCTCGCCGCTGCTCGCTGAGGTTTTCTCCTCCCTCCAACCACAATCCTCAACCCGAATGTTTACCGTTAGAAGCGTGTATTTCGGTACCAGTTTCAACATAAATCAGTCTTGTTTGTGCTCCCCTGATGGCTAGGAGAGCACAACTGGCAAACACATATATTTCAAGAATCTCGCTGCTGCTCGCTGAGGTTGTCTCCTCCCTCCCTCCACCCACATTCCCCAACCCGAATGTTTACCGTTAGAAACGTGTATCTCGGTACCAGTTCCAACATAATTCAGTTTTGTTTGTGCTTCCCTGATGGCTAGAGGAGTACAACTGGCCAACACATATATTCCAAGAATCTCGCCGCTGCTCGTTGAGGTTGTGTCCTCCCTCTCTCCAGCCACAGTCCTCAACCCGAATGTTTACCGTTAGAAACGTGTATGTCGGTACAATTTTCAACATAATTCAGTCCTGTTTTTACACCCCTGATGACTAGTCGAAAGCCTTGAAACCGGTAGGGTTATACCGTTACAAAAAGTGGACTAAACAGTATTTGATAAAACAAATTACAATAGTTAAAAAATTGGATAGCAAATGGATCATCATTCATAATTTAGAAGTATCGATAGGAAACGTTTCTATCGGAACAAAGTGTTGCCCTTGAGGGACTTCTACTGTAGCGCGAAACGGACCCAGATTACTGTGAGTTATTCCTTGATCAGACCGAGTTGATGTGATCCAATATGATGGACGTCTCCCAGAGGACCCTTCCATCGGCAGAACAGCCCAGGAATACAGAACTTTACATTATTTGCATTACTTTATCAACTCAAACTTTTTCTCTATAACAGGCATGTCCAACCCGCGTCGCGTGTCCACGGCCTTTTTATTTTTTTATAAATTATTAAAGAAATAACAATATTAAATAGTTGTTTAATACTAGTGACACACTCTAGATATCAGACAAAACGAATATTTATACCAAAATACATATCACGTCGTGTCCCTTGCGGAGTAGGCAGATAGAACAAATCTCCAAACGTTTCTATACAAGCACACAACTTGTTCCTTCTTTACATTTATTTATTTATTAATACTTCTAGTAAAAACAATCTGGCGGGATTATTGCCAGGCGGAAATCTCTTCCAACCAACCAGACAAAAGTAAATAAAGCAAGTCATATATAAATATATAAATGATTATTATTTTATTTTTATTTAACACTTTTATTGCAAATACAATCTGGTGGGCTTATTGCCAGGCGGCAATCACTTCCAACAGTTACATGGTTGCATGAATCATTCAAATGATTATCCATGCCCACGAAATTCATAAACACATACGTGAACATATGCCCACGGACCCCACAAAGACGGACAATCACATGAACATTCTTTTTCATATAAAGTGAGATATCATCAATCAAAGGGAAATGAAGGGATGGTGGAGAGGAAAGATACATCAGGAATGAAACACGTTATTTTACTGACTAGAAATTAAGAGCTTTTTAAATCGCTTCTTAACGTGTTCCTCGCGGGAAGCACAAACGCCTGTGATCTGATCTGTAGCATTCCTTTGTGTATTTTACGTAATGTTTAGTTTATCTCCTTTATTTAATGAGTCTCCTTAAGAGTAATGACTATTATTTATTATCAGAAAAATACTTGAATGTCATGTTTACTTGGTGTTGTAATCAAATATCAGTGGTTCTAAACAAAATACGCGTTTAAACTTAGAAATTTAAAAAACGCCGAAATTGTGCCGCGCACAGGATTCGTGGAATTTGATTTTTAACGCGGTGTACAGGTTAAAGCATGCCAAAGATAGGGCGACAACATATTCATACGTCTCATCATGCACAATCTTCTATTATTCATACTTTTCATTTAACCTTCTTTTAAAATCTGATTTATTTGGTCCAGCCACGTTTTCCTCTGTCTGTCTCTTCCACGCACAACTTACACTTTTGATTTATACACTCGTTTAGTCATTCTTTCGTCATTCATTTTATCCACATGTCCAAACCATCTTAGAGCTCCTTTCTTCATCTTACTTAAAAAATAATTTTATCAATGTATTTATTTTTTATGTATTTATTCTGCCTTCTTTCATACATTGATACTCCACTAGTTTTCCTTAGAGCATACGTCTCCACATCATTCATCTTAATCTTATCCCTTTTCTGCCAAGTCCAAGATTTACTTCCATATATCAAGATGGGCACCAATACACTATTATGCATTGTCATTTTTGCTACTGTTGATATTGCGCGGTCATTGCATATAAAGGGTCTTTCAAATTGAGCGTTTTTTTTTAATTCTTGTATAAAATACAAATGGCGTCACGAACTTGTCTGGGTCTTGTGACATTTGAGAAGTGTAATGTATGACATTTATAAAAATGGAGTCGTATACAATACAACAACGCGTTCAAATCGTTGAATTATTTTATGTATTGTAATCTCCGGAAACGGTGATGTTAATTGCCCACCAAGATCATGTGATCTGACACCGTTGGACTATTTTCTCTGGGGTTACGTGAAAAGCCAGGTCTATAAGAATGACCCCCGATCAATTCCTGAGCTGATGGACGAAATTATTCGCGTTATTGGTGAGTTAGAACCGCAGTTGTGCCAAAATGACATCGAAAATTTTGACAAAAGAGTGGACATCTGTGGTGCTGCAAGAGGTGAACATTTGGCGGTTATTGTTTTTTGTATTTAAATGTCATACATTATACTTCAATGACCAATAAAAAGTTTTTTGAAATCAAAGCAAATTGTGTGTTTTATTCACGAATTCAAAAAAAAAATATAATAAAAAAAACCGCTCAATTTGAAAGAACCTTTATCGTGTTCCGTTTACCTTGTGGAAGAGGCTAAGGATGTGTGTTGAGATATGAAAGTCTAACGGTCTGTCCTCTCTGCCTATCCTGATAGAGAAATAGCGTGATGGTTTGTGTTTATGTATTTATGCCCCATTTACCTTGTTTCCTGTCGCTATCGTTCTTTTTAATTGAGATTTCAACTCGCACATCACACGTTAACATTACTGCCCAGTTAATAGAATACATCGATTTTATTCTAATTTGAAATAAAAATTTAAATAAAATGTGGCATAAAATTATTAAATATTATATGAATTAAAAGAAAATACAAGAATTTTAAAATAATCTTTAATAATTTTAATAATCATCAGCTCAAATTTATCCCCTACAAGATGCAGGTCTCTCCAAGTTGCTTTAAATAAATCTTGTCATTTGCAGTAATGCTGTCACGTATTCGTTGCTTGCTTACGTAATTCATCCACCTATTGACTCTTAGGTCTTCTTGCAAGACCTGTGTCCGCCCCATAATGACATACAGCATAGAGTCCAGAGCCGACACTGTCAGAACCAAAAATCTCCTTCGAACTAGAGAAATGAAGGTACTCAGGAGTATCGCTGGCAAAACCCTTCGTGATAGAGTACGAAACACAGAAATCCGAAGGACGTGCGAAGTTGAAGATATTGTCAGATGGAGACGACACAGAAGAAGGTTCTGGAACGAACACGTATCCAGAATGGTGGAACCAAGAGCCGTAAGAATGGCCACGGGCAGTATTCCCCAAGCAAGCAGACAAACAGAAGTTGAAGATATTGTCAGATAGGGACGACACAAAATAAGGTTCTGGAACGAATACGTCTCCAGAATGGCGGAACCAAGAGCCGTAATAATGGCCACGGGCAGTATTTCCCAAGCAAGCAGACAAGCAGAAGTTGAAGATATTGTCAGATGGGGATGACAGAGAAGAAGGTTCTAGAACGAACACGTATCCAGAATGGCGGAACCAAGAGCCGTAAGAATGGCCAGGGACAGTATCCCCCAAGCAAGCAGACAAGCAAAAGTTGAAGATATTGTCAGATGGGGACGACAGAGAAGAAGGTTCTAGAACGAACACGTATCCAGAATGGCGCAACCAAGAGCCGTAAGAATGGCCAGGGACAGTATCCACCAAGTGAGCAGACCTCCAGAAAGACCTCCCAAAAGATGAAAAGACAGCTGGCAGTCGACGTTGCAAGAGGCAAATAATGATGCAGGACCATAACAGGCCAACAGGCCTAAAATAAAATGAAGAGGAAGTCTTCTTGCAGGCCTTAATCTGCCTACTGGGTACCACTAGAATATTTCATACTTCCAACGAGTACTGTTTGCGTTATACGTGATTCGCTCGGGCGCCGCTATAGCTACCATACCTAATTTGTTTAAGGATTCCAGTCCCGAGTAAGAGTGTCATTGACTATAGTTCGGAAATTCTAGGATGAGTCCTGTGACAGCTCACAAATTTGCTCCAATACAACCTTATGTAATGTATTTACCTAAATAACTTGCTAATTATAAGAATTGAGGCTTATATTAAAGTTGATAAAATAATTAAAATTACTGATCATCGTTACAAGGTTGTATTGGGGCCAATTTGTGAACTGTCACAGGACTCATCCTAGAATTTACGAACTATAGACATTGCCATTTAAACGGCACTACAAAAAAATTGTCATTTAAATTATTAAAAAAAAAATGAACCTTTATTCAATACCTGTTTTGATCCACTGCCCAAACAGGTTGACTACCCCTGCTCTAAAATATATTCTCTCTTTTCGGTGAAATATTAAAGTTTTTACAATGTTTGATTGATTTAGTTTCCTCGTTTATCAAAAGTTTTTTTTAATGGTATTCACTCACTCACTCACTCACTCAAATTTAGTTGCCATCAGCCAGTGAGCAAAATTGAGTTGGAAAAGTTTCTCGAGAATACAGAATATTTATGTTTGTATTATATAATATATTACAAAAATATTACATGTTAAAAACTCTGTAAACTCTCGCTTCAACGTTTGAAATAATGGACCTTGTTCATTTAACATTTACACACACGACATACGTACTCTCCTGAACTGTAAGCTAGCACTCTTTGCTGACGATGCGGCATGCTACGCATTCTCTCTCAAGGTTGATCGAGCTGGTTACTGCCTTCAGATTGCCATCGAGATCCTTGAAAAATATTACCAGGACTGGAGGCAATGACACAATAACTGAGGGCATCATGTTCTCCCGTAAAGTCGAGGAAAGAGTGCCATCAATACCCTTATTCATCGGTAGTTGCCTGGTCGAGAGGTCGCCTGGTCGTGGCCTGCCCCTAGGCTGGCGATTGACGTGGAAAACCTATTTGAATACCATCAGACATATGGGGCAAAAGGGCATAGGGGCTATCAGTTTGATATTTAATCGATTCAGCTTCCTTTCTCGGAATAAAATATTCGTTTAAAAATGTGGGATATAGCTGTGATTACCCTGATCGCCGATAGCAACGAAGAACTAAAGGAGACCTCGGAGACTATGGAGAATGTCCTAAATATCAAGTTTAACATGAAAATAAAGAAGGACAAAACAAAAGTGATAACCGTAAGCAGAGACGAAGACCAAATGAACATACTAATGTCAGGAGCTGCACTTAACAACGGAAGAGTTAAAGAGTGTGTCTATCTTGGAAGCAAGATCACATGGGATGGCCGTACACGTACAAGAAGAGAGGTTGACAGTCACATCCACCAAGCAAAACTCGCCTTTAATAAGGAATCAATGATTTTTGAATCCAACAACATGGACCTAAAGCTCTGCAAGCAATTGGTCAAAACATATGTGTGGAGTATTTCGATGAATGGTTGCGAGACATGGTGTATAGGCGAAAGGGATCGAAAAAGATTGGAGGCCTTCGAGATGTGAACCTATAGACGAATCCTAAGGATTTCCTGGATATACCACATTACAAATGACGAGGTTCTCAGCAGGATCGAAGAAACCAGGCACCTGTCAAACACCATATCGGAAAGGCGTGCAGAATTGAAGGGTCATATGCTGCGATATGAAAATCTCTTGCTCAATATACTGGAGGGAATGATTGAGGAATCTTTTGACAGAGGGCCCCCTCGCCGAGAGTATCTGGATCAAATATGCCACGATATGGACTGCACCTCCTATACAGAGCTCAAGAGGATCGCTGAAGACCGAGCGGAGTGGAAGAAGAGATGCAGAGCTTTACTGCTAACCAATCCCCAGGATTGAAACTAAAGAAGAAGAATACAGCTGTGGGTAAAATTCATACTCTTTGCAATAAAGGTGTCGCAGAAATATCTTTTGAACTCTGTCAACTATTAGATAATTGTAGATTCCTCTCGGGTTCCGAATAATTGAGCCGCACTCTAATATACTGCGAACCAGGAATCTATAAAGATATCTCATAACAGCGCCACCATCAAATGCCCTACAGACGCTTATCACAAATGTCAGAACTTTACTACCAGATAAACACATACTCTTGATATGATAACCGAATGATATCAAGGCCTTTGATAGTGTCAACAAACGCAATGGGCTGATCACCAATTAAGTACTTTAAGTACTGCTTGATCCCATCTTTTGTAAGCTGTTATAATCCCAACAGAGAAAGACTAATGTAACAGAATAATAATATACAAAAGCACATAAAAAAAACTTACATTCTTTCAGCATCAGTCGGCAGGAGATCAGGAACCTTGGTAAGTCCACGGTGAGAGCAGTCAGCAGTTAGTCCGGAACAAGTGCATGCCCATGGGCACCTTCCAAGAACTGTGATCTGTTGTCCAGACCTCAGTTCTACATCATTGCCATGCAATTGAGGAACAGGCTCTGAGACAACTTCTGGAACAACCGACAGCAGAGCCAACACCAGCAAAAACATTCCATGTCCAAAGACTTTCGAAACCGTTTCTCGTTTCGTACCCATGGCTGGTTTGTTCTTTGGAGACGTTTTAGAAAACGATTTAGGATCTATTTGGAGGTTTACTGCATCTCTACCTCCTATCGTTTCCATACCTCGTCAGTATCACTTCTATAACTTGTTCTCACTGTTTGAGATACTGTTTAAGTTATTTCTGTATCTAAAAACACCTTGTTATCTTAAAACAATACTTTAAGATTCACTTTGCATATCTAACACTAAAAAAAACAATTTGCTTCTTCACTTTTGACTTTCTTTAATGTATTATTTATGACGGTTGTTTTTTTCACATTTTAAATTGCAGGTTTGAGACAATCATCGATTGCCTTTAAGATAAACGCTAGAAAAAAAAATATTTAAAAAGAATGCTAAAAGGTGTGCATCTTAACGACTCTAACCTCTTCAGACCTGAATTAATTCTAAGGTTTTAAAAATTTTTTTGTCGTATTAGTTTAGATAGATGGCGCTCAAAACGTTCACAGTCGATAATACAGTATCCTATACTTCATTTATTTATTTAACAGTTTTATTGCAATACAATCTGGCGGGCTTATTGCCAGGCGGCAATCTCTTCCAACCAACCAGACAAAAGTAAATGAAGCAAGTTACATGGTTGCATAAATCATTCAAATGACTATCCATCCCCACGAAATCCATAAACACATACGTGAGCACATGCCCACGAACCCCACAAAGACGGACAATACTTCGAACATTATTTTTCATATAAAGTGAGATATCATCAATCAAAAGGAAAGGAATGGATGGTGGAGAGGAAAGGAAAATAAAAATCAGGAATCAAGCACGTTATTTTACTGACAACAAATTAAGAGTTTTTTCAGTCGCTTCTTAAAGCATGCCAAGGACGGAGCGAGTCTTATATTGGTTTGTAACTGATTCCAAAGTCTCACTGCATGGACAGTAAAGGACGACGTAAAGAAAGAGGAGCGGTGAACTGGAAAGGCCAATAAACAATCTCTGTTATCATTGGGAACAGAAATATACCACAAAGTTGCTTGCAAAGTGCATATGAATTCTGTGTCCATTATAATGGACGCCAAGTCTGAAGAGGTTAATTATTTATATTTGATACAATTTTAACACAATCCCATCAAATAACTACAAAAATGTAATGTTATTTAGTTTAAATATAACATAATGACAGCAAAAACAATGTTCCTACGATTTCTCTGATTTTTTTACATTTCGTTCAAAAATATTATTCAATGAATTTTGAATCAAATAAATAAAACTTTCACTAACATAAGTTCACTACCGGTTTCAAACACCTCCGTCTCCCTCGTCAGGTGAAGATCAACATAACTATATGTCTAAAATATATTTGCTTGCGAGTGCATTATTTACATGAAATGCAACATTATGTGGAATTAGTTTAGATAGATGGCGCCTAAAACGTTCCAAGTCGAAAATACAGTATCCTACATTTCGTTTGTTATCATTGAGAACCGAAATATACCACCAAGTTGTTAACAAAGTGTATATAAACCCTGTGTCCATTATAATGGACGCCAGGTCTGAAGAGGTTGTTTTTTACATTTGATACAAGTTAAGCACAATCGCATCGAATAACAAGAAAAAAAAAATAAAATTAAAAAACAACAGGTAATTTAATTTAGATACAATTTTAATGGTTTGGGTTTGTTGCCTTTTTTTTTTAACCTGGCGAGTTTATTGCCATGTGGCAATCTCTTCCAACCGACCAGAAATATGGTTCTATAGGCCCTAAGTGTTAACCGGACTGGAATCCTATTTTTAAAAAATCTGGGTTCCAGCGGGGATCGAACCCGCAATCTCCAGATCGGCAGACAAGTGTCTTACCACCAGGCCACGGAGGTCGTCAAATTTCATTTGTCGTGTCCCAAGTAAACTAGGCTTTTGCCTGTATCTCACTGTTTTTGCTTGTATCTCATAATCGATCTATAAATGGAAAAGTTCCAAAAATAAATAAATACTTTTGCTTGTCAGTGTATTATTTACACTAAATGCAACATAATGTTGTATTAGTTTAAATAGATGGCGCTCAAAACGTTCAAAGTCGATAATACAGTATCCTACACTTCATTTGTTATCATTGGGAACATAGTGATACCACAAAGTTGTTTCCCTAGTGCATATGGACTATGTGTCCATTATAATGGACGCAGGTCTTAAGAGGTTAAACAATAATTCAGAACATACATCAACATTGTTGTTGATAGCCTAAGGCCAATTGAATACATTTCAAAAGATAACTGAATTCATATTGGAAGTTTCAATAGCAAGGCGGGGCGTGAACCGTGGATGACGGTCGAAGTATTTTGCAAGTCATAGTAAAAAATTTGTTTGTGATCTCTGTTATTTATGATAATATATCGATCAATAAGTTCCGAAACTAACCAACAGATGGGGCCTCTAATATAACAAATCCATACAATTCTCAGTTAGTACAAACCTTTCGAAGTTACGTGTCAAACTACTATGACATTCCGACATTGAGTCATTGAGTTACCGGAACAATGGAAAAAACGGAATTTCGTGTATTGATAAAATATTGCTTTTTAATAGGAAAAAAATACCGTTCAAACTCAGCGATGGCTTGAAAAGTATTATCCGGGCTCTGCTCCGTCGAAAACAACTATTTGTAAGTGGTATGCTGATTTCAAACGCGGTCGTACATACACAAATGATGTTGAACACTCTGGTCGTCCAAATGAGGCTGTTACACCAGAAAACCTTAAAAAAACCCTCAAAATCGTGATGAAAAAAGTTGCGTGAGATAGCTGACATCCTGAAGATATCATTTGGTAGTGTTTACACTATTTTGCATGAACATTTGGTCATTAAAAGGCTTTTTCGAAATGGTGCCGCGTTTGCTCACAATGGAACAGAAACAACAACGCATCGATGATTCAGAGTGCTGTTTGGCACTGTTTACGCGAAATAAACAGGAGTTTTTGCATCGGTATGTGACAATGGATGAAACTTGGATCCACCACTATACTCCGGAATCAAATCGGCAGTCAGCTGAGTGGAGAGCAGCCGGTGAAAGTTATCCGAAGCAACCAACAACTCAACAGTCGGCCGAGAAGGTTATGGCCTCCGTATTTTGGGATGCGCATGGTATAATATTCATCGATCACCTTGAAAAGGGAAAAACCATCAATAGCGAATATAACATAGCGTTATTGGAGCGTTTGAAGGCAGAAATTGCAACAAAACGGCCCCATATGAAGAAGAAAAAAGTTATTTTTCATCAAGACGATGCACCGTGTCACAAGTCGATGGTAACGATGGCCAAATTGCACGAGTTGAACTTCGAATTGCTTCCGCACCCACAGTATTCCCCAGATTTGGCCCCCAGCGACTATAGGCTGTTCGCAGACCTCAAAAAGATGCTCCAGGGAAAAAGATTTGGCTCCAATGAAGAAGTGATTGCCGTAACTAACGCCTATTTTGAAACCAAAGATAAATCGTTCTACACGACTGGCATAAAAAAGTTAGGAAAGCGTTGGAATGAATGTATCGCTCTTGAAGGAGACTATGTTGATGAATAAAGAAGAATTTTGGCAAACAAATGTTGTTTTTGTAGTTAGTCCCGGGCCTTATTGATCGTTGTGTTAAATGTATGTACGAGTATATACGACAAAGTTGGATAACCTATGGCTGTCTTTTTTACACTTCGGTGTGGCATCAACAGAGATGAAGCTCATTTGAAAGAGTCTATTGTATTTAATAAATGATAATATAAATAAAATGACAATGTATACAACACCGTTTAGAAAGTGATAGACTCTCCCCAAGGGTGCTCTATCTCGTATCTCGAATCCACTGTAGTAAACGGATTGAAAATATGACAAAATAAAACTTATATCAGTTGAGTGTAAGGATAGGAAAAGAATGACTGCTTATCACACCAGACATGGAGCTACCCGATTGTTGCATTCTCACGTTTGACGAATGCATGCATGCAACTGTCGTAAGTAAATCGCTATTGACACAATTGAATTGTAAAGTGTGCCGTGTGTTTCTAGTAGGAGTGTGAAAATTTATTTTCACAAAAAAATGTCAATTTATAATTTTTTTTTTTTTTAATCCACTTTGCACGGATTTCTCCTGTAACACAAAGAGGGTCTGCTTCTAACATTGGCTTATTAGTTAGGAAGAATATCAGCCAGGATTCTTCTCATACTGCTAGACGGTACCGAGAATATATCAACCGTGTCATTCAGTTGGTTCAATATCTCTATACCACACGTGACTGAGTGCCTTTAGAAAGCAGACTCTCATCAACGGCGTTATAACTCAGGATTCGAACTCAGTATTATTGACAGATCAAAAACTCACTCACTGGGTATATATTGTTCCTATATAACTCACTAGCTTACAAGTTAAACATCATTATATACTCTCCTTTAAGAGCACTCTAACTCGAGAATGGAACAGAAACAACAACGCATCGATGATTCAGAGCCCTGTTTGGCACTGTTTACGCGAGTTTTTGCATCGGTATGTGACAATGAATGAAACTTGGATCCACCACTATACTCCGGAATCAAATCAGACCAAATATCGCATTTTCTTTTCTTTTCAAACCATTAATTTGCATTTCGCAATTAATTCATTCTCAGATCTCAGAAGAAGATCAAAGAAAGTTTGATTGGATCAAGTGAATGATATTTTGAAATAATGTTAGAGAAGCTCTATGTGAAGGTGTATGCATTTATATGCACCCATAAATAGTATTTGCTGGTAAACAATATTAATGTTCTGGTATGCGACCTTTGGGCATGTCCGAAGGTCGGTTCGTCGGTCGTTGACCGTGCGTGTTGACAATATTCAGGGACGACGGTAGTCCCCACAAGGCTAAGGATGTGTGTCGTGATAGGAAGTCTGGCACTGTCTCATCTTTGCCTAACCCGACAAAAAAATGACGTGATGGAATGTATTGCATTATTTATATTGTTTATAGTTAAGGCATTAACATTGTGGACGTTTAAAGACATTGTAATTTGTTTTATCAAACACTGTTTATTACTCTTTTTGTAACGGTATAACCCTACCGGTTTCAAGGTTTTCACCTCATCATCAGGGGATCACAAACAAGACTTGTTTGTGATCCTCTGTTGATGAGGTGAAAGTTTCGAAACCAGTAGGGTTACACCGTTACAAAAAGTGGAATAAACAATTTTTTTTAAAGAATAGATATGACCGAAGTCATAGGTATCCTTATACCTTCGAACACTAGGCGGAAAAAGTGCCTGTGTCGTTCGAGGGGAGTAGCACTGCGCAGGGTTCGAACCGACGACCTTCCGCACGGAATCGGAAATATTGATATTAGGACAATATGACAAGAAATGTGTATATTAAATGGTAGATCGACACTGTCTGGAAAAACAAGTATATGAACATCCAAAGCAAGGTGAGGATATCTCGTTCAAGACCTGTGTCCGCCCCATAATGACATACAGCATACAGTCCAGAGCCGACACTGTCAGAACCAAAAATCTCCTTCGAACCAGCGAAATGAAGGTACTCAGGAGTATCGCTGGCAAAACCCTTCGTGATAGAGTATGAAACACAGAAATCCGAAGAATGTGCGAAGTTGAAGATATTGTCAGATGGGGACGATAGAGAAGAAGGATCTGGAACGAACATGTTTCCAGAATGGCGAAACCGAGAGCCGTAAGAATGGCCAGGGACAGTATCCCCCAAGCGAGCTGACCTCCAAGACGACCTCCCAAAAGATGGAAAGACAGCTGGCAGTCGACGTCGCAAGAGGCAAACAATGATGCAGGACCATAACAGGCCAACAGGCCTAAAATAAGAAGAAGAAGAAACACTGTTTATTCCACTTTTTGTAACAGTATAACCCTACCGGTTTCAAGGTTTTCACCTCATCATCAGTCTTGTTTGTTCTCCCTGAATGCGATGGCAACTGGTTAAAAAATGCGATGGCCACAAGTATGCGAGAGAGTTGAATCCACTTGCTAACGTGAAATCTATGGAGATATTGAATTCCAGGTACAGTTTTATGAAGACTACTTAAGCCTCTGGAACAATAGCCTACTGTTGAAAGGATATACCGTGGAAAGGAGCATCGAGACCCAGCGAGTGGATTTTGTATGTAGACGCATGGCTCTGAACTGTTCTGGAAAACTTGAAAACTCTTAACCAAAGACAGCATGTCAAAAAAGGGAATACTACGTGATGGATGGTAGATTCTCTTTATCTACAATTAGGAGCAGTCTATACGATTGGACCCAGTGCCAGAGGAGCTTGGTGTCTTGTATCGAAGAGGTGTTGATTTGTGGAAGCCTCAGTGATGTCTTTGTTCTTCTTCCTAGTGTCATGTCAGGTCCTCCTAACGTTGACTATCACCTGAGAGTAGGCACTTTTGTCCCCGGCATCCCGAAAAAGATCCCCAACGCTCGTTATACCAGTCCAATCACGTATATTGCGGAGCCAGGAGATTTGCCTCCTGCCAACACCTCTTCGACCTTCTATTTTGCCTTGGATGCAATGCAATTTTGTATCCCGGCCACGCTCTTTCACACGTTCGAATCAGCCATTCGGAAGTGTACATGATTTTAATGTCAAGTGACTATTAGTAATTTGCATATACTCTTGACTTTGGCATCACTAAAATAAGAGATATCTTTAATAGTATTTGCATAAGTGAGTTGTATTTTTTTTTAATATTTCAAACTGCTAACAACTTTCACTATAAATCTATGCAAATTTAGCAGCGGGAGTATGTATTGACCAATGTACGATTCAGGTGATATTTGCATAACACACTGCTTCTCAAATTTTTTTCTCTTGTATGTACACATACCTCTTAAAGTCGAATGTTTGAATTCATTTTCTTATAAGTCGTTCTTCCTGCAAACCCAAGCACTCAAACTCTTGTAATAACAATCACGCATTATGTGTATGAACCATCATTTTCCTACAAGTCGTTCCTCCTGCAAACCCAAGTACTCAAACTCTTGTAATAACAATCACGCATTATGTGTATGAACCAACATTTTCCTACAAGTCGTTCCTCCTGCAAACCCAAGTACTCAAACTCTTGTAATAACAATCACGCATTATGTGTATGAACCATCATTTTCCTACAAGTCGTTCCTCCTGCAAACCCAAGTACTCAAACTCTTGTAATAACAATCACGCATTATGTGTATGAACCATCATTTTCCTACAAGTCGTTCCTCCTGCAAACCCAAGTACTCAAACTCTTGTAATAACAATCACGCATTATGTGTATGAACCATCATTTTCCTACAAGTCGTTCCTCCTGCAAACCCAAGTACTCAAACTCTTGTAATAACAATCACGCATTATGTGTATGAACCATCATTTTCCTACAAGTCGTTCCTCCTGCAAACCCAAGTACTCAAACTCTTGTAATAACAACTACGCATTATGTGCTCAAACTCTTGTAATAACAACCACAATAATTTTAGTTTTGACTATACTTGAGAAAATGTAGGATGTTCCCTGTGATATTTGAAATGTCATGTCTCAAAGGAATGTGATAAAATCGTTTTTTTTACAAATCGAATCGTTTTTTTATATACCGAAAAATAGTTTTTCTCTAAACTGACGTTTTAATTCCTAATTTTCATTATGCTGACTTTCTAATGTATTGTATGATTTGTATCTATCTTTAAATAGGCCAAGATCCACTATGGATTAATACTAATTACAAACATTTCATTTTATGTATAAAATAATCGAAAATCCAATTATCGTATACCCCTAGCCAATGCGGACTAACGTAGTGACTTTTGACAAACGTCGCCATATATAATTTGATTTTAACAAACTGCCACATTTTTGCTAATTTGTAACAAGATGTATTAATTTGTCAATTGTTAGTTTTATGTAATGTATTTACCTAAATAACTTGCTATAAGAATCGAGGCTTATATTAAAGTTGATAAAATAATAAAAATTACTGAACGTCGTTTCAAGGTTGTATTGGGGTACATTTTTATGTGAAGTCACCTTCAGGCATGCAACGTGAAGGAAAAAATATTTTTTTTTTAAATGGACGTAATAAATACTCAAGAGATAATAAAATACACCCCAAGGCATGTGACATTCATTTGACATGTTGACAGGGCGATTAAAGAGTTAATGACGAATGTACTCGATATTAAAGCAAGTAACTGCTCTGGTAGCAACGAATATTTATTGAATTGTTGGCAGTAGATTCGCCGTATTGAACATCTTGGCAGTAGATTCGCTGTATTGAACATCTTGGCAGTAGATTCGCCGTATTGAACATGTTGGCACTAGATTCGCCGTATTGAACATGTTGGCTGTAGATTTGCCCTATTGAACATGTTGACAGTATATTCGCCGTATTGAACATCTTGGCAGTAGATTCGCCGTATTGAACATATTAGCACTAGATTCGCTCTATTGAACATGTTGGCAGTAGATTCGCCGTATTGAACATGTTAGCACTAGATTCGCTCTATTGAACATGTTAGTAGTAGATTTGCCCTATTGAATATGTTGGCAGTAGATTCGCCGTATTGAACATGTTGGCAGTAGATTCGCCATATTGAACATGTTGGCAGTAGATTCGCAGTATTGAACATGTTGGCAGTAGATTTGCCCTAGTAGATTCGCCGTATTGAACATCTTGGCAGCAGGTTCGCCATATTAAACATGTTGACAGTAGATTCGCCGTATTGAACATCTTGGCAGTAGATTCGCCGTATTGAACATATTAGCACTAGATTCGCTCTATTGAACATGTTGGCAGTAGATTCGCCGTATTGAACATGTTAGCACTAGATTCGCTCTATTGAACATGTTAGTAGTAGATTTGCCCTATTGAATATGTTGGCAGTAGATTCGCCGTATTGAACATGTTGGCAGTAGATTCGCCATATTGAACATGTTGGCAGTAGATTCGCAGTATTGAACATGTTGGCAGTAGATTCGCAGTATTGAACATGTTGGCAGTAGATTTGCCCTATTGAACATGTTGACAGTAGATTCGCCGTATTGAACATCTTGGCAGCAGGTTCGCCATATTAAACATGTTGGCAGTAGATTCGCCGTAATGAACATGTTGGCAGTAGATTCGCCCTATTGAACATGTTGACAGTAGATTCGCCCTATTGAACGTGTTGGCAACACAACTACTTTATGGTTGGTACCATCGAGAATCAAACCCAAAACTCACGGATAAAAGTCAAGAATGTTGCCACTATGCTAGAGAGATCGTCAAATATAAGTCTTCGTTAATATATTATATAATACTTATATTAACGTTATCAAAACTTTCACAGACAATTTTGAAAGTGACAAAACTATACTTTGACGCAACTGAGAAAATACAACTCCACGCTATCATATTCAACGTAGTTCGTTTTCTTGAAAAATTATATGAAAAAAAAAGTAAATCTTAGCTTTTCGGACCAGGTTTTGATATTCGCTGAGTTAAGATTTAGGTAAACAATACCTTATTATTATTTGCATATATATATATATATATATATATATATATATATATTTCAAAATTTGCAAAACGTTTTTGCCATCTTCACAACAAAGTGGATCTGGTAAGATGCTTGTATTTCAAACTGAGGAAACGGGTTCCATTCCCTATACTAGGATTTTTGTATTTTTATCTTTTTTCGCTTTTTTATTTTTGAATATTAACACGCTATTGATACTCTAGTATGGTTTGACATTTGCTTTATCTTTTTCATGGAATATTTCTAGATTTTTTTATTTATATCTCGATTTATATTTTTTTAATGCTTAAATGTGATTCTTTTACGTAAAAAATAAATTATCTATCTAGAATCCTTTATGAGTCTAGATTAAATATTTTATTATTTTCGAGAATTTGTTAAAGCGCTGTTTCTCTATCATAACAATGACCTCAAGAGCGCTTTGCCGATTAGCTCAATAGAAAATAAGGGATGTCGACGGACGATGATTAATTGTCATTAATTTACATTACACGTACAAGGGTATGGGCTGAAAAACATCTGATGTCATCGCAGACGGGGTCACCTTCTGTTGGGGGGTGTATCTCGACTGAAAGGGGGTGTTTATTTATTTATTTACTAACGTTTCATTGCAAAAACAATCTGGCGAGCTTACTGTCGAGCGGCAATCTCTTCCGATCAACAAGCAAGTGTCGCAAAAACATCTAAATAACTACCCATACCCACGAAAATCATCAACACATACGTGAGCATTAGAAACTGAGCTCTTAAGAGCATCACTACTTGCACAAGGATTGACCTTGTTGAATAAATTTTCTGATATCGATATATTTTATTTATTTAACACTTTTATGGCAAATACAATCTGAAGGGGTTATTGCCAGGTAGCAATCTCTTCCAACCAAGTAGACAAAATTAAATGAAGCAAGTTACGCGGTTGCATAAATCATTCGAATCTATCTCCACGAAATCCATAAACACATGCGTGAGCATATGCCCACGAACCCCACAAAGACAGACAATCATCAGAACATTATTTTTCATATAAAGTGAGATATTATCAATCAAAAGGAAAGGAAGGGATGGTGGAGAGGAAAGGAAAGGAAAAATCGGGAATGAAACACGTTATTTTACGGACTAGAAATTAAGAGTTTTTCAATAGCTTCTTAAAGTATGCCATTGCTTCTTAGAACATGTGCAGATGCGGAGAAGTATGCAATTTATTGAACACAGTTACAACCCTTCTATTCTTACACTAAACCTGTTCTACTTCTTTGTTATATTTTCAAGAATAGTGGGTTGAAATCATTACTTATCACATAGCACCTTTGAGAGGGTTTAATATCTAAACGGCACTACAAAAATTGCCATTTTATAATAAAAAAATGTATAATAAAACAGCTTATTGTATTATTTTGTATTAGTACATAATCTAATGGGCACAGCCACCTTCTTTATATCCTCACAATCAACTTATATGTATGTGTAAAATATACAGAAGATCATCGATTATTCGAAACAATTCGTGACTGGGGGTGTTCGATTAAATGATTTTTCGAATAACCGATCGTCACAAGTGAAGGCTCTGTCACAAGTGAAGGTTCACACGCCACTAACGACGAGAGGTTGTTCACGTAGACCGGTTGGCAGGAGGGGTGAAAACGCTGCAGCGCCACAGCAGTTTGAAATTCTATACATGGCAATAAGCCAGCCAGATTGTATTTGTAATAAAAGTGATAAATAAATAAAAATAAATATGTTAAAAAAAACATATTTGATAAGAAAACCGCAGAAAACTTACCAAGGAAAGATTAATAACCAAGAAATGGTTGTAGATATTCCGATATGTGATAGTAACACATTCAGCTTTAGGTGGAGTATATGGTAATGTATTTATTAAATGTTTATTTAACATCGCACGAGGTTGCATGGTCGCGTGGTAACGCACTGAATTTTTATACGAAAGATCGACGATTTGAAACCCACGTTGTGCTACTCCCCTCGATATAAGGACGCCTATGACTGGTTGAATGTTAGAAATAGACGCCAAATTCACATACTGTATAATATCCTTAACTGCCCCGCCGCCCCCTCTTATCTCGCCGAAAATTTTCAGCGTCTTTTCAGTCATGGATTTAGCGCTACGCCTCAAACAGAGATTGTCTAGTAAGCGAGCTAATGATTTCAGAGGGTTCAAATCCCAAGTAAGAACGTTCTTGACAGTTTGCTCTCTAAGCAGCGCTATATAAAACAATATAAGACTCGCAGCATCCTTGGCACGCTATAAGAAGCGACTGAAAAAACTCTTAATTTCTAGTCAGTAAAATAACGTGTTTTATTCTTGATTTCTCTTTTCCTTTCGTCTCCACCATTCCTTTCTTTCATTTTGATTGATGATATCTCACTTTACATGAAAAAGAATGTTCGAATGATTGTCCGTCTTTGTGGGGTTCGTGGGTATATGCTCACGTACGTGTTTATGGATTTCGTGGGGATGAATAGTCATTTGAATGATTTATGCGACCACGTAACTTGCTTCATTTACTTTTGTCTGGTTGGTTGGAAGAGATTGCCACGTGGCAATAAGCCTACCAGATTGTATTTGCAATAAAAGTGTTAAATAAATAAATAAAAAAATATGACTCATGTTATATATATTCTTTTTTTTTATATAAATTTTGATAAGACCTACGAAAAAAGATTATGTTCAAGTGCTTCTTAAAGCTTCACACGCCATCAATATCTCTAATACTAAAATGCACCATTCCACGCTACATAACCGGTAACGACAACAATTTTATCACTATGCCCCACCCTATCGGATCGATTTTGAACAATCAATTTATTAGTTAAGGAAGAAATCGACCTTAAAGTTCCACTTCTCTTCGAAGGAGCTTTTCATTAAGGGAGTCGAAAACAATGGCAAACTTTGGAGTTAATCCATTCGTGACACTAAAGCCAGTGTAGACTTCTAGAAGTGGACTAACATGACAATATTTATGACTACCATATATCAGCATAGCAGCTGCATTGAAAACAGACTGGAGTCTAGATCTTTGTGTATCAGACAAACCAGAATAAATACAATAATCCAGACCTGACACATCAAATTAATTTATAAGAGTTCTTATAATTTTTTTGTTCGAAGACATTGACGTACTAATTTCAAGTTCATAAGACTATATAATGTGTGTAATGACTATATAATTAAGAATCCTCGAGGACAATGGATTGAGACTGAGCAGAAAGAAAACAGAGTATCTGTACCTACCATTCGAGAACACAAATACTGTCACTCCTGTAATGCAAATGGATGGAGAAACATTACCAAATTGTGACTCCTTTAAGTATCTTGGGTCACTCATCCATAGCGATGGAGGATGTGCAGCAGATGTAACACATAGAATTAGTGTGGGATGGATGAAGTTTAGATCAATGACGGGAGTTCTATGTGATCCGAAAATGCCAGTAAAGTTAAAAGGAAAAGTATACCAAACGATTGTTAGACCCGCACTCCTCTATGGCTCCGAATGCTGGACGATGTATAACTCTTACTCTAGGTAACTAGAAACTGAAATGCGCATGCTAAGATGGTCAGCTGGTGTGTCCCTAAGAGACAAAATGAAAAGCTCACGCATTCGTGGAAGTCTAGGTGTTATAGACATCAACAGCAAGATGGAGGAGAGGCGATTGAGATGGTATGGGCACGTTGGACGCAGAGCACCCGATCACATTGTGAACCAGGCAATCTCCATGGATCTTCCTCGAATAACAACCAGAGGAAGACCAAAGAATTCATGGGTGGTGCAAAAAGATAACCTGATGCAGAGGCACGGCCTGGGGGACGTAGTCCGGGACAGAAGAGCATACAACCTGAGGACGAGGAGAGCTGACCCCAACAGTCTTCGCAGACAGTGAGTTGGGATGGAGCCAGGGAGAAGACGCGTGACTATAGCTGAGTGTTTAGCCATGATATTCCTTCTGTAAGTTGCTATGTATCATAGAACAGAGGGTGATTCCTTGCCCGGCTATATTTATTGGGTACATATAAACTCAGTGCCTCTAGAATCGCGGGACAGTTAAAGCTACCTTGGAAAACCTTCAGTAGGAATATCGCAATGGATTCTTGCCTTCTTGTTTCGAGGCTTCTATAATTACACACCTTGAGAAGTTCGATATGGTGAGCCTTTTTTCGGTAATCCCCCTTTGTTCTGTACCATAGATATCTGAGGATTTTTTTTTTGTATTTGTTCTATATTGTTTTTATATTTTAGCTAATGAGGAGCCCAAACTGTAGATGCATATTCTAATCATCTCACTTAACACACCCTCCTTAAGTTCACATTCATCCCATATTCTGTCATACATTGTCACAACGTATTCTGCTCAACGCACGTATTCCACTCATATCTGCACTATATTGATGCTTTCTTTCGGTAACACAAATAACTTATAAACGCATCTCCACCAAGAAGGTGTTGTCTACACTGTGAAGACACAAAGAGAAATTCCGTTTTATTTGATTTGCTTTATTTTAGATATACAATTTGAGACTTTGAGAATGCAATTCACTTGGTTGTACTATATACAACGTAAAAATGGAATCTATAGTGACGTAATGTGTTTTGCAACTCACCTGCCATCTTTGTATTGCACATTAGTTGTAAACAATACAACCTGTTTGGCTTATTAACAGTAAATAAACAGTACAGTACATATTAAACACTTCATCAATTCTACAATCATTTTTTTTTTGCTTCAACATAAATTATAAAATAAATTGGTAATTTCAGCAAATTAATTTCGGAAAAGTTGCACTTTTATCGACTAAAACCGATCGAGAAATATACTATAAATATAATAAAAAAGTTCGATTGAAAGGAAATATTATTTTCGTTGCGCCATTTAGAGAGCGAATTCTCCTCAATAGCGTTCCAACTCGGAACACGAACCCACCATTATTAAATAAATCTCATCTGGCAGTCACGAGTATAGCAGCGTCTGAGAGAATAATTTATTTGTATTGCAGTACAATCTTGTGGGATTATTATACCATGTGGCAATATTTTCCAACCAACTAAAAAATGTTAAAGAGGCCTTAAGTGACAAACAGACTGGGATCCTTTTAAAAAAAATCTATTTTTCAACGGGATTTGAACACGTAATCTCCGGGCTAGGAGGCAGGCTTCTTACCAAGTAGTTAATGGAGGTCGTCTTCCGACTATAGGTAATTTCGTTTGATTTATAATTATTTTATTTCAAAACGATTTATTGATGTTAAATTAATGTTGCTTTCAATAAATGCTCCTTTAAATTAATGTTCCTTTAAATAAATGTCCCTTTAAATTAATATTCCTCTAAATTAATGTTCCTTTAAATAAATGTCCCTTTAAATTAATATTCCTCTAAATTAATGTTCCTTTAAATAAATGTCCCTTTAAATTAATATTCCTCTAAATTAATGTTCCTTTAAATAAATGTCCCTTTAAATTAATATTCCTCTAAATTAATGTTCCTTTAAATAAATGTCCCTTTAAATTAATATTCCTCTAAATTAATGTTCCTTTAAATAAATGCCCCTTTAAATTAATATTCCTCTAAATTAATGTTCCTTTAAATAAATGTCCCTTTAAATTAATATTCCTCTAAATTAATGTTCCTTTAAATAAATGTCCCTTTAAATTAATATTCCTCTAAATTAATGTTCCTTTAAATAAATGTCCCTTTAAATTAATATTCCTCTAAATTAATGTTCCTTTAAATAAATGCCCCTTTAAATTAATATTCCTCTAAATTAATGTTCCTTTAAATAAATGCCCCTTTAAATTAATATTCCTCTAAATTAATGTTCCTTTAAATAAATGCCCCTTTAAATTAATATTCCTCTAAATTAATGTTCCTTTTAATTAATGTCTCTTTAAATTAATGCCCTTTTAAATTAATGTTCCTTCAAATTAATGTCCCTTTATATTAATATTCCTTTAAATTAATGCCCCTTTAAATTAATGTTCCTTTAAATAGTTTAAACTAATGTTCCTTTAAATTAATGTCCCTTTAAATTAATGTTCCTTCAAATTAATGTTTATTTAAATTAATGTTGCTTTCAATTATTGTTCCTTCAAATTAATGTTCCTCTAAATTAATGTTCCTTTAAATTAATGTCCCTTTAAATTAATTTTCCTTTATATTAATGTTCATTTAAATCAATATTCCTTTAAATTAATGTTCCTTTAAATTAATGCCCCTTTAAATTAATGTTCCTTCAAATTAATGTCCCTTTATATTAATATTCCTTTAAATTAATGTCGCTTTAAATTAATGTTCCTTCAAATTAATGTTCCTTTAAATTAATGTCCCTTTAAATAGTTTAAATTAATGTCCCTTTAAATATAATAGTTTAAATGAATGTTCCTTTAAATAGTTTAAATTAATGTTCCTTTAAATAGTTTAAACTAATGTTCCTTTAAATAGTTTAAATTAATGTCCCTTTAAATAAATGTTCCTTTAAATGAATGTTCCTTTAAATAGTTCCTGAAAAAGTGTAATAAACAGTGTTTGATAAAACAAATTACAATCTATTGTATTTATTTTCCTTATGCCGTAGAAATGTGCGCAGAGAGACGAATCCGTGGGGTTCCAATGAACGACAGAATCCAAATCAATTCATTTAAAATTCCGCTTAAAATTTAATTTTATTTAAGTGAGAAAAAGAAAAACATTTAAAAAATCTGCCTTTCACATTTACACTGTATTTAAATGTCAGAATTTCTTTATATATTCGTTCTACAAGCCCAAACTATTCCAGAGTGCTCTTACTTTTCCTATAGTGTATCGAGAATGAAGCGATTTGTTTGGACATGTAAAACGAATGAAGAAAGACTGACAATAAAAAATTATACAGTGCAAACATAAGTGGAAATCATAGAAGATCAAGACGAAAGAAAGGACGGACGGTAGGTACACTTAGAAGTGTAGGATATTTTTAATTAAGTAAATGACACAAAGTTGAAAATCGAGAGAGCAGTTAATACAAGATGGTATAACTGCATGGATATTAAATCTTTCAACACGGCAAAGCGGGTTCGGTTCACGTTGGTCCCCATTTTATTTAAGAAACGTTTAACAAAGCCTTATTTTCACTTACGACATTTATTAATTTATTTATTTTCCTGCTAGCAACTTGTATATTTATAAACAGATGCGTAGATATCTTATTTATTTATTTAATACGTTTATTGCAACTATAATCTGGCGGGTTTATTGCCAGGCGGCAATCTCTTCCAACCAACAAGATAACAGTAAATTAAGCAAGTCACATGGTTGCATAAATCATTCAAATGACTATCCATCCCCACGAAATCCATAAACATACACGTGAGCATATGCCTACGAACCCCACAAAGACGGACAATCACCTAAACATTATTTTTCATATAAAGTGAGATATCAGCAATCAAAGGAAAATGAAGGTATGGTGGAATCTTTTCCAACCAACCAGACTAAGTTAATAAAGCAAGTTACAAAAACATTTAAATGATTATTTATCTCAAAAATATTTAAATGATTATTTAATTTGATGAAAGATAGTGTTGATGACAGTGTTATTCATCTTGATGAAAGACAGTGTTGTTCAGTCGCAAAAAAAAATACAAATGACTACCCATCCCCACAAAATCCATAAACACATATGTGAGAATATGCCCGCAAACCCCACAAAGACGGACAATCACCCGAACATTCTTTTTCATATAAAGTGAGATATCATCAATCAAAAGGAAAGGAAGGGATGGTGGAGAGGAAAGGAAAAATCAGGAATGAAACACGTTATTTTACTGACTAGAAATTAAGAGGGTTTTCAGTCGCTTCTTAAAGCGTGCCAAGGAAGGAGCGAGTCTTATATTGGTTTGTAACTGATTCCAGAGTCTCACTGCATGGACAGTAAAGTACGACGTAAAAAAAGAGGAACGGTGAACTGGAAAGGCCAATAGACAATCTCTGTTTAAGCGTAGCGCTAATAAATGATATCTTATAACGCTTAACAAGCAATACTCAAGCATACCCATAAGAAAAATGTGGGATAGTTAAAATCCATACTCTTTGCAATAAAGGTGTCGCAGAAATATATTTTAGACTCGGTCAACTATCAGGGAATACTGTATTTCTGTCGGTTGCTAAATTATTGAGCCGCACTCTAATCTACTGCGAACCTGCATATTATAAAGTGATCTCATAACGGCGACACTATCAAATGCAAAAGACAATTTTATCACAAATACCATATCTTTATTGATAAATATACTTATTCTTTTAATACGATAGACAATTGTATCTGGTTGAAAGAGATTGCCATATGGCAATAATACCGTCAGGTTGTAGTTTATACGAAGTTTAATACAATATGAAAAGGAGTTGGAATTTGTATGTCTGCTGTTCGAATCCCGAGCTAGAAAGCTGTTTTTCTTTTAAAATCGAACCTGAGGCACCCGTTTACTTAGCGTGAATTTTAACTATTAAACCAAACACATATATGTTTTGTACATATAAAATACAAAAAGGAAACTGATAACATATTGTAAAACGCATTTTTACAAAGCAGAATAAATGTTGTAGAAATGCATGCACTGAGAATAATACATGATGTGACAATGTATGACAGAATACAGAATAAAGTGATTTGGAATGAATGTGAACTTAAGGCTTTTGTGTTTAGGTAGATGAAAAATAGCATTCTGATATGATTTGGCCATGTAAAACGAATGAATAAAAACAAATATAGTGTTAATGTAAAGGAAAGGCGTGGTTGAGGAAGACTAAAAAAAGAATAGTTGGATCAAGTTAATGATATTTTAAAAGGAAATAGAAATTGTATCATAGATGTACACGTATGAGAAGATGTATTGCTGTAGAAATAATGTGTGTCATATCAAGTTAATGATATTTTAAAAGGAAATAGAAATTGTATCATAGATGTACAGTACACGTATGAGAAGATGTATTGCTGTAGAAATAATGTGTGTCGAGATAGTTAAGTCTAGCTTTCTGACCTCTTTGCCTATTCCAATAGAGAAATTAGATGTTTTTTATGTAGTTATATATTTTTTAAAATACAATTTTAAACTTTAATTCCAATAAAAATTCAATAAAACATTAAAAAATCCACATTTCGTAAGAGAAAAAAAAAACATTATATATAAACACAAAAAAAATCACTACACTTAAAAAAATATCGTTGCACAATAATAAAAAAAACAGATTCCAACGGAAAAAAAAACAATTTTTTTAACGAACAAAATTTGAAACGGGGAATAAAAAAACAATTAACAAAAAACAAAAATTTCAACTGGAAGAAAAAACAAAACTGAACACTCAAAAATTTCACTAGTGCAAAAAAACAAAAGCTTTTTGAACACGTTTCGTAAGGCTATGTTGAAGTAAACAAGCTATTCTCTCGTATAAGCGTCGTTTTATATGGAAAAAAACAAATAAAACGAACGCGTAAATTAACAAATTAAACACGTTAATAATTATTTTAACGATATTTATTCTTACAATTTGAATAAACACTTGAAATGCACAATTTTTTTAGATATTTCTATATCGATATGTGAATGGATTTTGGGAACGCGCGCGACAAAACGACCATCCCCCACGAGATTCGAACGTTAACTAAAACCCGATTTGTGAAATGGCACGAAGACGAGTACTGGGGTTGGAGTGAGAGAGAGAATGTCTACCTTTATATTAGACTACGTTCTGCAAATCGAGACTAAACGACAGGAAATTAATTAATTTTTTTTAAATATGAAATATTTAAAAAAAAAATTTTCGATTAAGACTAGTTGATAAAACGCTGGCTTCCACTCGACGGTTTCGGATCCGATCCCAGATTGTAACAAAACAAAAAAAAGGAATAAAAAATGAAATGTATATATTAGCAATTGATTTATATTTTAAAACAGTATTATTTGACACTTGCTGGTTGGAAGAGATTGACACATGCCAATAAAGCTACCAGATGTTCATGTTGTGTTGCAATATAACTCGTTACCAAATTGTGTTGCAATATAACTCATTACACAATTGTGTTGCAATTATAACTCATTGTGTTGCATTAATAGGAATAAAAAATGTGTTGTATATATTAGCAATTGATTTATATTGCAGTACTCTATTTTAAAACAGAATTATTTGACACTTGCTGATTGGAAGAGATTGACGCATGCCAATAAAACTATCAGATTTTCATGTATACAACGAAATTGTGTTGCATTAATAGGAATAAAAAATGTGTTGTATATATTAACAATTGATTTATATTGCAGTACTCTATTTTAAAACAGAATTATTTGACACTTGCTGGTTGGAAGAGATTGACGCATGCCAATAAAACTATCAGATTTTCATGTATACAACGAAATTGTGTTGCATTAATAGGAATAAAAAATGTGTTGTATATATTAACAATTGATTTATATTGCAGTACTCTATTTTAAAACAGAATTATTTGACACTTGCTGGTTGGAAGAGATTGACGCATGCCAATAAAACTACCAGATTTTCATGTATACAACGAAATTGTGTTGCATTAATAGGAATAAAAAATGTGTTGTATATATTAGCAATTGATTTATATTGCAGTACTCTATTTTAAAACAGAATTATTTGGCACTTGCTGGTTGGAAGAGATTGACGCATGCCAATAAAACTACCAGATTTTCATGTATACAACGAAATTGTGTTGCATTAATAACTCATTACCAAAATGAATTGACAAAATTCTACACAATTTTTATATTTAGACTAGTTGATAAAACGCTGGTTTCCACTCGACGGTTTCGGATTCGATCCCCGATTGTAACATAACAAAAAAAAAAGGAATAAAAAATGTGTTGTATATATTAGCAATTGATTTATATTGCAGTTCTCTATTTTCAAAACATAATTATTTGGCACATGCTGGTTGGAAGAGATTGACGCATGTCAATAAAACTACCAGATTTTCATGTATACAACGAAATTGTTTTGCAATAATAACTCATTACCAAAATGATTTGACAAAAATTTTGCTTGACAAAAAGATTGTCAAATTGACGTTTAAAAATAATATTAAAAGGGCGACTTATATAGTGCCGTTTAGAGAGCAAACTCTCCTCAAGGGCGCTCTGTCTTAAAATTTTAATCCATTATTATTGACGAATTTAAAGTATTACAAAATGAATCTATTCATATACACTTACATAAAAGTATAAAGATTGGAAGGCAGTGGCTGCGGTCATTAGATGAGGTGCCTCCCTGAGATGTTCAAAAAACATATTTGTAATATATTCTGCTATAAATAAACCTTTGTAATATATTCTGCTTTAGGTGTAGTGTATGTGTGTGGTGTTCGTATAACATCATAAATTTTGATAAGACCTCCAAAAAACTCTACGTCCATTATACTGGACGAACAGTTCGTATACACTTTGTAAACAACTGTGTTGTATCATTATGTTCCCAATGATAATAAATGAAGTGTAGAATACTGATTTATCGACTTGGAACGTTTTAGGCGCCATCTATCTAAACTAATACGACATAATATTGCATTTAGTTTAAATTATGCACTCACAAGCAAGAGTATTTATTTATTTTAGGAAATTTACCATTTATAGATCGATTGTGAGATACAGACAAAAGCAGATTTTCCTCAGTGAGATACAGGCAAACGCCTAGTTTACCGGGAACACGACAAATGAAAGGCAACAAACCCAAATCCATTAAAATTGTGTTTATATTAAATTACCTGTTGTTTTTTTCGCAAATTGTGTACTCGTATATTTCTTGTCATGCGTAAATACGATAAACATTTTGTTATTTGTTTTTATCAAACACTCTTCAGTCCACGTTTTATAACTGTGTAACCCTACCGGTTTCAAGACTTTCACATTATCATCAGGAGAGTATAAACAAGACCGAATTCCATTCAAACAGGTACCAGTTTCTCCCCTGATGATGAGGTGAGCACCTTGAAACCGGTAGGGTTATACCGTTACAAAAAGTGGAATAAACAGTTTAGTAAAACAAATTACAACGTATTTAAACCTCCACAATGTTAATGCCTTAACTATGAGTAATATATAATATAAAAATTCTTAAATTTTTTAAGCAATGAGTTGAAACTTTGAATTATCTAGAATTGTCCTTTTTATAAATTAGTTTTATCATATTGTCTCATATAATTGCATAATGACTTTAATTTGGTGACACAAATCATCCTAGTTTGGGTGGATTGCCTATTTGTTTAAAAAAAAAGAATATTTTTTTAAACGTTAGGATAAATTCAGCTCTGAAGAGGTTATTTAAATCATTGATGGAACAATTGAATCATTAAACTATTCAAAAATTAAATCATTGATGGAACAATAAAATCATTCCAAAATTTTATCATTAATATAACAATTAAATTATTCAAGTATACAAAAAAATAATCACTGATCCAACAATTAAATCATTAAACGTTTCAAAAATTAAATCATTGATGGAACAATTAAATCATTCCAAAATGTTATCATTAATATAACAATTAAATTATTCAAGTATTCAAAAATTTAATAATTGATCTAACAATTAAATCATTAAACTATTCAAAAATTAAATCATTGATGGAACAATTAAATCATTCTAAAATTTTATCATTAATATAACAATTAAATTATTCAAGTATTCAAAAATTTTATCATTGGTCAAACAATTGAATCATTAAACTATTCAAAAATTAAATCATTGATGGAACAATTAAATCATTCAAAATGTTATCTTTAATAGAACAATTTAATTATTCAAGTATTCAAAAAATTTATCATTGGTCAAACAATTGAATCATTAAACTATTCAAAAAAAAATCATTGATGGAACAATGAAATCAATCCAAAATTTTATCATTAATGGAACAATTAAATTATTCAAGTATTCAAACATTTAATCATTGATCAAACAATTAAATCATTAAACTATTCATAATTTAGTCATTGATGGAACAATTAAATCATTCCTAAATGTAATCATTCATAGAAATATTAAATGATTCAAAAATTAAATAATTGATGGAACAATTAAATCATTCCAAAATTTTATCATTAATAGAACAATTTAATTATTCAAGTATTAAAAAATTTAATCATTGCCGGAACAATAAAATCATTCAATTATTCAAAAATTTAATCATTGATGGAACAATCAAATCATTCTTTATTCAAAAATTCATATATTCACATAAAATAAAAGTTATGAATATGTATTATTTTTATTATGACGGTAACATCAAGGATTGTGATAAATAATAAATTTAACACAATTTTTACATTACAATTCGGATTGAAGATCGCGAAAGGACATTTTAAAATTAATGAATGAAGCAATCCTCATACGAGTATTTTGAAAACAACATTCGTTTCATACGAAATTAGTTATGTATATATTTTAAAGAACGCGTTTTAGGCACAGTAAGTCAATAAATTAAGTCAATAAATACTGAATATTATGCTAGGCGCAACCTGCGCCTGGTTTAAATGAGAGTTTAATGTCTCTCAAATATTTAAATTACCATCTTAATATGCCGATACTACATTTGGAGAACATTTCATATACATATTAAAGCCGTATTAGCTAAAAGGTTGTAGATGTTTATTAGAAAATAACGGACTTACACAAGGTGATGTGTTGTCACCTAATTTGTTTTTGATATGTATTATATTAAACTTGAAAACTAAATATATTAAATATACTTAAAACATCTTTTGCCTAAAGGCTATATTATGTCTATTTTGCTCCCATGACATACAATGGGGTGCTGAAAGCAATAAAGGCAAAAAAGGGGGCAAACTATTTAGGCAGTCGATCGGAGCGTGGTTTTTATTCCGACAGTAGTTGGATTTGCAGATGGAATGCCTTTTAGCAAAGGTTTGTGTGAACTCTTGAGTGTGGTGTTATGGGATTGTATATATTTTAAACAAAATGTTAAAGGTTATACGTCATTCGAAAGAAAATGTTCTACTCTACAATAAATTGTATTGGCTTTTACATTAGATATATTATTTTATTTGATTACGAGCCTTCAAAATGAAATGTCAAGTAGACGAAAGTGAGCATTTTCGACATCTCCTTCTGTTCGCGTCCAATCGAGGGAATAAAGCTGCCAAAGCTGCTTGCGATATTTGCGAAGTGTACGGTGAACATGCTATAAATTAAAGGACAGCTCGTCGATGGTTTTCGCTTTTCAAAGATGGTAATTTCGACCTGAAAGACATGAAGCGTTCCGGACGACCAGTGGACTTCGATGAGGACCGCTTAAACCATATTATTCATGAAGATCCCCTTCAAACATTTTTCATCACCATTCTCAAACCATTTTTCGTCACCAGTAATGACGCGGTAAACGAACCTTTGCTTGTGGCCATGCGTAGCTCGATGACGCGCGAGCAAACTAGCAGAAATTGTCGAACGTTGATTTTTGTTGTTTTCACTCAAATCATGTGAAACCCAAGCGCCGAACTTCTAGCAATAACCCTATTAGATTGTATTTACAATGAAGTTTTAAAAAAGAAATAAAATAAAAAAGAAATGAGGGGCATGGCCGCGCTTTAATGTATTGAACTTCCGTACGGTCGTACGAAGGTCGTCGGTTCCTTCCGTACGAAGGTCGTCGGTTCAAACCTAACGCTGCGCTACTCCCCTCGAATAACACAGGCATTTTTTCCGTCTCCGTATTCGAGGGTATAAGGATACCTATAACTTCGGTCATATATGTTATTTAATAAAAATGTCCAAATATTGTGTTATATTAAAAAAAACTTACTAATTTTTTATTTTTCATAGAATGGTATACATTTTTAATCGACCAAATAAAATTTAAAAAACAATGTGGATAGCAAAAGACTAGCGTGATTGAAAATTGTTTATATTGAATTTAGAAAATAATTGTTTTTAAAACAACAAAATAAACAAACAAACAATCAAACAAAGAAACAAAAAAATAAACAAACAAAGAAACAAAAAAAATAAACAAACAAACAATATATATTTTTTTAATTCGCAATTGTTGATATTAAACACATCGCCAATTATTATACGTGTAAAATGTGAAGTTTATGTACGTATATATATAGCTGTGTGTCGGTGTTTATTGCATATTTCCCGCAGTGATTCGCATAAATCGATGCATTCTGCAAATTGCGCGCATAAATCTACAGCAATGCCCCTCATAAAACACTCATTTCAATAAATTGCACCCACGCTAGGATCTCCAAACACGAGGTTCAGAATTATTTATTAATTTTTACAATTTGAAGCTCAATTCAATCATTAAAATATTTATTACACTTTACATTTGATATTGATTTAACCTACTAATAATAGTGTAATTTGTTTTACCAGCTTAACTCCTTTTTTTACAAGATGTAAATAACAGCTGATAACAACTCGAATTTAGTTTTTTTTTTTACAAAAATTTTTTGTACATTCTCAAATCATCGACAAATCAAACTGAAAAAAAATATACATGAAAAATATTTTTGTTTTTTTTTTATTGAGTCTGAAAAAACGACCTCCGTGGCCTGGTGGTAAGACACTTGTCTGCCGATCCGGAGGTTGCGGGTTCGATCCCCGCTGGAACCTAGATTTTATTAAATAGGATTCCAGTCTGGTTAACACTTAGGGCCTATAAAAACATCTTTCTGGTTGGTTGGAAGAGATTGCCACATGGCAATAAACTCGCCAGGTTAAAAAAAAATAACCGACCGATATCACGCCTCTAGAGTAGAACACCCCCTTAAGGCATTAACATTGTGGAGGTTTAAAGACATTGTAATTGGTTTTATCAAACACTGTTTATTCCACTTTATGTAACGGTATAATCCTACCGGTTTCAAGACTTTCACCTCATCATCAGGGAGCACAAATATATTATATAATTGTCACCGTGAAAATCATACATTTTCGGTAACGGCAATAAATTTGACAGATTAGAGGCCCTTGAAATGTCTAAGTTAGTGCATCGAGGTGAACATCTGGAAAACACATATGAGTGGCGAAGTGCCAAATTAGCCTATACAACGAAAATTATTGGATTATTAAAGTTTTTTTGTTTGATAGGCAAATTTGGCATAAAAGTGTATCACGAAAATCGCTTTGTCAAAAAAATGATAGATGGCAGCAATAGTACCTAACATTTAGAATTTTGAAGAAAAGGCACTTCTGGCTTATTATTTTAACATTAACTCATTTATTGGTTTTGTTGGATAGGCTGGTTTGGCTCTGTGCCACTAATATGCTCCCAGAATCTCGCCGCTGCTCGCTGAAGTTGTCTCCTGCCTCCCTCCATCCACAATCTCCAGCCTGATTGTTTACATTTAGAAGTGTGTATGTCGGTACAAGTTTGAACACAATTCATCTTATTTGTGCTCCCCTGATGTGGAAACCTTGAAACCGGTAGGGTTATACCGTTACAACAAGTGAAATAAGCAATGTTTGACTAAACCAATTACAATGTCTTTAAACTTCCACAATGTTAATGCCTTAACTATTAATAATATAAAAAAAATAATAATAGTGTCTAACGGTTAGCATTCGATTCCTGGCGAATTAACTCCAGGACTTGTTTTACTGTTAGACCGTTTTACATCTAAATTTATATTTTTCTTTAGCTTTAATACCTTTCTGACGATCTCCGTAGCTTGGTTGGTAAGACGCTTGTCTCCCAATCCGGAGGTTACGGGTTCAATTCTCGTTGGAACCCAGATTTATAAAAAAAAATATATAATCTGTTTTTCAGTTAAGGTCTCTTCAACATCTTTTTTTTTTTTAACCTGGTGAGTTTATTGCCATGTGGCAAACTCTTCCAACCAACCAGAAAGATGTTTTTATAGGCCCTAAGTGTTACCCAGACTGGAATCCTGTTTAAAAAAAATTGGGTTCCAGCGGGGATCGTACCCGCAACCTCCGGATCGGCAGACAAGTGTCTTACCACCAGACCACGGAGGTCGTCTGGTTGGTTGGAAGAGGCAATATAAGGGGAGTCCGGCCGTGGTGTTTTTTTTTAATGAATTATAGCTACGGATTCTTTTTTGTATTACTCCCACCTGAAAATCTTTGAAAGGAATATTATACAATATTTGAGTATGTAATTTTGTCAAAAATTTAAATTAACTTGTCTTATGTGCATTTGTTTGTTAAAGACACTGTTGTGTCGTAAATTCTTCTTCTTCGTGGACTGTCCTGAGATGATGACGTCCAGCTGTCCTTCCACCTTTTCGGCGGCCTTCCTGGTAATCTCCTGCTGCTAGGGTTTTCAGTCTTAGCAATTTTCGCAAGTCTCGTATCCTCCATGGGGTCCACATGATCCATCCAGGAGCGCCTTCTGTTTCTTCCCCACCTCACTATGTCTTCAACACCACAGACATACCTTATCGTCTCATTTCTGATTCGATCTCTAAGAGTTCTGCCTGCGATGGAGCGTAGGGTTCTCATTTCGGCCACTCTGAGAAGGTTTTTTTGTCATGTTGGTATCGGCTCTCACTTCTTTCCCATATACCATGATGGGGCGGACGCATGTCTTATATATCCTGACCTTACTTTCGGTTAGCATGTGTCTGTTTCTCCATATATGATAGTGTCCCGCAGGCAGCCAGCTGAAGCTGTCACTTTATTAGTTTGTGCTCGTACTTGACTATATATGAAGGTCACTGTTGCTGGAGGAAAAAAGCCTTCTTAAACCTGTTAACATAAAATATTTTAAGCGCAATCCCATAACTTAGTTCAGTTCAATCCCGTCAAGGAGTTAATAAGATCGTCTTTGAACGCTGCACTCAACAAGGCTTAGGACGAGGAAGAATGGAGACAGACATGAAACCAGGTTCTTGATATAGTAGAGGATCCAGATGCTCAGCATTGAGAGCGCCATTAACCCTTCCTGTCCTGTCACTCTGAGAAGGTTTTTTGTCCTGTTGGTATCGGCTCTCACTTCTATCCCGTATATCATGATGGGGTGGACGCATGTCTTATATATCCTGACCTTTCGGTTAGCATGTGTTTGTTTCTCCGTATAGTGTCCCGCAGGCAGCCAGCCAAAGATGTCGCTTTATATCTTAAATTAATTAAATAAATATCTATAGCAAAATATATCATAGACTTGACAAAATCCTTTTTTTAAAAGTAACTTTATAATTTATTCAATACCCACAAGTAACACTTTATATATATTGATGCAGTGTGAACCGAAAATGCATATAAAAGTGACAGCGCAAACGTAAAACCAATAATCAAATATACGCCGGGCAATGTGTTGTGCATTTATCATATGCAACGCACGTCTGGGTGCATTTCCAGATGGACTTTGCGATAATTTTGCGAAAAAAAAAAGGAAGAATTTAAAAAAATATATTAATGTACAGTCATACGACATTTTACTGTAGGGGTAGGCAGACAGAACAGTGCGACAGAATTTCGTATTTCGACATGAATCCTAAATATCTACTATACATTTTAGTTTTTACATTAAGATATATAAATTACTCTCCTGCCTACCTAGGCATATGCCCGTCAAAAGGCAGGCATGTAATACCATAATGCCATTTTCCTTTCGGGGTAGATAGAGAAGACAGAACGCCATATTTTCCTAACTCGACATACATTCTTAGTGTCTTCCATATTTTTTTAACACTTTCATTGCAAATACAATCTGGTGGGCTTATTGCCAGGCGGCAATCTTTTCCAACCAAGCAGATAAAAGCAAATGAAGCAAGTTACATGGTCGCATACAAATGAATGTCCCTCCCCACGAAATCCATAAACACATACGTGAGCATATGCTCACAAACCCCACAAAGACGGACAATCACCCGAATATTCCTTTTCATATAAAGTGAGATATCATCAATCAAAAGGAAAAGGAAGGGATGGTGGAGAGGAAAGGAAAATAAAAATCATCAATGAAACACGTTATTTTACTGACTAGAAATTAATAGCTTTTTCAGTCGCTCCTTAAAGCATGCCAAGGACGGAGCGAGTCTTATATTGGTTTGTAACTGATTCCAGAGTCTCACTGCATGGACAGTAAAGGACGACGTAAATAATGAGGAGGGGTGAACTGGAAAGGCCAATAAATAATCTCTGTTTGAGCGTAGCGCTAATTCATGATTGGAAAGACGCTGAAAATTTTCGGCAAGATAAGAGGCGTATATGGTAGATTCATACACCTTATCGTAAAACTCAACAATTTCTCTAACTTTCAACTTTTCTTTCTATCAAAACATTAATCACTTGATTCTTTTCTTGGTCTTCCTCTCACACATATTTTTCTTACATTTGTACTGTAGGTATATCTGGTTTGTAAGTCTTTCTTCATTCATTCTTCACGTCCAAACCATCTCAGTATGCTTTTCTTCATCTTGCTTAACACATCAGTCTTTAGTTCACATTTATCCCTTATCAATTCATTCTGTATTCTGTCATACATTGCCACTCCATATATTCTTCTCAATGCACGCATCTATACAGTATTTATTCGATTCCTCTCAATTACTTTCCACGCCTACGTTTCACTCCCATATATCAAAGTTGGCACCAAAAAACTATTGCGGACTCATCTTAGCAGATTTTGATTCTGTCCGGTTCAAGTATAGTACCTAATTATCTTAGTTTTAGTACCTAATTATGTTAGTTTTCTAACGCTACACGCCATTCGATATCTTTCTTTACTTTTCTAAACGTTCTCTTATTTAACACATCAGCATTTAGTTTATATTTATCCCTTGTCACTTTATTCCGTATTATGTCATCATTGTTCTTCCATATATTCTTCTCAATGTACACATCTCTACATAATTTATTCATTCATTCGTTCTACACGTCCAAACCATCTTAGAGTGCATTTCTTCATCTTACTCAACTCATGAGTCTTAAAGTTAACATTTATTCCTGATCCCTTCATTTCATATGCTTACATACATTGACATTTCACGTATTCTTGTAATGCATGGATTGTTGTAATTCAATTTATTCTGGTTGACCTGATTCATAAATTTGTTGACTCCAGTCTGTTGAAGTGTTTAATAAAATTCGCTCGGGCGCTGTTATAGCTGCTCTATGTACAGTATCCGGCAGTAAGTAATATACTTCGGGCTTAAGAAAGAGACTGTTGGCCATAATCGGCAAATTTCGGCTTTGTAGAGCGTCGTCTCTGTCACTCATACACGTGTTCCGTCGTGATTTGTCAGTCGTTGTTAAGCGTTCAAAATACGAGTATATACTCGTATATAGTAAAAAAACATTTTTTTATTTAATTACAAAAAGCTTAGCGGCTCTTTCTAGATACCGGACAGTGCGACAGAGCCGAAGCTACCCGAAAGCCGAAGCCGAAGTTAGCCGATTATGGCCGACAGTCTCTTTCTTAAGCCCGATGTGTATTACTTACCACCGGATACTGTAATATGTTTGGTAAAATTGGGTTCAAGTCCCGAGTTACGTACTTTGTAGAGTTTGCTCTCTAAACTGCGCTGTATAAATTGTTTTTTTTTAATTATTCTTCTTCCTGGCACTGTCCCAACTCATTGCCTAGGTAGGCTGTTGGGGTTGGCTCTTCTCGTTCTCAGGCTGTATGTTCTTCGGTTCTGGGTGTCGCTTTCATCTAGGTCGTTTCTCTGCAGGATTTTGGAGCATTGAGTCATCCAGGAGTTGTTTGGTCTTCCTCTGGACGGCTGTCGAGGAAGATCCACAGAAATTGCCTGATTTACAGTATGGTCTGGTGGTCTCCGTATTATGTGCCCGTGCCATCTCAGCTGTCGGTCTCCCAGCTTACTGTTTATATCACTGACCCCCCGGCTACCACGAATGCGTGAGCTCTTAATTTTATCGTTCAATGATACTCCTGCCGACCACCTAAGCATTAGCATTTCTGCTGTTTCAAGTTGCCTAGAGTAGGAACTGTCAAAGTCCAGCATTCTGTGCCATACATAATTGCGGGTCTAACGACAGTCTGGTACTCGTATACCTTTCCTTTCAGTTATTTTTGTATTACAGTAAAACCCCGTTTTTACGTGCCCGGTATTCACGTTTTCCCGCTATTTACGTTCAATTTTTACAATCCCGTTTTATTTCAGTACATTTAGTGCCCGCTTTTACGTTTTTATTTCCCGCAATTTACGTTTGAAATATTTAAAATGTAAATCAATTTATAAACATATTTAACAAAGCTGAAAAACATCTGGTGTCCCCGTGGCTGGGTTCGCCCTATATTGGTGGGGTGTATCTTGGCCGAGGGGATGCTATTAGATGAGCCTAAACCTTTTGATAGCTTCTGTATTTAATGTTTTATCTGCAATTTATGTGTTTTAGAAATGTTATTTAAATATAATCTGTACATACTATGTTGCTATTAATAATCCTATTATTTATTATTTATTTAATTAAACGCGCGACGATTTAAAATATTTGAAATGAATATTCCTAGGAAGAAGAAATATGTTGTTTCTATTTATAGACACGTGTGCACCTGCAGCGCTCATGGTCAAGGTTACACGAGTCGTGTAATACGATGCGATTGGTGGGGAATTTAGCGAATCAGAGGCAGGCAGACTGTATAGGCAAATCAATCTGTGCTTGTGTTTTAAACGTGTCGGTCGTGTACATACAATTTCAATTGTCGTGTATTTCGTGTGTCAATTTACATTTTTTTTTCATTTCTTTTAATTTTTCGTTGAATCCCTTCAAATAACGTATCAGCGAAGAAAAACATTATCAATTCAAGAGAAAAGGAAAATTCTCGAAAATGTGAATAGACACGTTGGTTCACGTGTTTCGCTCGCGCGTGATTTGAGGATACCCATTACAACTTTGGCTACGATAATAAAAAATCGCAAATCGATTGAAAAAAGTTTTCCGATTTGCGTGATTATCCCTTCCTTTACAGTGTTAAAGTTGAAACGCGCGCTCCGGTGTTGGGTAGTGAGTACGCGATCAAAAATTAGCGATTTTAAATCGGAAAAATAAGAACATTCATAGATAATCCCCTTTATTAATTATAATTGAAGTTAAAAATTATAATAATTGAGATTTATTTGCTGAAAACATTAAAAAAACCATCTGGCAACGCTCACGGAACGGGCCTACGTCTAATCTATTTGCAAGTCCAGAAAAGATACTGCGGCGCGGAGCGGTACCCCGGCGTGGCTTACGCTTGCGACGATTGAGACAATTGAGCTCCTCGCAATTCAGTGGAGTATGCAAGAGTGAGATGCGAATATAGTGTCGCGCTTCCTGCATACTCTTCACCTATCGTCAAGACGAGGCACTCGCAGCGTTTAAATGCGAATCTGTTTTCGATCTTTACAAAACACCTCCGACGTAGTCAATAAATTCTGATTATTATAAATATTATTTTTTAAATCAATGCGTCAATATATTATGGAGGAATACCTAAAATCTTAACCTTGTATTTATAATATTTATAGAGATATTGATGGTTATTAGAAGCAACGTGTAGAAAGATACCCAACACAGGGAAGGAAAGGTTAACTAAATAAAAAATAATTGTCAATTTTTTTCTTACCCCGAATCTACGTTTTCTCTCTAATTACGTTTTTTTATCAGTCCCTTCAAAAACGTATAGTAAAAACAAGGTTTCACTGTAGTATTGTTTAGAAAAAAATAATAAAACTATGCTTTCAATAAGGGCGCATCTCGTTTCTATCTAAAAATATAAAGGCATTATAAAAGTATAATATTTGAATATTGGCCCGTTAAAAAAGCGTTAAGAAAATGAAAACTCGATTCATATCAAAATCGTCCATTATTTTCCATTTTTTCGCGCGATGCGTATGCAAATATTCCATCCATTCTCTCTGGCTTAATTTTTATACACCAACCATAGATAATTACCCTCTATTTTCAGCCCCTGGCTATACCCTATACAGGGTTATTAAAAAAAACACTTGTCAATTTTTTACAATTTATATTTTTTTTACAATTTAAATTTACAATTTATATTTAACAGTAAGAATATTTGACAATGAGAAACACGTGTAGCGAGAATTAATGTAATTGGTCGAAAAACAAAGTTATTTATTGTTAAATATTTTAATATGGAGTGTCGCAAAGTTAAAGCCGTAACCCTCAACAAAAAGATAAAAGTTTATTGTTGTATTTAGTTTAAAAAATAATAATTTTAAATAAGTACAAACATAAACAAATGTCGAAAGACGTGTTAGAGAAAAATAGTTAATGGGTCACTAAAATATATATGGTATACTAGAACTGGACAGTATTGAAAATGTGGACTGAAAAACGACAAGTAAGTAACGTGATATTATGTGTATATTTACATTACCCATCGGTAAGTAATGTACATCGGGCTTAAGAAAGAGACTGTCGGGCATATCGGTGTTCCGTGGCGATTTGTCAGTCGTCAAAGTATATGAATGTAAAAGAGGCGAAAGATTTGTGTTGCAATAGGAAAATCTGACACTATTCCCTCTCTGTCTACCCTGACATGAAAACGGCGTTCTGGTATTCATGAATGTATGCATCTCGATGCACTTTTAAGATGATTTAGGATTTAAAACAGAATTATTTAGCACTTAAATGTGAAAAAAATCTACACAATTACTTAAATTGAAGTGACCGATAAGTTTCGCGTTACAAAAGCATCGTCAAACAGGTTTTGATATTCATTTGAGCGATGGGTTTCTAAATCACTTGATCCCTTTCCAATTTAATATTTAAATTGATTTTAAATTTTACGAATCGATGATCGCTACCTGTATTGAAACGATTCAAGACAGTGGAATAATTTATTGTATCATGTGTTTGGTGTTAATTAGGATTTAATCAATTTTGCTACTTGATCACGAGGGACTCTTTAACCTTTCCTTTTTTGCGTTGTGGCGAAGAGACCACCTCGAACGAATGCCTGCGAGCTACTGAAGCGAGCGAACAGAGATTCTGTTACTTGCGTTCCCATATACCGAAGAAGAGTGAGAGTGAGGCGTGAATAGCGTCGCTTCCTCACCCATAGCGGGTTTTTAGAATGAATATACCTACCTCACACACTGGCACACGTTTGATTGTACACGGGTGTTTCAAATTGAGCGTTTTTTTAATTTTTAAATACAACAAACATTTGCTATGATTTCAAAAAACTTTTTATTGGTTATTGAAGTATAATGTATGACATTTAAACACAAAAAATAATATCCGCCAAATGTCCACCTCTTGCAGCTCCACAGGTGTCCACTTTTGGTCAAAATTTTCGATGACATTTTGGCATAATTGCGGTTCTAACTCACCGATAACGCGAATAATTTCGTCCTTCAGCTCAGGAATTGATCGGGGGTCATTCTTATAGACCTGGCTTTTCACGTAACCCCAGAGAAAATAGTCCAACGACAAATAATATAAATTATGAATGACACAAGGACTTTTGCATGTCCCTTATATCTAGAACTCGGTGTACCGCCCGTCTCCATCCTTCCAGGACAGTAAACAGTGTTTGACTAAACAAATAATAATGTTCTAGATTTGACAAATAATATAAATTATGAATGACACAAGAACTTTTTAATGTCCCTTATATCTAGAATTCGGTGTACCGCCCGTCTCCATCCTTCCAGTACATTAAGCAGTGTTTGACTAAACAAATTATAATGTTCTAGATTTGACAAACAATATAAATTATGAATGACACAAGAACTTTTTAATGTCCCTTATATCTAGATCTCGGTGTACCGCCCGTCTCCATCCTTCCAGTACAGTAAACAGTGTTTGACTAAACAAATTATAATGTTCTAGATTTGACAAACAATATAAATTATGAATGACACAAGAACTTTTTAATGTCCCTTATATCTAGATCTCGGTGTACCGCCCGTCTCCATCCTTCCAGTACAGTAAACAGTGTTTGACTAAACAAATTATAATGTTCCAGATTTGACAAACAATATAAATTATGAATGACACAAGAACTTTTTAATGTCCCTTATATCTAGAATTCGGTGTACCGCCCGTCTCCATCCTTCCAGTACAGTAAACAGTGTTTGACTAAACAAATTATAATGTTCTAGATTTGACAAATAATATAAATTATGAATGACACAAGAACTTTTTAATGTCCCTTATATCTAGAATTCGGTGTACCGCCCGTCTCCATCCTTCCAGTACAGTAAACAGTGTTTGACTAAACAAATTATAATGTTCTAGATTTGACAAATAATATAAATTATGAATGACACAAGAACTTTTTAATGCCCCTTATATCTAGATCTCGGTGTACCGCCCGTCTCCATCCTTCCAGTACAGTAAACAGTGTTTGACTAAACAAATTATAATGTTCTAGATTTGACAAATAATATAAATTATGAATGACACAAGAACTTTTTAATGTCCCTTATATCTAGATCTCGGTGTACCGCCCGTCTCCATCCTTCCAGTACAGTAAACAGTGTTTGACTAAACAAATTATAATGTTCTAGATTTGACAAATAATATAAATTATGAATGACACAAGAACTTTTTAATGTCCCTTATATCTAGATCTCGGTGTACCGCCCGTCTCCATCCTTCCAGTACAGTAAACAGTGTTTGACTAAACAAATTATAATGTTCTAGATTTGACAAATAATATAAATTATGAATGACACAAGAACTTTTTAATGTCCCTTATATCTAGATCTCGGTGTACCGCCCGTCTCCATCCTTCCAGTACAGTAAATAGTGTTTGACTAAACAAATTATAATGTTCTAGATTTGACAAATAATATAAATTATGAATGACACAAGAACTTTTTAATGTCCCTTATATCTAGAATTCGGTGTACCGCCCGTCTCCATCCTTCCAGTACAGTAAACAGTGTTTGACTAAACAAATTATAATGTTCCAGATTTGACAAACAGTATAAATTATGAATGACACAAGAACTTTTTAATGTCCCTTATATCTAGAATTCGGTGTACCGCCCGTCTCCATCCTTCCAGTACAGTAAACAGTGTTTGACTAAACAAATTATAATGTTCTAGATTTGACAAACAATATAAATTATGAATGACACAAGAACTTTTTAATGTCCCTTATATCTAGAATTCGGTGTACCGCCCGTCTCCATCCTTCCAGGACAGTAAACAGTGTTTGACTAAACAAATTATAATGTTCTAGATTTGACAAATAATATAAATTATGAATGACACAAGAACTTTTTAATGTCCCTTATATCTAGAATTCGGTGTACCGCCCGTCTCCATCCTTCCAGTACAGTAAACAGTATTTGACATAATAAATTACAATGTTCTAGACTTGACAAATAATAGAAATTATGAATGACACAAGAACTTTTTAATGCCCCTTATATCTAGAATTCGGTGTACCGCCCGTCTCCATCCTTCCAGTACATTAAACAGTGTTTGACTAAACAAATTATAATGTTCTAGATTTGACAAACAATATAAATTATGAATGACACAAGAACTTTTTAATGTCCCTTATATCTAGATCTCGGTGTACCGCCCGTCTCCATCCTTCCAGTACAGTAAACAGTGTTTAACTAAACAAATTACAATGTTCTAGACTTGACAAATAATATAAATTATGAATGACATAAGAACTTTTTAATGTCCCTGTATAAAATATGTATACCATCGTGCGATGTTGTGCTTTCCAGTTATAGCGCCATAAAGCGCACGGCTGTATATTCAAGCCCAGTCCTCTATAACGAGCGAATATTATTATTATTTCAGATAATAAAATGATAAAACCAAACGCAATTATTAAGGAAATTCACGTTTAGTGCAGTAGAAACGTTAACACTTTATTTATCCATTGGAAAATAAAATATCTATAACAAAAAGGGTGCTGATAGACTCTGACACCAGTTACCGGCTACTATAGTTTGTGTTCTACTGATGATGAGGTGAAAACCTTCAAACCGGTAGGGTTATACCTTTACATAAAGTGGAATAAACGGTGTTTTATAAAACAAATTACAAAGTTAGGAGATCTGTTCTTTTTTCCCACCCCATAAGAGACACGGCGTGATGTGAGGAAATCAGAATAGAAACATTAAAAAAAAAACGGTACCAATGGACATCGAATCCCTGATTTGGTAGACACGGATCTTACCAATTGGGCTACGTTGCCCATCGACTTGATCAAATTAGTTTGTATTATTTTGATGTCATCTCTTTTACATGTTGCTATTACCTACCGTTCACTCTATTATCTCCATTTCAAAAATGTTAAAATACTCAAGTAACAATATTTCATAAGAATGGATTCTCTCCGTTACAAGTTAGCATTATTCAAAACCTTGTTACATTATTATTCTTGCAGACTTGAAATTTATCGGGCAATTCCCATCTGACATAATACAGCTTGCAGTTTGCACCGGCGTTCCGAGGGAGATGCATTATTGGGAGACTCTAGTGCATTAGAGCTTGCAATCTGGTACCCCGTGAGGCTCTGCAAAAGTCTCCGTTTCTATTGATTTATATACCCGTGTTCAATATTGAAATATTACCGATAGAGTTTTATGAACTCCTGATATATGGACTATTTACGTGGCAAAGAAAGACACGTTGTATTTAATATGTTTTTTTTTTTACTAAACTACCATTAAATTTCTTGAATCTTTGAAAAAATACGTTAGAGGTGTCTCTATAACAACAATTTTTCGGAGTTCGTTTTGGAAGAATAGATAAAATCGTAGTCATAGATATTCTCATAGTTTTTTTTTGGAAGAATATATAAAATCGTAGTCATAGAAATTCTCATTGTTTTTTTTGGAAGAATAGATAAAATCGTAGTCATAGAAATTCTCATTGTTTTTTTTTTGAAGAATGGATAAAATCGTAGTAATAGAAATTCTCATAGCTTTTTTTTGGAAGAATAGATAAAATCGTAGTCATAGAAATTCTCATAGTTTTTTTGAAAGAATAGATAAAAAAGTAGTCATAGAAATTCTCACAGTTTTTTTTTTGGAAGAATAGATAAAATCGTAGTCATAGAAATTCTCATTGTTTTTTTTTTTTTTGAAGAATGGATAAAATCGTAGTAATAGAAATTCTCATAGCTTTTTTTTGGAAGAATAGATAAAATCGTAGTCATAGAAATTCTCATAGTTTTTTTTTGAAAGAATAGATAAAATCGTAGTCATAGAAATTCTCATAGTTTTTTTTGGAAGAATAGATAAAATCGTAGTCATAGAAATTCTCATAGTTTTTTTTGGAAGAATAGATAAAATCGTAGTCATAGAAATTCTCATAGTTATTTTTGGACGAATTGATAAAATCGTAGTCATAGAAATTCTCATAGGTTTTTTTGGAAGAATAAATAAAATCGTAGTCATAGAAATTCTCATAGTTTTTTTTGGAAGAATAGATAAAATCGTAGTCATAGAAATTCTCATAGCTATTTTTGGACGAATAGATAAAATCGTAGTCATAGAAATTCTCATAGGTTTTTTTGGAAGAATAAATAAAATCGTAGTCATAGAAATTCTCATAGTTTTTTTTTTGGAAGATAAGATAAAATCGTAGTCATAGAAATTTTCATAGTTATTTTTGGAAGAATAGATAATTTGAAAATACGTTTGAGGTGTCTTGATAATTCGAAAATACGTTTGAGGTGTGTCTATAACAACAATTTTTCGGAATTCGTTTTGGAAGAATAGATAAAATCGTAGTCATAGAAATTCTCATAGTTTTTTCGGAAGAATAGATAAAATCGTAGTCATAGAAATTCTCATAGTTTTTTTGGAAGAATAGATAAAATCGTAGTCATAGAAATTCTAATAGTTTTTTTGGAAGAATAGATAAAATCCTAGTCATAGAAATTCTTATACCCCCGACTATGTACAAGGCGGAAAAAATACCTGTGAATTATCATTTTTTTTACTGTTAATATGGCGCGGTTTTTATACTTATATATTTTTATACTTTATAGGATGCCCATTGGGGCTTATTGAAGAGTGCTGGATTTAGTTGGCTGGTTTGAGTTCTTGGGTTTGTTGGATCTTGTAGGCATGCAGACCCAGAACTTTTACGAGAACTCGCTGTAAGGTGCTTCTTGAATTCTTGTGAACGATGACATATTAATGTCCCTGACGCTGGGGTTACAGTAACACTTTCTCTCTCACTGCGGCTATGTTTTCCAGTGAACGCCCACTACGAGGACGCACGGCATGGGGGACTTATTGTCCAGAATCAAACCAGTTTCCTCAAATTCGTTAATTAATCTTAGAATTGATCACTAATATGGACCATTATTTCGACCGAAAATTCCACGAAGTTTACGAACTCTTTCAGCAAAACTTTCCCCATTTTAATAATGAGTTTTAACAATAATAACGCTTTTTTTCGTATAGCGTTCTATATTTACTAATCACAAGATTGACAGCCCCATGTATATATACATTAAGTTTTCCGTATATATTGTTCCATGTTGTTACTCTTCTTTATTTATTCAACACTTTTATTGCAAATACAATCTGGCGGGCTTATTGCCAGGAGGCAATCTATTCCAACCAACCAGACAAAAGTAAATGAAGCAAGTTACGTGGTCGCATAAATCATTCAAATGGCTATCCATCCCCACGAAATCCGTAAACATATACGTGAGCACATGCCCACGAACCCCACAAAGACGGACAATCACCCGAACATTATTTTTCATATAAAGTGAGATATCATCAATCAAAAGGAAAGGATTATTCCACTTTTGTAAAGGTATAACCCTACCGGTTTCAAGGTGTTCAACTTATCATCAGGGAGCACAAACAAGAGGACTTTATTATTTTTGAAATTGACACCAAGCCATAGAAATCTTTCGAGGAACCGATCAAAACTTATTTCTTAAAAAAAAATGGAAAATGCACTCTGGCGGGCATATTGCCAGGTAGCAATGTCTTCTAACCAACCAGACAAAAGTACATGAAGCAAGTTACGTGGTCGCATAAATCATTCAAATGACTATCTATCCCCATGAAACCCATAAACATATACGTGAGCACATGCCCACGAACCCCACAAAGACGGACAATCACCCGAACATTATTTTTCATATAAAGTCATCATCTAAAGTATCATCATATAAAGTATCATCAATCAAAAGGAAAGGAAAGGGTGGTTTGTAACTGATTCCAGAGTCTCACTGCGTGGACAGTAAAGGACGACGTAAAGAAAGAGGAGCGGTGAACTGGAAAGGCCAATAAACAATCTCTGTTTGAACGTAGCGCTAATCAATTATTAGAAAGACGCTGAAAATTTTCGTCGAGATAAGAGAGGGTCCCTTCTTCCAATGCCCCTTTCAAATCCCCTAACATACGTAAACACACTGCTCAGATAACAGAACACATCAACCTGCTCCAGTTTCTCTACCACACCATAACCTTTGATTTCACTACGTTAATTTGTAACTATCAAGGTTTGTGCATGATTAGATTTGCCATGTTGTAATCTAAGCAACGTCCAAATGACTTCCATCACCAGAGGGAAAGAGTAGTGTCACGTTTATATACTTGAAACTACGTGAGAATACAGTAAACCGTGTAAACGTCGAGGCAAGATTGGTGCCCGCGGGTGATGTTGCAAAACAAGTTATCTCCGAGCAGGTGTAGATCATGATATAAACTTTACACTGACTTGCCTACCTTTACTACCTTTACACTTAATATCGTATAACTCCCAGTTGGAGATTATGTTCAGTTTAACACACTGCATCACGATTTCGTGTTTTGACATGATAAACTACAATAGATTTGTGTTGAGTTTCGGTCCAGTGTTTTCACGTGGCCATTTATTCCAGTTTATGCAACGGTATGACCCTACTGGTTTCAAGGCTTTCACCTCACCAGCAGGGGAGCACAAAAAAATTGAATTCAATTCAAACTAGTACCGATGTCCACGCTTCAATGGTTGGGGACATTCGGGTTGGGGCCTGAGGGCTGAGGGAGGCATTAGACGATCTCGGCCAGCAGCGGAGAGATTTTTGTGATATATGTGTTAGCCAGATGTTCGCCTAGATGTACTGACATAGAAATTCTGTTCGAACTGGTACCAACATGCACGCTTCTAACTATATAGGTAAAAATAATATATTATCAAATACTGTTTATTCCACTTTATGTAACGATATAGCCATATCGGTTTCAAGGTTCACCTCATCATCAAGGGAAAATAAACAAAAAAGTCTTTAATGAAATTTATTTAACACTTGTATTGCAAATACAATCTGGCGGGATTATTGCCAGGCGGCAATCTCCTCCAGCCAACCAGACAAAAGTTAATTAAGCAAGTTATGTGGTCGCATTAATCATTTAAATGGTTATCAATCCCCACGAAATCCATAAACACATACGTGAGCATATGCCCACAAACCCCACAAAGACGGAAAATCACCCGAACATTATTTTTCACAAGAAGTGAGATATCATTAATCAAAAGGAAAGGAAGGGATGGTGGAGAGGAAAGGAAAAGAAAAATCAGGAATGAAACACGTTATTTGAATGATTATAAATTAAGAGTTTTTTCAGTTGCTTCTTAAAGCATGCCAAGGATGGAGCGAGTCTTATATTGGTTTGTAACTGATTCCAGAGTCTCACTGCATGGACAGTAAAGGACGACGTAAAAAAGAGGAGCGTTGAACTGGAAAGGCTAATAGACAATCTTTGTTTGAGCGTAGCGTTAATCCATGATTTGAAGGACACTGAAATTTTACTCTACTAAACTCTACTAAAGATGAGGTGAAAACCTTGAACCGGAAGGTTTATATCGTTACATAAACGGGAATAAACAGTGTTTGATAAAACAAATTACGAAGTAAGGAGATCTGTTCTTTTTTCCAGCCCCGCAAGAGACACGGCGTGATATGAGGAAATCAGAATAGAAACATTAAAAAAAAAACGGTACCAATGGACATCGAATCCCTGATTTGGTAGACACGGATCTTACCAATTGGGCTACGTTGCCCATTGACTTTGTCAAATTAGTTTGTGTTGTTTTGATGCGTAGCTTTATCTCTTTGACATACTGCTATTTGTGTTGAGTTCCTGTCCCGTGTTTTCACGTGATGGATACGTCTTCTTCTTCTGTTTCAATCCAAAGGATTGGTAACAGCAAAGCCCTGCATCTCCTCCTCCACTCCGCTCGGTCTTCAGCGATCCTCTTGAGCTCTGTATAGGAGGTGCAGTTCATATCGTGGCATATTTGCTCCAGATACTCCCGCCGAGGACGTCCTCTGCCAATCGATCCCTCAATCATTTCCTCCAGTATATTGTGCAGGAGATTTTCATGTCGCAGCATATGACCCATCCATTCTGCACGCCTCTCCGATATGGTGTTTGGTGCAGCATATGACCCATCCTTGATCGATACATCTTCCGATAAAATACATGTCGACAGTTCAAACCCACGTGCTACTCTTCTTGAATGAAACTGGCATTTTTCCAACGAGCATTCGACCTAAAAAGATACTCGTATATTCGTATACTTGGCTGTCAATGCCAGTTTTTTGAGTGAAAAGTATGGAGTTTCCGTCTATTAGTAACAAAATATTAAAATTTCGCAAAAATATAAGTTTTGGACCAAAAGCACGAAAACTAGTAGTACAAACAATAATTCTGTTGTGATTTTGTACATATATTCGTAAACTTGGCAGTCAATGGCAGATTTTCGAGTGAAAAGTATGGAGTTTCCGTCTATTAGTAACAAAATATTGAAATTTCGTCAAAATATAGGTTTAGGACGAAAAGCACAAAAAACTCGTAGAACAGACATTAATTGTGTTGTGATTTTGTACATATATTCGTAAACTTGGCTGTCAATGGCAGTTTTTCGAGTGAAAAGTATGAAGTTTCTGTCTTATTGTAACAAAATAATAAAATTTCGCCAAAATAGAGGTTAAGGGTCAAAAGCACGAAAACTCGTAGAATAAACAATAATTCTGTTGTGATTTTGTACATATATTCGTAAACTTGGCTGTCAATGGCAGTTTTTCAAATAAAAAGTATGGAGTTTCCGTATATTACTAACAAAATATTGAAATTTCGCAAAAATATAGGTATAGAACGAAAATCACGAAAACTCGTAGAACAAACATTAATTGTGTTGTGATTTTGTACATATATTCGTTAACTTGGCTGTCAATGGCAGTTTTTCGAGTGAAAAGTATGGAGTTTCCGTCTATTAATAACAAAATATTGAAATTTCGCAAAAATATAGGTTTAGGACGAAAAGCACAAAAAACTCATAGAACAAACATTAATTGTGTTGTGATTTTGTACACATATTCGTAAACTTGGCTGTCAATGGCAGTTTTTCCAGTGAAAAGTATTGAGTTTCCGTCTAATTGTAACAAAATAATAAAATTTCGCCAAAATAGAGGTTAAGGGCCAAAAGCACGAAAACTCGTAGAACAAACAATAATTCTGTTGTGATTTTGTACATATATTCGTAAACTTGGCTGTCAATGGCAGTTTTTCAAATAAAAAGTATGGAGTTTCCGTATATTACTAACAAAATATTGAAATTTCGCAAAAATATAGGTATAGAACGAAAAGCACGAAAACTCGTAGAACAAACATTAATTGTGTTGTGATTTTGTACATATATTCGTAAATATGGCTGTCAATGGCAGTTTTTCAAATAAAAAGTATGGAGTTTCCGTATATTACTAACAAAATATTGAAATTTCGCAAAAATATAGGTATAGAACGAAAAGCACGAAAACTCGTAGAACAAACATTAATTGTGTTGTGATTTTGTACATATATTCGTAAATATGGCTGTCAATGGCAGTTTTTCAAATAAAAAGTATGGAGTTTCCGTATATTACTAACAAAATATTGAAATTTCGCAAAAATATAGGTATAGAACGAAAAGCACGAAAACTCGTAGAACAAACAATAATTCTGTTGTGATTTTGTACATATATTCGTAAACTTGGCTGTCAATGGCAGTTTTTCAAATAAAAAGTATGGAGTTTCCGTATATTACTAACAAAATATTGAAATTTCGCAAAAATATAGGTATAGAACGAAAAGCACGAAAACTCGTAGAACAAACATTAATTGTGTTGTGATTTTGTACATATATTCGTAAACTTGGCTGTCAATGGCAGTTTTTCGAGCGAAAAGTATGGAGTTTCCGTCTATTAGTGACAAAATATTGAAATTTCGCAAAAATATAGGCTTAGGACGAAAAGCACGAAAACTCGTAGAACAAACATTAATTCTGTTGTGATTTTGAACGCATATTCGTAAACTTGGCTGTCAATGGCAGTTTTTCGAGTGAAAAGTATGGAGTTTCCCTCTAGTACTAACAAATAGTCGGACATATTTGGCAAGTTTTGATGTATTATATCATTTACTTACGCAAATGCGTTTCTATTACACGGTTGTCTTGATTCATCAATGAATAGTTCTAGCATTTTTGTACGAAAAATTAGTATTTTTTAGTCAAAATTCATTCAAACTGAAAAATTTGGACCAAAAAGATTGAAATATCGAAAAATAGAGGTTTAGGGCCAAAAGCACGATAACTCGTAGAACAAACATTAATTGTGTGATGATTTTGTACATATATTCGTAAACTTGGCTGTCAATGGCAGTTGTGTGAAAAGTGTGGAGTTTCCGTCCAATAGTAATAACATATTGAAATTTCGCAAAAACCTATAGGTTTAGGACAAAAAGCACGAAAACTCGAAGAACAAACAAGAATTCTGTTGTGATTTTGTACATAAATTTGAAAACTTGGCTGTCAATGGCAGTTTTTCGAGGGAAAAGTATGGAGTTTCCGTCTTTTAGTAAAAAAATATTGAAATTTCGCAAAAATATAGGTTTAGGACGAAAAGCACGAAAACTCGTAGAATAAACATTAATTGTGTTGTGATTTTGTACATTTATTCATAAACTTGGCTGTCAATGGCAGTTTTTCGAGTAGAAAAGTATGGAGTTTCCGTCTTTTATTAACAAAATATTGAAATTTCGCAAAAATATAGGTTTAGGACGCAAAGCACGAAAAATTAAAAGTATGAAGGTTTTGTCTTTTACTATCAAAACATTGAAATTTCGCAACAATAGAGGTTTTGGACCAAAAGCACGAAAACTCGTAGAACAAACAATAATTGTGTTGTGATTTTGTACATATATTCGTAAACTTGGCTGTCAATGGTAGTTTTTTGAGTGAAAAGTATGAAGTTTCCGTCTATTAGTAACAAAATATTGAAATTTCGCAAAAATATAGGTTTGGGACGAAAAGCATTAAAACTCGTAGAACAAACAATAATTGTGTGATGATTTTGTACATATATTCGTAAACTTGGCTGTCAATGGTAGTTTTTTGAGTGAAAAGTATGAAGTTTCCGTCTATTAGTAACAAAATATTGAAATTTCGCAAAAATATAGGTTTGGGACGAAAAGCATTAAAACTCGTAGAACAAACAATAATTGTGTGATGATTTTGTACATATATTCGTAAACTTGGCTGTCAATGGTAGTTTTTTGAGTGAAAAGTATGAAGTTTCCGTCTATTAGTAACAAAATATTGAAATTTCGCAAAAATATAGGTTTGGGACGAAAAGCATTAAAACTCGTAGAACAAACAATAATTGTGTGATGATTTTGTACATATATTCGTAAACTTGGCTGTCAATGGTAGTTTTTTGAGTGAAAAGTATGAAGTTTCCGTCTATTAGTAACATAATATTGAAATTTCGCAAAAATATAGGTTTGGGACGAAAAGCATTAAAACTCGTAGAACAAACAATAATTGTGTGATGATTTTGTACATATATTCGTAAACTTGGCTGTCAATGGTAGTTTTTTGAGTGAAAAGTATGAAGTTTCCGTCTATTAGTAACAAAATATTGAAATTTCGCAAAAATATAGGTTTAGGACGAAAAGCACGAAAACTCGTAGAACAAACAGTAATTGTGGTGTGATTTTGTACATATATTCGTAAACTTGGCTGTCAATGGCAGTTTTTCGAGTGAAAAATATGGATTTTTCGTCTATTAGTAACAAAATATTGAAATTTCTCAAATATATAGGTTTAGTACAAAAAACACGAAAACTCGTAGAACAAACATTAATTGTGTTGTGATTTTGTACATTTATTCGTAAACTTGGCTGACAATGGCAGTTTTTCGAGTGGAAAAGTATGGAGTTTCCGTATATTACTTACAAAATATTGAAATTTCGCAAAAATATAGGTTTAGGACGAAAAGCACGAAAACTCGTAGAACAAACAGTAATCGTGGTGTGATTTTGTACATATATTCGTAAACTTGGCTGTCAATGGCAGTTTTTCGAGTGAAAAATATGGATTTTTCGTCTATTAGTAACAAAATATTGAAATTTCTCAAATATATAGGTTTAGTACAAAAAACACGAAAACTCGTAGAACAAACATTAATTGTGTTGTGATTTTGTACATTTATTCGTAAACTTGGCTGACAATGGCAGTTTTTCGAGTGGAAAAGTATGGAGTTTCCGTATATTACTTACAAAATATTGAAATTTCGCAAAAATATAGGTTTAGGACGAAAAGCACGAAAACTCGTAGAACAATCAATAATTCTGGTGTGATTTTGTACATATATTCGTAAATTTGGCTGTCAATGTCAGTTTTTCGAGTGAATTGTATGAGGTTTCTATCCATTACTATCAAAACATTGAAATTTCGCAACAATAGAGGGTTTGGGCCAAAAACACGAAAACTCGTTGAACAAAAAATAATTCTGTTGTGATTTTGTACATACTCGTACCTATGACATCAATTATATAATATATATTCTTTCAAAATGAGAAAAAAAAAAATACAAGTGAAAAAATAATATTAATAATAATTAGCACTTATCGGAGATATTTTGTGAAAATCGGGAATTAATTCACCAATACAACCAAACGTAGACCAGTGTGTGACGTAGCTATATTCATTCTAAATAACCGCTATGGGTGAGGAAGCGACGCTATTCACGTCTCACTCTCACTCTGCCGATGCAGATCCAGGTTCCCATATACCGATGTATATGGGAACGCAAGAAATAGAATCCCAGTTCGTAGTTGTGTTTCTTCCTTCGAGGTATAACTTATACAGTGTTAGTGTTTCCGTCCCCCGTCAAGTAGCTTTGGGGCTTTTGTTCGAGGTGATCACTTCGCCCGTTTTGTGAACGACGGCCGATGTTTTTTTCATGTTTTAAGCAATTACAATTTAATGATTATCACTTTTGACTTCAAATTTAATTAATTTAAGCGATTGGCTATGAATATTCTTATTTTTCCGATTTAAAATCGCTCATTTTTACATGTGTATTGAATACACAGCACCGGAAGGTTAAATCATTTTAAATCAATGTGCATAGTTTAATTTTTATTATTAACTTAGATATAGACAATTTAGTAAATCCTTTACAAAAATAAGAATTCTTAAAAAGCCAGGCATTGGGAAATGTTGTCCTGATTTTGATCGCGTCTTAAAGTATTTATATAAATTCTTTATGCAGATTATATCGTTAATCGAATTCGCAATAAATTCAACATTCTTTCAAAGCATTAAATTTATCTTTAATAAGATTATGGAAAACTATTTTGAGCAGTCCATGCGACTCTTACTGTCGTACCTGAGGACTGTAGGTTTCGAGGAGCGCCATGTTTTAATGTGGTTCTTTAATCAAAAAGATTGAGGACCTCTGCTTTTTAACCCATTAAGATCTATATAAATCGTTTCCTGTAATAATGAACCAGAGTAATAACTTTTAATTGCACCGGTCTGAAGATGTAATTTGACATTTCTCCGAAACCATCACAAGCAGAGATCAGAGCATAGGTATGCTGTAATTATCATACCCTTTTTTCATCTTAAGGTATCGAAAGGTTTGTCTTCCACGAACCCATTAGAACAACTACATCAATTGCTGTTTTTATTTTTCTTCCATTGTCATTTCGTTCTTTATTAACGCACGACATTTGTGATGTAATTAACCTTTTCCTTCCTGTGCTAAAACAATCCACCCGTTCCGGTGATGTGTATTTCAATACACATGTAAAAATGAGCGATTTTAAATGGGAACAATAAGAATATTCATAGCTAATCGCTTAAATTAATTCAATTCGAAGTCAAAAGTGATATTAATTGAAATTTCATTGCTGAAAACATGAAAAAAAAAAAAAACAACGAGCTGACGTTCACAAAACGGGCAAAAAGACAACCTCAGATGAATGTGGTAGAGCGACTGAGACGGACTAACACTATATATGTTATACCTCAAAGGAAGAAACACAACTGCAAACTAAAATTCTATTTCTTGCGTTCCCATATACTGAAGTAGAGTGAGAGTGAGACGTGAATAGCGTCGCTTCCTTACCCATAGCGGTTTTTAGAATGAATATACCTACGTCACACACTGGCACACGTTTGATTTTATTGGTGAATTTATTCCCGATTTTCACAAAATATCTCTGATGTGGCCGATGAGTGCTAATTATTATTAATATTATTTTTTTCATTCAATGCGTAAATGTATTACGGAGGAATACCTAAAATCTGAACCCAGTATTTATTATATTTATAGAGATATTAAAGTTTTTAGAAGCAATGTGTACTAGTTACACATCATAGGACAGGAAGGGTTAATAAGGCAATTGTCTTAGAGCCTGCCACTTACGTTTCAAAGGTCGTGAATATTCTGATTTCCTACTTTGTATTATGCCTTCTATTTTACTCGTCACATAATAAGCATTCAGATTCAGCGAGAAGTATTAAGGACAAATATATGAAATTTGTGTTTAAGAAGTAAGACCACTTCGATACATGCCTTGCCTAGTAATGTGTTCTACTATATCTACAAAATAAAAGGTTTGTAATATTGTTATATACTTGTACTCTGCAGTTCGCCTTTTAATCACAACGATATATCATTAAGGTCCAAAAGTGTTCAGCCTAAACGTGATATCACACCCAGGCCTGGCAATCTTACTGTTAAAATTTGTTTTCCTCAACTCTCAGCAGTATGCCAATTAGAGCCGATAAAATACGTGTTGTTTCGTTATATTCTGGAATGTTATTCGTGGTACAGATACACCAAAAAAAGTGTGGTTGGACCAAGTATATGATGTTTTAAAAGAATTAAATGTTGAAAAGTTATATTGAGGCGCATTACCGCGCGGTAAAACATTGGACTTTCGTGCAGATGGTCATTGGTTCGAATCCCACGCTGTGTCCTCGAATAACACAAACATTTTTTCCGCCTAGTATTCGAAAGTATAAGAATGCCTTTGACTTCGGTCATATCTATTCCATAAAAATGAAAAAAAAAATGTCAGTGTGCTCCAATTGCCCATCGTCGGTATGCTATCAGATCCAGTACAGTGGTATGGCCGATGAGTTTGCAGATGTGCAACGGTTCATTCCCTTAAAAAAACAGATGCGTGAGACTCTCGCGTGGTAGAGTGAAACTTCTTAGTTCCTAGGAAAAGTTGATTTTATGCATTGCTTTTTTTCATTTGTTAACGATTTTTTTTTTAGGATTAGGAAATGGTTGTGTGGAATTTAATTCAAGAAAATCTTTCTTAATTAAATAAAAAAATATTATTTTTTTTATTTTTAATAAAAAATAAATATAATTTTAATAATAATATAATACGCTTAATAATATTAAATTTATATATTTTAATATTAAATAAATTTTTGTTATATTTTTATATTATTATTAATTATTAAATTAATTATTTTTAAATAATTATTCACTGATTTTTATATTATTTTGATTACATTATTAATAATATTATTATATTATATTATTAATTAATTATAATATAATTATTAATATTGTAATAACATATGCATATAATATTCGTATATATTATTATAATTATATATTAAATGTAAATTATATGTTAAATAAATATTAAAATAAATATTTAAAAAAATAAAACAATTTAATATAAAATAAAATTCATACATGTTAAATATGTTGATATAAAAATAATATACAACAAAAATGTCATTTTTTTATTTTAAAAATTAAATAATAATTTTTATTTTTAATAAAAATAAATATAATTTTAATAATTATATAATACGCCTAATAATATTAAATTTATATTTTTTAATATTAAATGTATTCATATTTTTATGTGATTATTAATTTTTAAATTAATTATTAATAAATAATTTACTTATTATTATATTATTTTTATTTCATTATTAATAATATTATTAATTAATTATATTATAATTAATTATAATATAATTATTAATATTGTAATAACATATGTATATATTATTATAATGATATATTAACACTTGCCACCCTGTGATGGATAGCGAGTGACCAGGTCTTATATTTTATTTGATTATTCAACGTTTTAATACACAGTAAAAGGATTTTTATAGCTAATTACAAAAAATAACCTATCAGATTTTGCATAATTTTAATTTAAAATATACATTTTTTACTGGACGCTTAGCGTCCAGCACCGTGGTTGGCGGATTTTTTTAGCACAGTAAGGCAAGTGTTAAATAAATATTAAAATAATTATTAAATAAAATAAAATAATTTAATATAAAATTCATAAATATTAAATATGTTGATATAAAAATAACATACAACAAAAAATATAATTTTTTTATTTTAAATAATAAATAATAATTTTAATGATAAATAATAATTTTAATAATAATATAATGCCCTAAATAATATTAAAATAAAATTAATTAATATTAATAATGAATGGTTAAGTATAATTATTAATATTAAAATAAATAATAATAATTTATTAATAAATAAATATTTAATAATCATAAATAATAATTTAATAATAATAAAATAATATAATAATATAATACACCGTTTCACTTTTCGTGACGTTCAGGACAATTTTCCCTACCGCACCTATAGAAGTTTCACTTCAAAAAAAAAAAAAAAAACTCCAAGGCCCATCTTCGCTTTCCAACTGAATTGACTTTGCAATGATGAGGAGATCGATACTTGACTACGAGGCCCAGCAACGACGTATGGATGTTCTCGTAGAAGTGATGAAGAATGTGTGCCGTGATTTAAAATTCTGACGCTATGTTCTCTTTGTCTACTCCAACAGAGTAATGACGTGATGGTATGTATGTTTTTATCTTTTGTTAGTTAATATCCTGTTGATACATTGCGAACGTGCGTTGATAACGAAGAACTAAGACGGTTCATTAAATCTAGCGTGTTTTTGCTTCTTCGACAACAGTTAGTTTACCTTTAATTACTTCCTCTGCAGCAGAGCAGAGATGTTGAGATGTTGAGATGCAGAGATGCTGTGATGCTGTGATGACTGCGGCAAACGAGTTTGTGTTACAGATTCAATTAGAAGTTCAGAGACACCGACGCTTGTTTATTTTTGAAAGCTATCATCACTCGATCTGTACGAGTACCCACTCTTTTTACGTCATTTTATTATGTTGTTTCTTAAATAATGGCTAATTTGAAGCTTTGTATATTATTTCATGACTACATTGTAAGAAATTCGATGCTAAATATTGACAAGATACTGTCAGATAAAACATTACCATTTTAGCGGGATGCTTTATTGTGATACGTCGTGATGATTATGATTGTTTTGTATTTAAAATAAAATACGTCGATTCAGGAATGCGGAAAGTGAGAGTGAACAATCAATGAATAGTAAACAGCAATGAATGGTCAAGTGAATAATTATCTTTATTTGTCGATAAGTAGGTATTTATAGATGTGCGTGAATGCGCCCGCAATATATACTTTATCTCACTCCTGCGCGTGCAGAGGCGTTTGCAGACGTTGCGAACAATATAGTGGGTAGAATATTTATCGGCAAAACGGTGAGACAACGCGATGCGTTCTCTTTCTACCGTGGAATGCAACGTAAATATTATTTGCGTGTAAACAATATTAGTGTTCTGGTATGCGAACTTTGGACATATCCAAAGTTCGTTTCGTCGGTCGTTGACCGTGCATGTTGACAACATTTAGGGACGACGGTATTCCCTACAATGGTTTCCCTAAAATTCTCTAAAATTCCATACAATCTTGATGGCAAGAAGGTGATATCCACGCAGTGAAGATACGCAGAGGGTTCTTAGTACTTTCTTTGTGGTGGTCTGTGTAACTGTCCATGCTTCATAATCATAAAAAAATCTTTACTCTAATATAATATATAAAGGGTCTTTCAAATTGAGCGGTTTTTTAATTCCAATTTTTTTAATTCTTGAATAAAACACACAATTTGTATGATTTCAAAAAAACTTTTTATAGGTCATTGAAGTATAATGTATTGTCATTGAAGTATAAGAATCTTCTTCAGCCTTCATTCCCTTAAAGTGTTGCAAAGATTCCTACAAACTAAAACCAAAATTTTACTCGTACAATCTCTGCTCTATCCGATTCTGGACTATGCGGACGTATGTTACTTGGATGTTACAGAGGACAGCTGGACAAATTAAAGCGTCTTCAAAATGTGTTTCTAAGATTTATTTTCAACCTACGAAAGTACGATCATATAACTTCATACCAGAAGGCATTGAACTGGTTGAATGTTAGAAATAGACGCCAAATTCACATACTGTCTCTATTGTATAATATCCTTAACTGTCCCGCATCACCCTCTTATCTCACCGAAAATTTTCAACGTCTTTCCAATCATGGATTAGCGCTACGCTGAAACAGAGATTGTCTATTGGCCTTTCCAGTTCACCGCTCCTCTTTCTTTACGTCGTCCTTTACTGTCCATGCAGTGAGACTCTGGAATCAGTTACAAACCAATATAAGACTCGCTCCGTCCTTGGCACGCTTTAAGAAGCGACTGAAAAAACTCTTAATTTCTAGTCAGTAAAATAACATGTTTCATTCCTGATTTTTCTTTTCCTTTCCTCTCCACCATCCCTTCCTTTTCTTTTGATTGATGATATCTCACTTTATATGAAAAATAATGTTCGGGTGATTGTCCGTCTTCGTGGGGTTCGTGGGCATGTTCTCACGTATATGTTTATTGATTTGGTGGGGATGGATAGTCATTTGAATGATTTATGCGACCACGTAACTTGCTTAATTTACTTTTGTGTGGTTGGTTGGAAGAGATTGCCGCCTGGCAATAAGCCCGCCAGATTGTATTGCAATAAAAGTGCTAAATAAATAAATGTATGTCATTTTAACACAAAAAACAATATCCGTCAAATGTCCACCTCTTGCAGCTCCACAGATGTCCACTCTTTAGTCAAAAATTTCGACGACATTTTGGCATAATTGCGGTTCAAACTCACCAATAACGCGAATAATTTCGTCCTTCAGCTCAGGAATTGATCGGGGGTCATTCTTATAGACCTGGCTTTTCACGTAACCCCAGAGAAAATAGTCCAACGGTGTCAGATCACATGATCTTGGTGGGCAATTACAATAACATCATCGTTTCCGTAGATTACAATACATAAAATAATTCAGCAATTTGAACGCGTTGTTGTATTGTATACGACTCCATTTTTTTATAAATCGTAACTCGAATGCTAATCGATTCTAAGAATATCGAACAATCGATTATTCCATTTCTGCTAATATTAGCCGATCAGAGTGACTTATTAAAGCAAAGTTAGATAACAACAAATTATATAATAATTTATATAATTCATATTCAGACCTATTTTAAAATTGACGCGGCACAAAAACATGTATTTTTAATCCACTTTGCACGGATTTCTCCTGTTACACAAAGAGGGTCTGCTTCTAACATTGGCTTATTAGTTAGGAAGAATATCAGCCAGGATTCTTCTCATACTGCTAGGCGGTGCCGAGACTATCCACAGTGTCATTCAGTTGGTTCGATATCTCTATACCACGCGTGACTATAGCTGAGGGTTTAGCCATAATATTCCTTCTCTAAGTTGCTATGTCGAATTAGGTACATATAAACTTAGTGCTTCTAGTATCGCGGGACAGTTAAAACAACATTGAAAAACCTTCAGTAGGAATATCGCAATGGATTTTTGCCTTCTTGTTTCGAGGCTTCTATAGTTACACACCGTGAGAAGTTAGACATGGTGAGCATATTTTGGGTAATCCCCCTTTGTTCTGTACTATAGATATCTGAGGATTTTTTCTGTATTTGTTCTATATTGTTGTTTATAGTTAAGGCATTAACATTGTGGAGGTTTAAAGACATTGTAATTTATTTTTATCAAACACTGTTTATTCCACTTTTTTATGACGGTATAACCCTACCGGTTTCAAGGCTTTCACCTCATCTTCAGGGGAGCACAAACCAGTCTTGTTTGCGCTCCCCTGAAGATGAGGTGAAAGCCTTGAAACCGGTAGGGTTATACCGTCATAAAAAAGTGGAATAAACGGTGTTTGATAAAAATAAATTACAATGTTCTATATTATTTTTATATTTGAGCTGATGAGGAGCCCAAACCGTAGATGCATATTCTAATTTGGTTCTAATTAGATAATTATATAACTTTCGGAGGATATAGGTACTGTTAAATTCTCTTGATATTCTCATTATAAAACCGAGTAGTCTGTAACAGTCCGATATCAAACGTGAGACATGGTTAACGAACGTGAGTCCGACATCGAAGGTTACGCCCAAATCTTTGAATTCAGAAACTCTGTTTAATGCCACTCCCTGTATAGTATACTGATGGTGGATTGGTGAAAACGGTCGACTATAGGATACATAGACACATTTATTTATGTTGAACAGGAGATGATTTTGCTCAGACCAGGAGCTGAGGGTTACATGGAACATGTCTTTATAAGGACACACACGATTAAAGACTTTGGTCGCTCGACCTACCGACATTTCCAAAGGTAAGTTGTTTCGAATTACAGGGTGATAGAACAATTTATAATTGTATATGAATATCACACACAACCATTAGACTACACCTTAAGCCGAATGTGTTACTATCAAGTATAGGAAGAACTACAAAGGTTTCTTTGTAGTTCGACTTCCCTTGGTAAGTTTTATGCGTTTTTTTTACGAAAAATGTTTTTCTAAATGCATGCAACCTTATCAAATGGCCGCAGCCATCGCCTTCCTATGCTTATACTCAGCTTATATATATTTATTGTGTAATATTTCCAAATGGTCAGTAATATAGTGGGTTCAATTCCCGAGCACCACAGAGCTAAACAGCGCTTTATAAGTTGTTTTTTTATCATTATTATTCTTCAAGTCAACTGTCTTCTTTTTCTTCTTCAGTTTCAATCCTGGGGATTGGTTAGTAACAAAGCTCTGCATCTCCTCTTCCACTCCGCTCGGTCTTCAGCGATCCTCTTGAGCTCTGTATAGGAGGTGCAGTCCATATCGTGGCATATTTGATCCAGATACTCTCGGCGAGGGGCCCTCTGCCAATCGATCCCTCAATCATACCCTCCAGTATATTGTGCAGGAGATTTTCATGTCGCAGCATATGACCCATCCATTCTGCACGCCTTTCCGATATGGTGTTTGACAGGTGCCTGGTTTCTTCGATCCTGCTGAGAACCTCGTCATTTGTAATGTGGTCTCTCCAGGAAATCCTTAGGATTCGTCTATAGGTCCACATCTCGAAGGCCTCCAATTTTTTTCGATCTCTTTCGCCTATGCACCATGTCTCGCAACCATATATCAAAATACTCCACACATATTTTTTGACCAATTGCTTGCGGAGCTTTAGGCCCATGCTGTTGGATTCTTAAGTGCAGCTCCTGACATTGGTATGTTCATTTGGTGTTTGTCTCTGCCTACGGTTATCACTTTTGTTTAGTCCTTGTTTATTTTCATGTTGAACTTGGTATTTAGGACATTCTCCATAGTCTCTAAGGTCTCCTTTAGTTCTTCGCTATCGGCGATCAGGGCAATCACAGCTGTATCCCACATTTTTAATGGGTATTTTATTCCGAGATAGAAAGCTGAATCGATTAAATATCAAACTGATAGCCCCTATGCCCTTTTGCCCCATATGTCTGATGGTATTCAGATAGGTTTTCCACGTCAATCTAGAGCCTAGGGGCAGGCCACGACCAGGCGACCTCTCGACCAGGCAACTGACAATGAATAAGGGTATTGATGGCACTCTTTCCTTGACTTTACGGGAGAACATGATGGCCTCAGTTATTGCGTCATTGCCTTCAGTCCTGGTAATATTTTTCAAGGATGACAATCTGAAGGTATTTAGTTTCCAAGTTCTCCTTGAGTTCTTCTTCGCTATCGGCGATCAGGGCAATGTCGTCTGCAAATCTTATCATATCCACTTTTTGGCCATGAATTCTGACGCCTCTTCTATGGCCCATTTCCTCTCTTACTTCGTCTATTGCACATTGGATATACCCATTTAAAAGCACTGGAGAGAGAGAGAGAGAGAGAGAGAGAGAGCAGCCTTGTCTCACACCCTGTCTCACATTGGCCTCTTTTTCGTCTTTTCCACACCTGGCTTCGTTTTAATAAAGACTGTTTAAGAAAATGTTATTAAGAGAGATCATGGCAGATCCTTATAAAAAATAATTAAATATATTCACATCTTAAAGTTCTATATTGAACAATTAAAAACCATCCCCTCCCCCTTCGATTAACAACACCGTTTGATTACATCCCCAATAAATAAGTAACAAAATACCCTATTTAAAATGTCAAAAAAGCAATTTTATCCGTCATATGCCACGCCCCAATTCGACACCCTAATCTCGAGTCCCTAATCGGTTCTCAAACAAATTGTTATAGGTTTTCGAAACTCAACGTTATAAAATTTAATAAAATAAAATAAATAAACGCATGGGAATCGATGGATAAATAGATACCGGGGTTTGTGTGTGCGCTCATCCTTATTTATGGCTTAAAATGTCTTGGCTTGCTCAATGGCGCTGGGACGGTCAATCTCTGGGTCGCGTTCAAGCACTTAATTATTTATTTTTACAATCCTAGATACAACATTTACAATTTTAATTTCATTTATTGAACACTTCATTGTAAAAACAAATGTGCAGGTTTATTGCTAGGCGACAATCTCTCCTAAGTAATCAGACAAAAGTAAATAAAGGAAGTTACGTGGTCGCATTAAATATTCAAAATAATATTTATATTTATGAAAGGTGCATGGCTGCGCGGTAACGCACTGGAATTTATTTATTTATTGATTACTTTAATTGTAAATACAATCTGGCGAGCTTATTGCCAGGTAGCAATCTCATACAACCAACCAGACAAAGATAAATAAAATAAGTTTGATGGTTGCATAAATCATTTAAATGGTTATCCATCCCCACGAAATCCATGAACACGTACGTGAGCATATGCCCACAAAGACGGACAATCACCCGAACATTCCTTTTCATATAAAGTGAGATATTATCAATCAAAAGGAAAGGAAGGGATGGTGGAGAGGAAAGGAAAAGAAAAATCAGGAATGAAACATGTTATTTTACTGACTAGAAATTAAGAGTTTTTTCAGTCGCTTCTTAAAGCATGCCAAGGATGGAGCGAGTCTTATATTGGTTTGTAACTGATTCCAGAGTCTCACTGCATGGACAGCAAAGGATGACGTAAAGAAAGAGGAGCGGTGAACTGGAAAGGCTAAGAAACAATATATATTTGAGCGTAGCGCTAATCCATGATTGGAAAGACGTTGAAAAAATTCGGCGAGATAAGAAGGGGGCGGCGGGACAGTTAAGGATTTTATACAATATAGATAGTATGTAAATTTGGCGTCTTTTTCTAACATTCAACCAGTTCAATACCTTCTGGTATGAAGTTATCTGATCGTACTTTCGCAGGTTGAAAATAAATCTTAGATGAACATTTTGAAGTTATAATCTTAATAATAAATCTTAGATGAACATTTTGAAGTTATAGTCTTAATAATAACTCTTAGATAAACATTTTGAAGTTATAATCTTAATAATAAATCTTAGATAAACATTTTGAAGTTATAATCTTAATAATAAATCTAAGATGAACAATTTGAAGCTATAATCTTAATAATAAATCTTTGATAAACATTTTGAAGTTATAATCTTAATTATAAATCTTAGATAAACATTTTGAAGTTATAATCTTAATAATAAATCTAAGATGAACAATTTGAAGCTATAATCTTAATAATAAATCTTTGATAAACATTTTGAAGTTATAATCTTAATAATAAATCTTAGATAAACATTTTGAATTTATAATCTTAATAGTAAATCTAAGATGAACAATTTGAAGCTATAATCTTAATAATAAATCTTTGATAAACATTTTGAAGTTATAATCTTACTAATAAATCTTAGATGAACATTTTGAAGTTATAATCTTAATAATAAATCTAAGATGAACATTTTGAAGTTATAATCTTAATAATAAATCTAAAAAGAGAACACATTAAAAAACAGAAGCTATCAAAAGGTCTGAGCTCGTCTAATAACATCCCCCGGCCAATATACGCCCCACCAATATAGGGTGAGCCCAGCCACGGGGACACCAGATGTTTTTCAGCCCACACGCTTGAACATGTAGAACAAGAAGATAAAAAAAACACAGAAAATAAATAGATGACAAAAAAATACATTTAAGAGAGAAGACATTAAAAGGTCTGGGCTCATCCCACAAACATTCTCCCGACCGAGAGACACACCACCAATGTAGGGCGAGCCCGACCGCAAGGGCATCTCGGGGGGCGTCGGGAGCTTATTCACAATTAACCAAGCAGTTAAATAAATAACTTAAATTTTTAAAGGTCTCAATAAATCAAATATGGTTATTGGCTATTAACTTGGTTTATTTACAATCAATTAGTTCATTCGCAATCAACTTAACCGGTTAAATAAATAATAAAAAATTTAAACTATCTTTTTTATTTATTTTGGTCAATTCGCAATCAACTTGGTTCATTAGCAATTAATTGAGTTCATTTGAAATCCATTTAGCAAATTCTAAATTAGCTAAGTGATTAAATAAATGACTGAATTTTAAATGTGGTTAATTTTTTTGGATCATTAGCAATTAATTTTTCTCATTAGCAATTAATTTAGTTCATTAGCAATTAATTTTGCTCATTAGCAATTAATTTAGTTCATTAGCAATTAATTTAGTTAATTTGAAATCCATTTAGCAAGTTCTAAATAAGCTAAGTGATTAAATAAATTACTTAATTTTAAATGTGGTTAATTTTTTTGGTTCATTAGCCATTCATTTTACTCGTTAGCAATTAATTAAGTTCATTAGCAATTAATTTAGTTCATTTGAAATTCATTTAGCAAATTTTAAATTAGCTGAGTGATTAAATAAATGACTGAATTTTTAATGTGGTTAATTTGTTTATTTATTACGTATTTTGCCGCAATTAATTTGGTTAATTAATATTAATTATTTATTTACTTATGTATTCAGCCGTAATTAATTTGAATAATTTAAAATGAATTATGTAAAATTTATTTGGTTTATTCGTAAATAACCAAGCGGTTTAATAAATAACTTCAAACAAACTAAATATTTATTTTGGTTAATTCGCAATTAACTCGGTTCATTAACAATTCATTTCGTCAATATGTAATTAGTTTGGTTAATTCGCAATTAACTCGGTTCATTAACAATTCATTTCGTCAATATGTATAATTACATGATACTAATGTTTGGTTAATTCGCAATTAACTCGGTTCATTAACCAAACTAATGTTTGGTTAATTCGCAATTAACTCGGTTCATTAACAATTCATTTCGTCAAAATGTAATTAGTTTGGTTAATTCGCAATTAACTCGGTTCATTAACAATTCATTTCGTTAATATGTAATTAGTTTGGTCAATTCGCAATTAACTCGGTTCATTAACAATTCATTTCGTCAATATGTAATTAGTTTGGTTAATTCGCAATTAACTCGGTTCATTAACAATTCATTTCGTTAATATGTAATTAGTTTGGTTAATTCGCAAGCCACAATGCGGTTAAATGAGTCACTTTATTTTCAAATGATCTGAATTATTGATTGAGTTATATATTTTGGTTAATTCGCAATTAACCAAACGTTTAAATAAATAACTTAAAGTTTAACTTATTTTTAACAAAAATTGTGAAGGCCTGGCTTACAAAGGAATCAAAACAATTTACCGATACCGGTTTGAGAACGAAATAAGAATAAATTCAAGTTTTGGAGAAACGCTCACCGATTTCCTACCAGAACGGTGAGCGAAGCTATGGCCCCCCGACCTTCTTGGATCGTGTGCACATACCTACATGCAATACATCATGCTTACAGCATATGTGACAGGAGATAGTGATACAACCTCTCTGCTAACAGCATGGGAGCTGCTTAGCATTTTGAGTATAATTTACTTGGTTACTGTTTATGTTGGACCTCTGTTCGTGTTGTTGGTTCTAACACTTCTTCTTCCTCTTATTTTAGACATGTTGGCCTGTTATGGTCCTGCATCATCGTTTCCCTCTTGTGATGTCGACTGCCAATTGCTGTCTTTCCATCTTTTGGGAGGTCGTCCTGGAGGTCTGCTCGCTTAAGGGATACTGTCCCTGGCCATTCTTACGCTCTTGGTTCCGCCATTCTGGATACATGTTCGTTCCAGAACCTTCTTCTCTGTCGTGCTCATCTGACAATATCTTCAACTTCGCACATCCTTCGGATTTCTGTCTTTTTTCTAATACTCCGTTCACTTTTTAATTTCTTCTCTTTATCTAGGGTCTACCCTCTTTCTTACGACGACCACCACCGCCTAGTTAGAACTATAAACAACTTTAATGTTAAATATTATATTGTAATTAATTTAATCAAGTACTATTTATTCCATTTTATGTAACGGTATAGCCCTACTGGTTTCAAGGCTTTCACCTCATTATCAGGGGAGCACAAACAAGACTCAAAAAAAGTGTTTTATTTAAATTATTTTACTTCTTAATTAGGTACCTATTGGAATCATATGGTAGATATTTTGAAGTAACAAACAAATAGCAGTAGTAAGGGGGTCTATTTTTGTTGTCGTCGACCCCCAAATTTTTTTATTGAAGCTATCGACCCCTAGAAAAATCAAATCGACACCAGGGGGTCGATATCGACCACTTTGGGAACTCTTGGTTAAAAAGTTGAATTGTTTTCAAAAATATTTGCAAAATTTCAGCAATATGTCATTTTTGAAAGAGGTATCAATCAATTGATAACACGAGATCGGATCTCAACCCAAATCTACATTAGTATCTTCTTCTTCTTCTTCTTCCCAGTGTCATATCAGGTCTCCCCAACGTTGAATATCACCTGAGAGTAGACATCTTTGCCAAATGTTCACCCCGATGCACTGACTTAGAAATATCTAAGCCAGTGCATCGGGGTGAACATTTGGCAAACACATATATTCCAAGAATCTCGCCGCTGCTCGCTGAGGTTATCTCCTTCCTTCCTCCACCCACAGTCCCCAGCCCGAATGTTTACAGTTAGAATCGTGTATGTTGGCACCAGTTCGAGCAGAATTCAATCTTGTTTGTGCTCTCCTGATGATGAGGTGAAAACCTTGAAACCGGTAGGGTTATACCGTTACAAAAAGTGTAATAAACAGTGTTTTTTTTTCTTCTTCCCAGTGTCATGTCAGGTCCCCCAACGTTGAATATCACCTGAGAGTAGACATATTTGTCCCCGGCAGACCGAAAAAGATTTCCAACTCTCCTCATGCCAGTCCAATCACGTATATTGCGGAGCCAGGAGATTTAAATAAATAAATAAAAATAAATAATAGGTTTATTGATAGCAACATAGTATGTACAGATTATATTTAAATAACACTTCTAAAACACATAAATTGCAGATAATACATTAAATACAGAAGCTATCAAAAGGTCTGGGCTCATCTAATAGCATCCCCTCGGCCAAGATACCCCCCACCAATATAGGGCGAACCCAGCCACGGGGACACAAGATGTTTTTCAGCCCACACCCTTGAACACTTAAAACAAGAATATATAAAAAAAATAAACACAGAAAATAAATAGATGAAAAAAAAATACATTCAAGAGAGAAGACACTAAAAGGTCCGGGCTCATCCCACAAACATTCCTCCGGCCGAGATACACCCCACCAATGTAGGGCGAGCCCGACCGCAAGGGCATCAGGGTGCTTCTATCCCACACCCCCGCATATCTAGATTAAATAATAAATAGAAAAAAAAGAAAAAAAACAAAAACGTATGGCAGAAAACAAAAAATAAAAAGTAAACCCACATATACCATCTCAGGTTAACTGTCAGCAAGAACGAGAAAAGCCTCAAAGGAGTCCAAATTTTACACAATGACAAATGGGAAGTGAAATAGTTGAGACAACATTGAAATAGTTAGGCAGTAATACATTGAAATAGATAAGCAGATTTGCCTCCTGCCAGCACCTCTTCGGCATTCTATTAGTTGATCACATTAAAATACGAGATCTTGATACAAAGTATTATGTCCCAGTCCGTCACTGGTCATGAAACGAATACAAGTAAAATACAGTAGAATCTTTAAACCTGTATCCTCTAATGTTTACTTTCTCTTGTGAAATAAAGATCTGTTATCTGGGCAAGACGCAGCCATGCTGCCGTTAGTAGAGATGGCCTAAAAGAATATCCACGTAGAGTGGAGTCACAAGAAATTTTTACCAATCGATGATGTTATCGCTGGGGAGCCGGTTGCATGGCAGATGCTGTAGAATGATATTACAGGGTCAGCTTCAGGAATTAATCTAGAAGGTATTTGAATTTTACAAAATAAATTACAGTACCCGGCGGTAAGTAATACACATCGGGCTAAGAAAGAGACTGTCGGCCATAATCGGCTAACTTCGGCTTTGTACAATAGATCATCGTCTCTGTCATTCATACACGTGCGCCGTCGCGTACGGACTGTTAGGTCGAGGCCACACCAAAATGCTGCGTTAGGTGCTAAGCTAGTTTAGGTGTTTATTTCTCTTTATATAACGGTATAATCATACCAGTTTCAAGGTTTTTACTGCTTCATCAGGGAAGCTTAAATTAGACTGAATTATGTTCGAACTGGTACTGACACATATGCTTCTAACGGTAAAATTCGGGTTGGGGATTGTGGGTGGAAGGAGGCAGGAGATAACTTCAGCGAGCAGTGGGGAATATGTATGTTTACAAGATGTTCATCACGATTCAAATCCGTATAGTATATGTAACAAATTTGTTACGTAGGCCGAGGCCACACCAAAATGCTTCGTTAGGTGCTAAGCTAGATTTTACGTGACTCATATACTAGGTGACTTCATGCCTGGCCACACCAAAGTGCTACGCACAAATTCATTTGACTTATCTTGTAAATAAACATTATCTTGTAAATAAACCAACACGTATGTTCGCTAGGAGATTCACTCGATGACTAATCGTCATTCAACGTAGTGCAAAGCGCGCAGTGTGGCCACTGCGATAGTATGCGGTACGTAGATTCGTTAGGATATGTCGCCTAACTCGCAACATAGCTCTAAGCATCAAGCGAGGCTCCTTCCTATGTGGCCGAGGCCTTAGCGAATCGTGCAACAAAGACGACGCTCTACAAAGCCATGTGTATTACTTACCGCCGGATACTGTACATACATTGAAAGTGTAATGCAGGGCTGCCAATCTTTTTGGGCCGCGTGCGAAAACCGGTATTGGGTATAAAGACTGCGCGTGTATTTAAAAAAAATTAATAGTCGTATCGAAATTTTGTAAAGAGGTTACGTGCTGCCATTTCTTCTGATTTATGTATTTTTTGAAGTGAAACTTCTATAGGCGCGGTATGGCAAATTGATGTGAACGTCACGAAAAGTGAAACGTTTGTAGTTGTAGTTTGAGTGAAGGAATGAAATTAAAAATTTTAAATTTAAAAAAAAAACGGACACAACTTATGTTAGCACCTAATATATCATACTTAAGCGTTTTTTTTACAAACCATAGAAAAATTTACTAAACACAGGATTAAAAAATCCCTTCCGGCACTGGACGAAGAATCAGATAGCTGTCGTATATACTATATGTGTGTAAAACGAAACAATATTTTTCATTTGATGATATGCTGTGGGTTCATATTTTATTAGAAAAAAATATACATGCATACATACACGCCGTCTTCCTATTGGAGTAGGTAGATATGAGATAACACCAGACTTTCCTATCGCGACACACCTCTTTTACATCCATACATCTTCTCATACTTATTAAATAGGTGAATGTAATTTAATAATGAATATCAGGTGAGATACCGAGACGTGGTGAATGTAATTTAATAATGAATATCAGGTGAGATACCGAGACGTGGTGAATGTAATATAATAATGAATATCAGGTGAGATACCGAGACGTGGTAAATGTAATTTAATAATGAATATCAGGTGAGATACCGAGACGTGGTGAATGTAATTTAATAATGAATATCAGGTGAGATACCGAGACGTGGTGAATGTAATTTAATAATGAATATCAGGGGAGATACCGAGACGACGTGAATGTAATTTAATAATGAATATCAGGTGAGATACCGAGACGTGGTGAATGTAATTTAATAATGAATATCAGGTGAGAGACCGAGACGTGGTGAATGTAATTTAATAATGAATATCAGGTGAGATATCGAGACGTGGTGAATGTAATTTAATATTGAATATCAGGTGAGATACCAAGACATGGTGAATGTAATTTAATAATAAATATCAGGTGAGATACCGAGACGTGGTGAATGTAATTTAATAAGGAATATCAGGTGAGATACCGAGACGTGGTGAATGTAATTTAATAATGAATATCAGGTGAGATACCGAGACGTGCTGAATGTAACTTAATAATGAATATCAGGTGAGATACCGAGACGAGGTGAATGTAATTTAATAATGAATATCAGGTGAGATACCCAGACGAGGTGAATGTAATTTAATAATGAATATCAGGTGAGATACCGAGACATGGTGAATGTAATTTAATAATGAATATCAGGTGAGATACCGAGACGTGCTGAATGTAATTTAATAATGAATATCAGGTGAGATACCGAAACGAGGTGAACGTAATTTAATAATGAATATCAGGTGAGATACCCAGACGTGGTGAATGTAATTTAATAATGAATATCAGGTGAGATACCGAGACCAGGGGAATGTAATTTAATAATGAATATCAGATGATATACCGAGAAGAGGGGATTGTAACTTAATAATGAATATCAGGTGAGATACCGAGACGTGGTGAATGTAATTTAATAATGAATATCAGGTGAGATACTGAGACGTGGTGAATGTAATTTAATAATGAATATCAGGTGAGATACCGAGACGAGGAGAATGTAATTTAATAATGAATATCAGGTGAGATACCGAGACGTGGTGAATGTAATTTAATAATGAATATCAGGTGAGATACCGAGACCAGGGGAATGTAATTTAATAATGAATATCAGGTGAGATATCGAGACCAGGTGAATGTAATTTAATAATGAATATCAGGTGAGATACGAGAGACCTCTTTTTATTTTCTGTGTTGTTTTCTCTTCTTATTCTACATGTTCAAGGGTGTGGGCTGAAAAACATCTGGTGTCCCCGTGGCTGGGCTCGCCCTATATATTGGTGGGGTGTATATTGGCCGGGGGGATGTTATTAGATGAGCCCAGGCCTTTTGATAGCTTCTGTTTTTTTAATGTATTCTTGAAATATACAATATATAAATGTATTATGTACATACTATGTTGCTATCAATAAACCTGTATTTATTTATATACTAGGTAAGTCCAGAAAGTAAGTGTACTGAATTTTTGTAGGTTACAGTTTTTTTTATTTAAACAAAAAAAATACGTGGTTACCGTAGTACATATGTAAGCTATTTTTCGACATAGTCGCCATTCCTCTCAATGCAGGTGGTGAAGCGGGGTATCAACTTTTTGATGCCTTCCTCGAAGTAGTTTCCCGCCAACCCCTCCGTCCACTTCTCCACCTCCTTCTTTAGATCCTCGTCGGTTGAAAACCTTTTTCCACCCATGTGCAGCTTCAGGGAGGTAAAGAGATAGTAATCTGAAGGTGCTAGGTCAGGGGAATGCGCGGGATGGTTCAGGACATCCTATTTAAACGAGGCGAGCAGTTCCTTCGTGGCGTTGGCAGTGTGTGGTCTGGCATTGTCATGCAGCTGGTAGACTCCCTTTGTCAGCATGCCTCTCCTCTTGTTCTGAATCGCCCTCCGCAATTTTTTTAGGGTCTCACAGTATCTTGCAGAGTTGATGGTCTCCCCTTGAGGCATATATTCAATTAAAATTATGCCTTGACAGTCCCAAAACAATTTCGTCAGTCACAATTGAAGGTCTTCCGCTCCACTGATCATCATGCACAGACGTAATGTTACACCACTGGAAATACCAATTATTTAGAATCTATTTCTAGACCAATGCGTCACTATTTTAAAACGTATCTCCCCCTAAAAAACATCATCCTGATAAGATATAAACCACATGTCCGTGTGACTCACATCCTGTTACGACATTGCTTTCGGGTATATATACGGGTGCCTCCTTCAGTTCCCCGTCTTATAACTTTGTCTTCACTACTGTTAATACTGTACTATACTGTGTGTTCGTTTTGAAATCAATAAAACATCTTTACATTGAAACTTCAATCTTTCACTTTGAATCAAGTATCATCGCTACCTTTGGTCATCACTGCATCCCTAAAACGAATAACTACCTGACGAGTTATTCACAACAGAGTTCTATCTACCGATAGCCCTCTACGAGGATCATTCTTCGAAAGGAACTTCGTATAGGAGACGTCCATATACTTAATAACTTCGTACTGATTGATCTTCAACCGTTCTCTTTATTCTTCTGAATAATTGGGAACGTAACAGTACGACCGTTTTTAAACTCGCGACACCGAGACCAAACGAGATAACGGATGACGCCCCGTATTTTGCACTTGGCGGGAGATTGGATTTAAATTTTTCACAAAGTGTGTTGTCGCGTCGATACTTCTTAACGTACTGACCTCGAACCGGTCTCGTTGCGGAGGGGAAGGGTCAGGCTACACGGAAATGTAGCCAACATGTCGAAAAATAAAATCCATCCGGTCGTGAGAGCCTCAGTACACTTATTTTCTGGATACGCCTCGTATTTATTTACGTGTCTTCCTATCAGGAGTGTGCAAACTAATTTGAACCAATATATTGGGACTATCAACGATATTGTGAATAACCTTAAACAAACAATTTGGTAGAGTTTCAACAAAGCAAAGTATGTGTATATATATTTTTATTACCCATTTTGTGTCCCTCTTCATTCATTTTTCTTTCCTGATACCGATAAAATAATTTGAATTTAGTTCCATGCTCACGCTTCCCTCCCATGCATTAAAACTAACGAGCATACTAAATGTCGGATACCTTGTAAAATATTATTTATATTATTGATTTGATCCGTAGACTTGAACTCTAATCGTTGCATTATGTGAGCCGGTCACTTTGACTATGAAGAATTGTACATACGCATCAGTTTAACCTTTGAAATACGCATATAAAAATAAAAAAAACAAATTAAAAAAATCAGGCATCGTCAACTCAGAGTCATAAATTATTTGCTTATTTAATTACAGATTTTAAAATAATACAACAGCTTATGTCAGTAGTATTTTAGACTCATTACCTGTTCTGAGATAGTTCGATCTCACCACCTCTGTTCGATCTCATCACCATAAACAGGACTTGTTTGTGCTCTCTTGATGATGAGGGGAAAACTTTAAAACCGGTTGGACTATAACCGTTATACAAAGTGGAATAAGCAGTATTTGACTAAACGAATTAAAATAGAATTCATTATGTAATTTCAGTTAATATTTTATATGTAAGGTAGGTCTATTACCATTAACTTATAACTAGATAACAATTCTTAAAACTAAATATTAAGCCCGAACATGTCCACTCGTTCAGGCTACTAGCATATCCATCACATTCACTCAGACCTTGGTCCTCCCTGCTAATACTGTAGGTAGACTAGTCAGGCAACAGATTATGCTTCGTAAACCTGTGCTTATAGTGGAAAGGTAGGTCTATTACTACTTTCTTATAACTAGATAACAATTCTTACAACTAATTATTTAGCCCAAACATGTCCACTCGTTCAGGCTACTAGCATACCCATCACATTCACTAAGACCTTGGTCCTCCCTGCTAATGCTGTAGGTAGACTAGTCACGCAACAGATGATGCTTCGTAAACCTGTGCTTATAATGGAAAGAAAGATCTATTACTACGAACTTATAATTAGATAACAATTCTTACAACTAATTATTTAGCCCGAACATGTCCACTCTTTCAGGCTACTAGCATATCCATCACATTCACTAAGACCTTGGTCCTTCCTGCTAATACTGTAGGTAAACTAGTCAGGCAACATATTATGCTTCGGAAGCCTGTACTTATAATGGAAAGGTAGATCTATTACTACTAACTTATAACTAGATAACAATTCTTACAACTAATTATTTAGCACGAACATGTCTACTCGTTCAGGCTACTTACATTCCATCACATTCACTCAGACCTTGTTCCTCCCAGCTAATACTGTAGGTAGACTAGTCAGGCAACAGATTATGCTTCGTAAACCTGTGCTTATAATTTAAAGGTAGGTATATTACTACTAACTTATAACTAGATAACAGTTTTTACAATTTATTATTTTATTTTTGAACTGCAAAACAATATTTTACTAATTTATACGTCATAAATAAGTAAATGTTCTTTTGAAAAGTGTTCGTTTTGCTGTTCATTAAATAAAATAATTATAAACTCAATTCATGTCACTCCGTCAACCAATGGTTATCGACAACTTTTTTCACAGTGGGAGTTGATATCTCCGTAGGAGGAATATTTGGTGTTATTTATTGTGCAAGAAACTGAGCCTAGGTCTTCCAATATCCATACTACACGGGTCACCACACGCTCCGCCGATGTGTTTAGTGTACTTCACACCAGGCAGCATCCACGCTTCCCTGTTATATTTCACTGCCTACACGCCACGGTTAGTAACAAGGTGTTGCCTTCTCTTCACTGGTTGTCTGACATGTTACTAAGTGAAAGTTTTGATTGTGGTCATAAAATTTGGTGCATACGTTGTTGGAATATAGTTTTACATATTTCATTGAATGCCGACATAGTATTGTACTTTGTTGAATAATATTAAAAATTATTATGAAATTAACATATATTTTAATATTTTTAAACAAATACAGCATATGAACCGACTGGAAGTATGAACCGACTGGAAGTATGAATCGACTGGAAATATGAATCGACTGGAAGCATTCGAAATGTGGATACACCGAAGAATGCTACGGATACCCTGGACGGACATGGTCAGCAACACGAGGGTTCTTTAAAGAGCCAAAGTTGATAGAGAGTTGCTGACTAATATTAAAATCCGAAAGGTGTCCTATTTGGTTCATGTACTTAGAGGAGCAAAGTACAAATTACTGCACCTGATCATCCAAGGCAGATTAGAAGGTCGAAGAGGTGTTGGCAGTAGGCAAATCTCCTGGCTACGCAATATACGTGATTGGACTGGCATAAGAGGCTTTGGAGATCTTTTTCGAGCTGCCGGGGACAAAGATGTCCACTCTCAGGTGATATTCAACGTTGGGGGGAGACCTGACATGACACTGAGAAGAAGAAGATGCAATTATATGAGTCAATATGATAAAACGTTTATTTAAATTAAAATTCCAGACCATTTATCATTTTATCTGATTAAACTTAAAAAAATTAGCAATCGATCTATAAGTGGAAAAGTTCCACGAAGAAAGAAGAAACGCAACATTCATTGGATGCGGTAAAGATATGGAATTTAGTAAATTAAATCTGTCTCATAAAGGACAACCGAAAAATACATTGTCTATAGTTTTAACATCAAGACCACACTCGCAGCCGGGTTTCTTCCCAATACCCATTATGTAAAGGTGACTAGCCACAACGCAGTGTCTCGTCTGCAAACGACACATGACAGACACTTCTATGTCATTCATTCTTATTATATTAAACCATGGTTTTAAAGGGTTAGTTTGTTGGATCGATTTATATCTATAGCCCTTATTAACACCAATATGCCATTAAGATTAATGAAAATGTTTTTTATCGTAACTATGACAACAATTGGGACAAACAAATATTTATAGTTCGGATAATCTAGGATGAGTCGTATAACAGCTCACAAATTTGCCCCAATACAACCATGTAACGACGTTCAGTAATTTTAATTATTTTATCAACTCTAATATAAGCCTCGATTCTAATAAATAGCAAGTTATTTATATACATTACATAAAACTAACAATAATGACAAATTAATACATCTTGTTACAAATTAGCAAAAATGTCGCAGTTTGTTAAAATTAAAATCAAATTATATTTGGTGACGTTTGTCAAAAGTCACTACGTTAGTCAGCATTGGCTAGGGATGGGGTATTCGATAATTGGATTTTCGATTTTTTTTAATACATAAATCGTAATAAGTATTCATCCATAGTGAATTAATACTATTTAAAGATATTTGGCCTATTTAAAGATACATACAAATCATACAATACATTAGAAAGTCAGTATAATGAAAATTAGGAATTAAAACGTCAGTTTAGAGAAAAACAATTGTTCGATTTGTAAAAACAAAATCGATTTGTAAAAAAAAAAAAAAAGGATTTTACCCCATCCCTTTGAGACATGACGTTTTAAACGTCGCACGGTTCATCCTACACTTTCTGAAGTATTCCAAGCGAACGTCATATTTATTTGGATGTATTGTATATACTTTGGAGTCTTTCTTCTCTCGTTCTTGGTGGATTCCAAGCTAACATCATATTTATTTGGATGTATTGTATATACTATGGAGTCTTTCTTCTCTCATTCTTGGTGGATTCCAATCGAACGTCATATTTATTTGGATGTATTGTATATGCTTTGGAGTCTTTCTTCTCTCATTCTTGGTCGATTCCAAGCGAACGTCATATTAATTTGAATGTATTGTATATACTTTGGAGTCTTTCTTCTCTCATTCTTGGTCGATTTCAATCGAATGTCATATTTATTTGGATGTATTGTATATGCTTTGGAGTCTTTCTTCTCTCATTCTTGGTCGATTTCAATCGAACGTCATATTTATTTGGATGTATTGTATATGCTTTGGAGTCTTTCTTCTCTCATTCTTGGTCGATTCCAAGCGAACGTCATATTAATTTGAATGTATTGTATATACTTTGGAGTCTTTCTTCTCTCATTATTGGTCGATTCCAATCGAACGTCATATTTATTTGGATGTATTGTATATGCTTTGGAGTCTTTCTTCTCTCATTTTTGGTCGATTCCAAGCGAACGTCATATTAATTTGAATGTATTGTATATACTTCGGAGTCTTTCTTCTCTCATTCTTGGTCGATTCCAATCGAACGTCATATTTATTTGGATGTATTGTATATGCTTTGGAGTCTTTCTTCTCTCATTTTTGGTCGATTCCAAGCGAACGTCATATTAATTTGAATGTATTGTATATACTATGGAGTCTTTCTTCTCTCATTCTTGGTGGATTCCAATCGAACGTCATATTTATTTGGATGTATTGTACAAACTTTGGAGTCTTTCTTCTCTCATTCTAGGATTCCAAGCGACCGTCATATTTATTTGTAAGTCTGTAATACATATTTCACGTTTTAACAAAGTTCACTCCACTATACCATATTTGGGGCGGAATAAAGAACTCGCCTGACCTACAGGTAATCGAGTTATAGGCAAGTGACTCGGGCCAGCACTTGCTTACATAAAGAGAGTAGCTAACTTCTTATAATTGGATTCTCTCGGAGCTCCCTCAAGACTTAAGGGAAAGTGGCTGACGAGAGAAATCGCAAAATACTACTGGCCAGAATACTGGATGCTATTAGATATATCTCCAACAAAATATATAATACTACTGGCCAGAATACTGGATGCGTTTAGACATATCTCCAACAAAATACTACTGGCCAGAATACTGGATGCTATTAGATATATCTCCAACAAAATATATAATACTACTGGCCAGAATACTGGATGCGTTTAGACATATCTCCAACAAAATACTACTGGCCAGAATACTGGGTGCGATTAGATATATCTCCAACAAAATATATATTATACTACTGGCCAGAATACTGGATGCGTTTAGACATATCTCCAACAAAATACTACTGGCCAGAATACTGGGTGCGATTAGATATATCTCCAACAAAATATATAATACTACTGGCCAGAATACTGGATGCGTTTAGACATATCTCCAACAAAATACTACTGGCCAGAATACTGGGTGCGATTAGATATATCTCCAACAAAATATATAATACTACTGGCCAGAATACTGGATGCGTTTAGACATATCTCCAACAAAATACTACTGGCCAGAATACTGGATGCGTTTAGACATATCTCCAACAAAATACTACTGGCCAGAATGCTGGATGCGATTAGACATATCTCCAACAAAATACTACTGGCCAGAATACTGGATGCGATTAGACATATCTCCAACAAAATACTACTTGCCAGAATACTGGATGCGCTAAGACATATCTCCAACAAAATACTACTTGCCAGAATACTGGATGCGATTAGACATATCTCCAACAAAATATATAAAAACTATTATAAATTCATTTGTAGTGTGGCGTTTCTCTTATAAGACAGATTTCTGATATATGTGCCGATGATTATGACAGTGGACTATGTTGAAAAAATGATACAATTTATTTGTTTTCCATTACAATTGTTAATATTTTCATATTCTAGAAGAACGACCTTCGTAGCTGAGTTGATAAGACGCTTGTATCTCAGCCCGGAGGTTGCGGGTTTGATTCCGGATGGAAACCAGATTTTTTTAAATGATACCAGTTTGTAACATATTTTACTTAAAGCCTCTTTAACCTGTCCCTTTTTTTTTTTAACCTGGCTAGTTTATTGCCATGTGGCAATCTCTTCCAACCAACCAAAAATATGTTTTAATATGCTTTAAGTGTTAACCAGACTGGAATCCTATTTTTAAAAATATCTGGGTTCCAGCGGGGATCGAACCCCCAACCTCCGGATTGGCAGACAAGTGTCTTACCACCGGGCCACAGAGGTCGTCCCTTTGTGCTAAAGAAAAAATCCGCGCATTCCGGTGCTGTGTATTCAATACACATATAAAAATAAGCGAATAAGAATATTCATAGCCAATCGCTTAAATTAGTTAAATTTGAAGTCAAAAGTGATAATAATTGAAATTTAATTGCTGAAAACATAAAAAAAATATCGGCCGACGTTCACAAAACGGGCGCAGAGACCACCTCGTATGGATACCCGCGAGCTACTGAGACGGGACTCGGAACACTAACACTGTTTATGTTATACCTCGAAGGAAGAAACACAACTGCAATCTGAGATTCTATTTGCTTGCGTTCCCATATACCGAAGTAGAGTGAGACGTGAATATCGTCGCTTCCTCACCCATAGCGGTTTTTAGAATGAATATACCTACGTTACACACTGGCACACGTTTGATTGTATTGGTGAATTTATTCCCGAGTTTCACAAAATATCTCTGATGTGGCCGATGAGTGTAAATTATAATTAATATTATTTTTTTCATTCAATGCGTAAATGTATTACGGAGGAATACCTAAAATCTGAACCCAGTATTTATTATATTTATAGAGATATTAAAGTTTTTAGAAGCAATGTATACTAGTTACACATCACAGGGAAGGAAGGGTTAATAAGGCAATTGTTTTAGAGTCTGGCACTTACGTTTCAAAGGTCGTGAATATTCTGATTTCCTACTTTGTATTATGCCTTCTATTTTACTCGTCACGTAATGAGCATTCAGATTCAGCAAGTAGTATCAAGGATAAATATATGTAAATTGTGGTTAAGAAATAAGACCACTTCGATACATGCCTTGCCTAGTAATGTGGTCTACTTTATCTACAAAATGAAAGGTTTGTAAAGGATACCAAAAATCTGAACCCAGTATTAATTATATTTATAGAGATATTAAAGTTTTTAGAAGCAATGTACACTAGTTACACATCACAGGGAATGAAGGGCTAAGTATTATATTAATCGTAATAAAACGAAATTTACGTATCTAAACGCAAACGGATAAAACTTTCCTGTTGCACTCGGTTGCTTTTGACGAGTTACATCTTTATCGATCCACCAGCGCGAAAAATTAGAAGAGGCACTTCTTGAAAAGTTGTGCTGCAAATTGCCTCCGCGCCGAGGAAAGTGCTCGAGGCTAAAAATGGTCTCGTGAAGTTGTATTCTGAAATCTTGATGTACGTCTGAAAATATATTATTTTCTTTTTTTTTTGCAGGTGGATGCTTGAAATAGATTGTTTCGATACGATGGCAAACTCCGTGGCTTAACTGTTAAAGTTTTCATTCGAAATTTTCTGGATAATTTTTTTTCATGGTATAAAAAAAAACATTTCATGGTATAAAAACAACATTTCATGATTTACTCGTATAAACAACATGTCATAGTAAAAAAACACACATTTCTTGCTAAAAAAGACCTTTCTTGTTCAAAAAATAATATTTCATGGTATAAAAACAACATTTCACTGTATAAAAACAATATTTCACTGTATAAAAACAACATTTTATTGTATAAAAATAACAATTCATGACATTAAAACAACATTTCACTGTATAAAAATAACATTTAATGATATTAAAACAACATTCCATGATATAACAACAATATTTTATGGTGTATAAACATAATTTCATTGTAGAAAAATAGCATTTCATGGTATAAAGACAATATCATGGTTCAAAAATGGCATTTCATGGTATAAAAACAATATTTCCTGATATACTCAAGAAGTCTTAGTAAAAAACACACATTTCATGTTAAAAAAGACACGTTTCTTGTCAAAAAAGTAATATTTCATAGTATAAAAACCACATATCGTTGTGTAAAAATAACATTTCATGATATTAAAACAACATGTAATTTCATAAAAACAACATTTCACTGTATAAAAACAATATTTCACTGTATAAAAACAACATATTATTGTATAAAAATAACAATTCATGATATAAAAACAACATTTTATTGTATAAATGTAATATTTCATGATATTAAAAAAACATTCCATGATATAAAAACTACATTTCATGGTATAAAAACATAATATCATGGTATAAAAACAACATTTCATGGTACAAAAACATAATATTATGGTTCAAAAATGACATTTCATGGTATAAAAACAACATTTCATGATATACTCGTAAAAACAAAAAGTCTTAGTAAAAAACACACATTTCTTGTTAAAACAGACATGTTTCTTGTCAAAAAAGTAATACTTCATAGTATTAAAACCACATTTCGTTGTGTAAAAATAACATTTCATGATATTAAAACATCATATCATTACATTAAAAAAAAAAACATTTCATGATATAAAAACAACCTTCCATGATATAAAAACCACATTTCATGGTATAAAACCATAATATGATGGTATAAAAATAACATTTCATGGTAAAGAAATAACATTTCATGATATCATCGTAAAAACAAGTCATAGTAAAAAAACACACACTTGTTAAAAAAGACACATTTCTTGTCAAAATTATAATACTTCATAGTATGAAAACAACATTTCACTGTATAAAAACCACATTTCATTGTGTAAAAATAACATTTCATGATATTAAAACAACATTTCATGGTATAAAAATAACATTTCATGGTATAAAAATAACGTTTCATGGTATAATGACAACATTCCACAGTATAAAAACATCATATCATGGTATAAAAATAGTATTTCATGGTATAAAAATAACATTTCATCGTATAAAGACAACATTCCACAGTATAAAAACATCATATCATGGTATAAAAATAACATTTCATGATATTAAAACAACATTTCATGGTATAAAAACATCATATCATGGTATAAAAATAACATTTCATGGTATAAAAATAACATCTCATGGTATGAAGACAACATTCCACAGAATAAAAACATCATATCATGGTGCAAAAATAATATTTCATGATATTAAAACAACATTTCATGGTATAAAAATATCATATCATGGTATAAAAATAACATTTCATGGCATAAAAATAACATTTCAAGGTATAAAAATAACATTTCATAATATAAACATATTGCCAAATCCAAAGTAATGATATAAGAGCGTAAAAGAAAAAGTTAACGCGATATATGGGTTAAAAATGAAAGATTGGAGTTAAAAAAGATATCGAACGGCGAATAGCAATAGCAAATTAAGTCAACGGGGCACTTAAAAATATACTTGTATGTTCGAACGAGACAGATTTTGATACTATCCACAACAGTATTTCAGAATCATTTTTTTAATGTGTGGAAGTGAAACGTGGACGTGTAAAAGCACAAAAATGAGCCAAGTAAATGCTATAGAAATACGTGCACTAAAAAGAATATATGAGGTGACAATGTATGACTGAAGTGCGAAATGAAGGGATTAGTGATAAATTAACACTATAGGCTAATATATCGAGTAAGGTAAAGAAGACCACTCTGAGATGCTTTGGGCATGTGAAACGAATGAACGAAGAAATACTAACATAACGAATATACAGTGCTAATGTGAGTGGAAGGTGGGATAGAAGAAGACTAAGGAAGATATGTTTGATTCAAGTGAATGATATTTAGAAAGAAGAAAATATTAGAAGTAAGAGAAATCGTAGGAGAATCAGGAAGATGTTAAATGTGTGTCTTGAGATAGGAAGTCTGACGTTCTGTTCTTTCTGCCTTCCCCAATAAGGAAACGGCGAGATAATTTATAAGTTTCTTCCAGTATTAACTAAAATGGATGTTATTTTATAATAAGTTTCTTCGAGTATTTAAAATTGATGTTATTTTATAATAATTTTCTTCGAGTATTAACTAAAATTGACGTTATTTTATAACAAGTTTCTTCGAGTATTTAAAATTGATATTATTTTATAGTAAGTTTCTTCGAGTATTAACTAAAATTGACGTTATTTTATAATACGTTTCTTCGAGTATTTAAAATTGAAATTATTTTATAAGTTTCTTCGAGTATTAAAAAATTGATGTTATTTTATAAGTTTCTTCGAGTATTTAAAATTGATATTATTTTATAATAAGTTTCTTCGAGTATTAATTAAAATTGATGTTATTTTATAATAAGTTTCTTCGAGTATTAACTAAAATTGACGTTATTTTATAATAAGTTTCTTCGAGTATTTAAAATTGATGTTATTTTATACTTAGTTTCTTTAGTATTTAAAATTGATGTTATTTTATAATAAGTTTCTTCGAGTATTTATAATTGGTGTTATTTTATAAGTTTCTTCGAGTATTTATAATTGATGATATTTTATAATAAGTTTTTTCGACTATTAACTAAAATTTATGTTATTTTAAAATAAGTTTCTTCGAGTATTTAAAATTGATGATATTTTATAATAAGTTTCTTCAACTATTAACTAAAATTTATGTTATTTTATAATAAGTTTCTTCGAGTATTTGTAATTGATGTTATTTTATAAGAGGTTTGTTCGGGTATTTAAAATTGATGTTATTTTATAATAAATTTCTTCGAGTATTAACTAAAATTGGTGTTATTTTTTTATTTTCTGATGTGTAATCTAATTGGACAAACAAATATTTTTATTGATGCTGTTAAAATAAAATCAAGGCAGGTAACAATTTAAAGTGGCTGTCGTTTGAGCGCAAATCAAGTGCTTGATCAAGGAGTGCCCAATTTATGCCAACGTAATGAATTGTTTAATGGGACTAAAGCGGTCTCTGATGGCGTTAAAAAGGCCGTTAAAATTGTAAATATTCAAACTAAAGATCAGTTCACACTTTAAAAAAATACCGCATGTCTGAAGTCTTTTAAAAAAATTATAATTATTATATTGTACTAGACTTTCGTTGTATACATTACAATCTAGCGAGATTATTGCCATGTGACAATCTCTTCCAGCTCACTAGGAAGATGTTAAAGAGGCCATTAAGAAAATACTAGACAGGAATCAGGGTTCCAGCGGAATTTGAACCCGCAACCTCCGGGCTAGGAGACAGGCGTCTTACCAATCAGGCCACGGTGGTCGTATTAATTATATATGAACACTTTATACAAACACTATACTCCACCTAAAGCTGAATGTGTTACTATCACAAATCGGAAGATTAACAAATTTTTATTTTATTATTATTACACTTTCGTTGTATATAGCATAACCTGGTGGGTGTGTTGCAATGTGGCAATATCTTCCAGCCAACTAGAAATATGTCAAAGAAACCTTAAGTGAAAACCAAAATGAAATCTTTGTTAAAAAATCTGAGTTCCATCGGGAATTGAACCGGTAATCCGCGGGTCTGAAGGCAAGCGTCTTATCAACTAGGCTACAGAGGTCGTCTTGGTTTGTTCGTCTTTTTTTTAGTTTTTCTTAACATATACAGATGCATGAAAGTTCTAAATCTAATGACTGTAGATATCGCCTTCCTATTGTTTCGTTCTACTTGTTTTTATTTTCCCTTCTTCAGTTTACTTCTTGAGTTCATAGATGATCTATCTACACTGATAATTACTCACTTGCGAGTCCATAGACGATCTATATAATGATAATTACTCATTTGCGAGTCTATAGACGATCTACATATCTATACAATGATAATTACTCACTTGCGAGTCCATAGACGATCTATACAATGATAATTACTCACTCGCGAGTCCATAGACGATCTATCTATCTATACAATGATAATTACTCACTTGCCAGTCCATAGACGATCTATACAATGATAATTACTCACTCGCGAGTCCATAGACGATCTATCTATCTATACAACGATAATTACTCACTTGCGGCTCCAAAGACGATCTATCTATCTAAACAATGATAATTACTCACTTGCGAGTCCATAGATAATCTATCAACACTATGATAATTAGTTACTGCCACGACCTATCTATCTTAACAATGATTATTGCTCATTTCTTGAGTCGATCTATCAAAATACGACCTATCGATATTGATTATTACTCAGTTTCCGAGTCTATGGATGATCTACCTTACTATAATAATTAGTTACTGCGACGACCTATTTATCTTAACAATGATTATTGCTCATTTCTTGAGTCGATCTATCAAAATACGATCTATCTATATTGATTATTACTTAGTTTCCGAGTCCATGGATGATCTACCTAACTATGATAATTAGTTACTGCAACGACCTATCTATCTTAACAATGATTATTGCTCATTTCCTGAGTCGATCGATCAAAATACGATCTATCTATATTGATTATTAATTAGTTTCCGAGTTCATGGATGATCTACCTAACTATGATAATTAGTTACTGCAACGACCTATCTATCTTAACAATGATTATTGCTCATTTCCTGAGTCGATCGATCAAAATACGATCTATCTATATTGATTATTACTTAGTTTCCGAGTCCATGGATGATCTACCTAACTATGATAATTAGTTACTGCAACGACCTATCTATCTTAACAATGATTATTGCTCATTTCCTGAGTCGATCGATCAAAATACGATCTATCTATATTGATTATTAATTAGTTTCCGAGTTCATGGATGATCTACCTAACTATGATAATTAATTACTGCGACGACCTATCTATCTTAACAATGATTATTGCTCATTTCTCGAGTCCATAGTCGATCTATCAATATATTGATAATTAACTAATTGTTAGCACATTGATTGGACATTACACAGAGTATGGATGGAGCTTAATGGGTGGAAAAAATGTTCCCGTCGATACACATTTACCCTCCCTCGTTCACTCGAAATGATGGCCCCTTAATCATTATTCAGGGGCAGAATCCGTGAGGTTTATTGGTTCACAACTGTTTAAAAAGTTGAACATGTTTGAAAACAATAAATGTTTATCAATTTACTATATATTTATAAGATTAAAGTCTACAACAGTACTAATTTGTGTACCAACTTTGATATTTTTTTAAATTTATTTACTAAAGCAATTTATGTTACAGATACATTTGCTAATGCACCAACAGTATTAGCAGGGAGGACCAAGGTCTGAGTGAATGTGGTGGATATGCAAGTAGCCTGAACGAGTGGACATGAACGTGCTAAATAATTAGTTGTAAGAATTGTTATCTAGTTATAAGTAGTATGTAAGTGTTAACTATTTCTAATAAGTTATTTTATATATTAAGATTATTAAAAATAAAATGACATGTAGGAAATTCAAATGAAGTTAGTTCAAAGTTATGATATATTATATAAACTAGAATATTGTTATTTGTTTTATCAAAAACAGTTTATTAAACTTTTTATAATGATATAACCCTACCGATTTCAAAGTTTTCACCTCACCATCAGGGGAGCACAAACAAGCCTTGATTGTACTCCCCTGATGATGAGGAAACCGTTAGGTTATACCGTTACAAAAAGCGTAATAAACAGTGTTTGATAAAACAAATTATAATGTCTTTAAACCTCCACAATGTTAATGCCTTAAATATAAATAATATATAATATAAACTAGAATAGTTCTTAAATAGGTATAAATAATATATAAACTAGAATAGTTCTTAAATAGAATAGTTCTTAAATATATTAAATAGGCCTTTGGCAAATGTTTGTTCTTTGTATTATTTTATTAAATAAATAAATAAAAAGCATTTGCCAAAGACAAACACAAAGGTATTATAGTATCCGGCGGTAAGTAATACACATCGGGCTTATGAAAGAGACTGTCGCTTTGTAGAGCGTCGTCTCTGTCGCACGATGCGCTAACTGTCCGTGCGACAGAGACGACGCTTTACAAAGCGACAGTCTATTTCTTAAGCCCGATGTGTATTACTTACCGCCGGGTACTGTACTTAAGAATTTATCTAAATTCTATATTTTAATTATAAGCTAACTTAATAAAATTTTCTAAATGTCATTTTTGTTTTTAATAATCTTAATATAAATTTTTTTATAAACAGTTAACACCTACATACTACTTATAACTAGATAACAATTTTTACAACTAATTATTTAGCAAGAACATGTTCACTCGTTCAGGCTTCTTGCATTCCATCACATTCCCTCAGACCTTGGTCCTCTCAGCTAATACTGTAGGTGGATTAGTCAGGCAACAGATGATGCTTCGGAAGCCTGTGTTTATAATGGAAAGGTAGGTTGGACTCATTCTCGTAAGCCCCCAGGGTAGTGATCGAGGAAGGACGACGCTCAAGAGGAAGGGTCCCAACGCGTAGGATTGACCAAGTGAGAGACGCAAGAGGATTACCCCTAACAACTGCCCTTCGAACCGTGGAGCACATTGATCTATGGAGAGAAGTCGTCAGAAGCTATCATGGAAGTCACAATACTGAGTCGTGACCTACATGACATGATGTTGATGATATTTCTCGCAGGTGAATTTTAACTCACATGCCACAAATTTACCGTTTTTTCCAGTCCAACTATTTACACTTGTTTCTTTAATATCATCGGGAATCGAACCCAAAACTCTCGTGTTAAGTCAAGCTTCTTAGTAACTAAGTCACGGATATCGTCAATAAAAACATTCAATCAATCTCAACAGGGTAGTTTATATTAGGTGTTAACATAAGTTGTGTCCGTTTTTTTTCCGAATTTAAAAACGAGCACCAAAATTAAAACAAAATGGTAAACGTTATACATCATTCGAAAGAAAATTTTATGCTCTACAAGAAATTGTGTTTGCTTTTACGTTACATATATTATTTTATTTGATTACTAGCCTTCAAAATGGAATGTCAAGTAGACAAAAGTGAGCATTTTCGACAACTCCTTCTGTTCGCGTTCAATCGAGGGAATAAAGCCGCCAAAGCTGCTCGCGATATTTGCGAAGTGTACGGTAAATATGCTATGAATGAAAAGACAGCTCATTGATGGTTTTTACGTTTCAAAGGCGATAATTTCGACCTGAAAGACATGAAGCGTTCCGGACGACCAGTGTACTTCGATGAGGACCGCTTAAACCATATTATTCATGAAGATCCCCTTCAAACCACCGTAGAATTGGCTGAGCAGATGAATTGTAGTCACATGACTGTATACCGCTGTCCTATCATTCATAGCATCTTCACCGTACACTTCGCAAATATCGCGAGTAGCTTTGGCAAATTTATTCCCTCGATTGAACGCGAACAGAACATTCCATTTTGAAGGCTTGTAATCAAATAAAATAATATATGTGTAATGTATATCTACCAATGTTAATATGATTATCTAATCGTATACAATAAATATTAAGTAATCACCAAAACCAATGTTATCTCATCATATACTTTTATCCACTTCCATTAATTATTATAAGTTATCGTGCAAACCTATGTCAACCATATCTCTGTACTATGTAATCTCTAGAACCTATAAATACTAGTGTTATCACACATGTATGTCAACTTAACTCGATGTATTATGTTTAAATTTATTATCTTGTTAGCAGTTATCTATCCAAATTCAATAAAGATTTGGAATCACTAAATGGAAGAAAACTGCGAACGAGATAAATTGCCTGATATCGATTTGACCTTAAGGGCAAAGATAACATACCCGAAACATTCCTCTCTACTCTATCAAGGGTCGCGCGTACGGTTATCTTTGCTTTAAATAGGACGTCATATCTGAGGCAGAATCATTTTTCTAAAAGCCACTAAGATATTAACATCATCGTTATTATAATACTGTTAATATTATACTTCAATGTAATTCAACCTTCATATAAATAAAACTACACAGTTGAAATTCTAAAAGTGTTTTCGTTGCAAAAGACCATAACATATGTAACGTAAAAGCAAACACAATATCTTGTAGAGCAGAAAATTTTCTTTCGAATTAAGTATAACCGTCACCATTTTGTTTTACTTTGGTGCTCATTTTTAAATTTGGAAAAAAACTAACACAACTTATGTTATGTTAACACCTAATATAATAATCGATCTCACTGAACTAATGTGCGTCAGCTTCGTATCAGATTTGGAAGAGGTTCATTCGCCCCCTCCCGAGGTACCACTTAATAAATTCGGTTAATCCCATCACTGTATGCGGAGGCACGTTGTATATAAAGTCCCTGTAATAATTACTCCATAGGATTCTGAAAGCGCAGGATCTAGATTCTGGAGCTAACCTACATATTCGTAGATTGAATCCATCCTGTTTTTTTAAATATGGTAGTGAATGGGATACTTGACGTTTCGTAGCTACTGGAATTGGTTGACTTCCGAATTCCTTCGAGAAGTATGAGACTGTAGGATATATTCCAATGCGAGAGTTCTCGAACTAATTACACACGTTAACAAATTTTAACTTTTTGTCTGTCACATATGTGGCGGTCGTTGCATGATATTGTCGCATACATACGGTCAATGACCGATGAAACGATCTTCGGATTCCTCGATAAATTATAGTAAACAGTCCGAAGGTCACATGCCGGCCATTGACGCCGGCCAAGCGACCGCACCACACGCCAGAGAGAGAGAACGCACCACGGCTATCTCACCAGTTCCGTATTTAGATGAATACCCACATACGACAATAAACCGTTTCTGCATTCACAGAAGCGAGACGTAAGCATATCGCGAGCGCACTTTCGCGCACATTCCAAAAAGATATAAATACCTACGTTACTATAAAAATAAACACTCTCTCTTTCCGCATTGCGATCTAACGTGTTTTATTTATTGATCAACAATCATAATCATCTCTTCCTTAGCGACCGATTCCCTAAACATATATTAAATTAGCTGATTATTACTAAATCGACCCTGTTGATTACGAAAATTGCAACAAAAAGTTTTCGACACGTAACATTGTTGTGTGACAGTAAGGCGAGTGTTTTAATAAAATAAATACGTTTTTGGGCACTTCAAAAGTCGTAGTTACAACAGTGAAAATAATTAAATTTCTGAAATACTAAATTTAGACACAAAATACAATGTGGTTACACAGGAAAATAAAAAAAAGCAGAATAAAAAACGATTCCTATAAGAAAAATTGACCTCTATATAAATTTTTTTGTTAAAAAATATCCTTTTTTATAAATTTGATCGAATCAACAATTTTTTTAGAGATTGTATATTAAATTAATTGAAAACTCCAATAAGATAACTTAGAAGCCCCTACATTACAGTAAACAGCCATACTACCTTGATCAAAAAGTTTTAGGACTTTATTCATAAAATCAAAAATACAAGTTTATTAATCAAAATCGATATGGTCCCCTTCAAAGTACTCCCCATCGACTGCAACGCACTTACGCCAGCGCTTGTTACAATCCTCGAAACACCGCTGGTACTCAATTTTCAGTATGTCCATCAGAGCCGTCTTCGATTTTTTCATGACATCCTCTCGGGTGCTATAACGCGTTCCGCGAAGCGGTTTTTTAAGTCGGTTGAACAGGAAAAAGTCGCAGGGAGCCAGATCTGGTGAATTCAAAGGCTGCTGGATAGTAGTCGTGATGTTTTTGGTCAAAAACTCATGGAAATCATGTCTTTCGCGATTTCAACGCGGTCCTTTTTTGCATGAAATTGAGGTATTTAGGCACCGGTTTTGCACCGACACGTCTGAGGCCCAAATCACTAACCAAAATGTTTTGAGCGGATCCATAAGCGATGTTCAAACACTCTGCTAGCTTTCTGATGGTCAATTTGCGATTTTAGGCCAACATTTCTTTGATTTTATCGATGTTTTCATCGATTTTCGACTGCCACTGCGTTCGTCATCCTCGACCGACTCACGACCACTTCTGAAGCGTTCGTGCCACCGAAAAACACTTCTCCAACATTTCCAAGGTCTGCGGACCGTTAAACCCGTTTTTCACACAAAATTTAATGCAAACTCGTTGATGCAGTTGATGCCATTTTCAAACTTGTTAAACATCGAAAACACGCACAAAGGTAGATGTACTCAGTACAGTGTAACTTTTACAAATGTCAAGCTATGACGCTGAAATTTAGAAGAAAGTGTCAATGATAGATGTGGTAACCTAACAAAAAAAAGAATTCCAATCGGGTGACTGACAGCGCCACACGGTGGCCGGTCCTAAAACTTTTTGATCAAGGTAGTATACACCCGTGTTCAATATTGAAATATTACCGATAGAGTTTTATGGATTCCTGGTATATGGACCATTTACGTGGTAAAGAAAGACACGTTGTATTAAATACGTTTTTATTTGAATAAACTACCATTAATTTTCTTGAATCTTTGAAAAGACGTCTCTTTAACAATAACTTTTCGGATTTCGCTAACCACTTAAATGAAAAATAAAACTATTCGTTTGATATCTATCGTCGTTTGAGGAGTATGCACACAAGTTGAGAGCGACTGCAACAGGACAACTTTAAAAAGTCTGGAGATTTAAAAAATGCATTAAATTAAGTCTCAACATTATAATCAATGAAGTAAGTTTTAATCATGGTCCTCTGCTAAATATGTTTCCCTTTCAAAAGCCACCCTTTTGTCGGGATATTAAGGACAGGACCGCCCTTAATATCCACTAATCAGCCATGCACTCTAAGAATAATGTAATGTAATGAGGTGCATGGCGGTGTGGTAACGCACTGGACTTCCGTGCGGAAGGTCGTCGGTTCGAAACCCGCGCTGTGCTACTCCTCACGAGTGGCACAGGCATTTCTTCCACCTAGTGTTCGAGGGTATAAAGATACCTATGACTTCGGTCATATCTATTCTTAAAAAAAAATTATGTATTAAATTAAATTGAGTTTAAATGTATTGATTTATTTATGACCTGGTCGTCATAAAATCTCAAGTTCTATTCAGCCAATAATTGCCTTCAAATTTGATATAAAATTTTAATAAATGTTTTTATATCGTTCCTACCTTGAAAATTTAAAACATTTTTTTAAATATTTAAACAAAAATTTAATATTTGAAAAAAAAAGGGTAAAAATCTTTTTTCATTGGTACCAACTATAACGACATTACTTTTTATCAAGAAACTGTGTATGATTTTTTTTCATGTCGACCAGCTCACCCCCTTTTTTCTTACAAGATTATGTCTTTCATTTTAAATAATTTATTTCAAAATAATTTATGTACATTTTCAAATCATCAATAAACAAACTGTAAAAAATGCATCGAAAAAATGTTTATTTTTATCAAGTCTGAAAAAACGCCGGAAATTCACGTCTCTAGAGTAGAATACTCCCTTAAACCATGTAAATGTATTACGAGTATACACAAGCACCGTCTTATGTTGTATAATATAACAGTATAGAAACATTATAAAACACTCTATAACCGTGCCGTGGTACGAGTTCAATGGTCTTATATAATATAACAGTTTAGAAACATTATAAAACACTCTATAACCGTGCCATGGTAAGAGTTAAATAGTCTTATATAATATAACAGTTTAGAAACATTATAAAACACTATATAACCGTGCCATGGTACGAGTAAAATAGTCTTATATAATATAACAGTTTAGAAACATTATAAAACACTCTATAACCGTGCCATGGTAAGAGTTAAATAATCTTATATAATATAACAGTTTAGAAACATTATAAAACACTATATAACCGTGCCATGGTACGAGTAAAATAGTCTTATATAATATAACAGTTTAGAAACATTATAAAACACTCTATAACCGTGCCATGGTACGAGTAAAATAGTCTTATATAATATAACAGTTTACGAGTAAAATAGTCTTATAGGTACGAGTAAAATAGTCTTATATAATATAACACCGAAAACGTAATGAGTGGATACGAGCCCAAACAAAGGTTGAAGATGTTATAGAGGTTGCAAAAATACTCAAGTGGAAGTGGGCTGGACATATCGCCCGAGCAACAGACCATCGTTGGACGTATGAAGTAATCCAGTGGTACCCAATAGGTATAAAAAGGCCTGTAAGAAGACCTAAGGCGCGCTGGGTGGACGAAATACGTAAGCATGCAGGTATTATGTGGCAGCAATGCGCAAGGGACAGGATTTTGTGGAGACAACTTGGAGAGGCCTACATCCTGCAGTGGATAGATACAGGCTGATAATGATGATGATGATGAATATAACAGTTTAGAAACATTATAAAACACTATATAACCTTGCCATGTGAGTTTTTATATAATATGTATAACAACAAGACACCAACGAATCCAGTCCATCAGTTGCTGAAGACCTTTAACTTCCAAGTCCGGTACATTGACACCTTCTGGCAAGTTTAATATCGTTACGAAGACTAGCATCAGGAAGTGTCATAACCTCAATCCCAAAGGCGGGGAATCAATAAACCGTTGAAAGTAACACATGTCGTTTTTAGGGGGGAGGGGAGGTGGCGATTATATTTTAATACTATTATATTGTTATGGTATATTGGGTGTGAATGACCTGGAGACATTTTGACATTATCAATTTTAAGTCGAGAAGGAAAGGTCAATGAACTAATTTTATTTATAATGTGAAATAAAGTCCGATACACTAAGATCGAAATACAAGTAAATTTGTATATTATACCTTATTAAGGTACTATCATACTTATAGTATACAATTGATAGAGCACATTTAATAATAATTGAACCAAATTGGTATAAGGTACTTTTAAAGTATATTTATAGTTTTATAGTACAATATTAAATCGGTAGAACACATTTAAGAATAATTCGCAAAACACAATGAACCGAATTGATATAAGACACAATAATAGTGTAACATTAATAGAACACATTTAACAATAATAGAACCAAATTGGTAAAAGGTACTTTTATACTCGTAGTATTAAATTGGTAGAACACATTTAAGAATTATTGGTAAAACTCAAAAAACCAAATTGATATAAGGCGCAATAATAGTATGACATTAATATAACACATTTAACAATAATATAACCAAATTGGTATAAGGTAATTTCATAGAATAAAATTGGTAGAACACATTTAATAATTATAGAACCAAATTGTTATTATATAAGGTACTATTAAAGAATAAAATTGGTATAACATATTTAAAAAATATAGAACTAAATTTGTATGAGATACTATTATAGTATAACGTTAGTATGTCACATTTAACAAGTATAGAACCAAATTGATGTAAGGTATTGTGCAACTATAGAACTAAATTGGTGTAAGATATTGTGCAACTATAGAACTATATTGGTATAAGGTATTGTGCAACTATATAACTAAATTGGTATAAGGTATTGTGCAACTATAGAACTAAATTGGTGCAAGATATTGTGCAACTATATAACTAAATTGGTGTAAGGTATTGTGCAACTATATAACTAAATTGGTATAAGGTATTGTGCAGCTATAGAACTAAATTGGTATAAGGTATTGTGCAGCTATAGAACTAAATTGGCGTAAGGTATTGTGCAACTATAGAACTAAATTGATATAAGGTATTGTGCAACTATAGAACTAAATTGGTATAAGGTATTGTGCAACTATAGAACTAAATTGGTATAAGGTATTGTGCAACTATGGAACTAAATTGGTGTAAGGTATTGTGCAACCATAGAACTAAATTGGTATAAGGTATTGTGCAACTATACAACTAAATCGGTATAAGGTATTGTGCAACTATATAACTAAATTGGTTTAAGGTATTGTGCAACTATATAACTAAATTGGTGTAAGGTATTGTGCAACTATTGAACTAAATTGGTATAAGGTATTGTGCAACTATAGAACTAAATTGGTGTAAGGTATTGTGCAACTATAGAACTAAATTGGTGTAAGGTATTGTGCAACTATAGAAATAAATTGGTATCAGATATTGTGCAACTATAGAACTAAATTGGTATAAGGTATTGTGCAACTATGGAACTAAATTGGTGTAAGGTATTGTGAAACTATAGAACTAAATTGGTATAAGGTATTGTGCAACTATATAACTAAATTGGTGTAAGGTGTTGTGCAACTATAGAACTAAATTGGTATAAGGTATTGTGCAACTATATAACTAAATTGGTATAAGGTATTGTGCAACTATAGAACCAAATTGATGTAAGGTATTGTGCAACTATAGAACTAAATTGGTGTAAGGTATTGTGAAACTATAGAACTAAATTGGTATAAGGTATTGTGCAACTATATAACTAAATTGGTATAAGGTATTGTGCAACTATATGACTAAATTGGTATAAGGTATTGTATAATATACTCGTATATGTATATAATTGTAGTACCGAATTGGCATGAATCATTATACAAAACTAAATTATGATATTATTTTGAATAAAAATACAAAGTATCCGACAACTCCCAGCCTGGAGGTTGCGGGTTCAAATCCCGCTGGAGCCTAGATTTTTTTAAAAGGATTCCAATCTGGTTTTCATTTAAGACCACATTGATATATTTCTAGTAGATTGCAATAGATTGCCACATGGCAATAATTTCGCTAGGTTGTACTGTATTCAATGACAGTGTAATAACAACGTCTTATTACGATATTCTTAATAATATATAGGAAATTTAGTAAACCCTTCAGGAATAACACAGTACTCAAAAATAAGCCGGGCACTAGGAAAGGATTTTTCCATTCCTATTGGGTCTTAAAAGTGTTTATAGGAGATTCAGATAGATTAAAAAATATCTAGCTATACACTGTACCAAAAACCAAAGCATACAAGTCCACAGAAGTGTCAATGTGACATGATAATAACACATGTCAACGGATTCTTAATTCTTAGACTATTCCAATTAACAAATATTATGTTGATAATATCTAGCTATGTTACTGTAAAAACAACCGAATTATTCAAAGCTTCCCACAATCCGACACGATCCAAACAGAAGTCAACGGATTCTTATTTCTTAGACTGATCCTGTCAATAGTCTTAGAATGATCCTGTCAAAAGTAGGTTCAGATAGGTTGAGAAATATGTTACTGTTCCAACAACCACACTATTCAAAGGTTCCGACAATCTGACACGATCCAAACAGAAGTCAACTGATTCTAAGTTCTTAGACTGATCACGTCAACAGTCTTAGACTGATCCTGTCAATAGTAGGTTCAGATAGGTTGAGAAATATGTTACTGTTCCAACAACCACACTATCAAAGGTTCCGACAATCTGACACGATTCAAACAGAAGTCAACGGATTCTAAGTTCTTAGACTGATCCTGTCAACAGTCTTAGACTGATCCTGTCAATAGTAGGTTCAGATAGGTTGAGAAATATGTTACTGTTCCAACAACCACACGATTCAAAGGTTCCGACAATCTGACACGATCCAAACAGAAGTCAACGGATTCTAAGTTCTTAGACTGATCCTGTCAACAGTCTTAGACTGATCCTGTCAATAGTAGGTTCAGATAGGTTGAGAAATATGTTACTGTTCCAACAACCACACTATCAAAGGTTCCGACAATCTGACACGATCCAAACAGAAGTCAACGGATTCTAAGTTCTTAGACTGATCCTGTCAACAGTCTTAGACTGATCCTGTCAATAGTAGGTTCAGATAGGTTGAGAAATATGTTACTGTTCCAACAACCACACTATTCAAAGGTTCCGACAATCTGACACGATCCAAACAGAAGTCAACGGATTCTTAGTTCTTAGACTGATCCTGTCAATAGTAGGTTCAGATAGGTTGAGAAATATGTTACTGTTCCAACAACCACACTATTCAAAGGTTCCGACAATCTGACACGATCCAAACAGAAGTCAACGGATTCTTAGTTCTTAGACTGATCCTGTCAATAGTCTTAGACTGATCCTGTCAATGGTAGGTTCAGAAAGGTTGAGAAATATCTAGCTATGTTACTGTACCAAAAACCAAACTATTCAAAGCTTCCGACAATCTGACACGATCCAAACAGAAGTCAACGGATTCTAAGTTCTTAGACTGATCCTGTCAACAGTCTTAGACTGATCCTGTCAATGGTAGGTTCAGATAGGTTGAGAAATATCTAGCTATGTTACTGTACCAAAAACCAAACTATTCAAAGCTTCCGACAATCTGACACGATCCAAACAGAAGTCAACGGATTCTAAGTTCTTAGACTGATCCTGTCAACAGTCTTAGACTGATCCTGTCAATAGTAGGTTCAGATAGGTTGAGAAATATCTAGCTATGTTACTGTACCAAAAACCAAACTATTCAAAGCTTCCGACAATCTGACACGATCCAAACAGAAGTCAACGAATTCTAAGTTCTTAGACTGATCCTGTCAACAGTCTTAGACTGATCCTGTCAATAGTAGGTTCAGATAGGTTGAGAAATATCTAGCTATGTTAATGTACCAAAAACCAAACTATTCAAAGCTTCCGACAATCTGACACGATCCAAACAGAAGTCAACGGATTCTAAGTTCTTAGACTGATCCTGTCAACAGTCTTAGACTGATCCTGTCAATAGTAGGTTCAGATAGGTTGAGAAATATCTAGCTATGTTACTGTACCAAAAACCAAACTATTCAAAGCTTCCGACAATTTGACACGATCCAAACAGAAGTCAACGGATTCTAAGTTCTTAGACTGATCCTGTCAACAGTCTTAGACTGATCCTGTCAATAGTAGGTTCAGATAGGTTGAGAAATATCTAGCTATGTTACTGTACCAAAAACCAAACTATTCAAAGCTTCCGACAATTTGACCCGATCCAAACAGAAGTCAACGGATTCTAAGTTCTTAGACTGATCCTGTCAACAGTCTTAGACTGATCCTGTCAATAGTAGGTTCAGATATGTTGAGAAATATGTTACTGTACCAACAACCAAACTATTCAAAGCTTCCGACAATCTGACACGATCCAAACAGAAGTCAACGAATTCTTTATTACATTCTTGAACTTATTATTTCAAACGAATCCCTTTCATTCAGTGTTTAACAAAGGGACGTATACGCAAAGTAATCCTTGATGTATGATTCAGGGCACGAACCTCCCTTATATTCAGTTTCCGGACTCTGTACACGTTATGGACCAAACCTATTGTACAGAAGTCATTCAAATTAATTTTGCTTATTATGTCTGTCCTTTTTTTTCTGTACGGATATACGAGTATGTTTACATCTGGTGAGTTTCATTGTGGGTCACGCACGACACGGCAGACATCTGTAAATGGGATCTGGAAGGACAATGATAGATCAAAAATGTTAGCTATTCACTGTTTGTCAAACCATTGATGTTAGGTTTTATGCCCATTTGTTTAGTTTTTACTGTAAAACATTTACTGAAAAACTATTTAGCAAATATGTTGTTTATAGTTAAGGCATTAACGTTGTGGAGGTTTAAAGACATTGTGCGAGTAATTTGTTTGCATCAAACACTGTTTATTCCACTTTTTTGTGACGGTATAACCCTTTGGGGAATTGGTCGTTAAGGAAGAGATGATGATGGTTGTTGATAAATAAACAAACTCGTTAAATCGCAATGCGGAAAGAGAGAGTGTTTATTTTTATAGTAACGTAGGTATTTATATCTTTTTGGAATGTGCACGAGAGTGCGCTCGCGATATGCTTCTGTCTCGCTTCTGTGAATGCAGAAACGGTTTATTGTCGTATGTGGGTATTCATCTAAATACGGAACTGGTGAGATAGCCGTGGTGCGTTCTCTCTCTCTCTGGCGTGTGGTGCGGTCGCTTGGCCGGCGTCAATGGCCGGCGTGTGACCTTCGGACTGTTTACTATAATTTATCGAGGAATCCGAAGGTCGTTGTATCGGTCATTGACCGTATGTATGCGACAATATCATGCGACGACCGCCACAAACCTACCGGTCGAGTCTTGTTTGTGTTCCCCTGAAGATGAGATGAAAGCCTTGAAACTGGTAGGGTTATACCGTCACAAAAAAGTGGAATAAACAGTGTTTGATAAAAATAAATTACAAAATATTTAACAAATATTACTTTTCTTGGCTTTCTTCTACAACGCCTTCCACTCACATTTACAATGTATATTAGTTTTTTTCGTCTTTATTTATTTAACACTTTTATTGCAAATATAATCTGGCGGGATTATTGCCAGGAGGCAATCTCTTCCAACCAACCAGACAAATTTAAAATGAGCAAGTTACGTGGTCGCATAAATCATTTAAATGACTATCCATCCTCACGAAATCCATAAACACATATGTGAGCATATACCCACGATCCCCACAAAGACGGACAATCACCCGAACATTATTTTTCATATAAAGTGAGATATCATTAATCAAAAGGAAAGGAAGGGATGGTGGAGAGAAAAGGAAAAGGAAAATCAGGAATGAAACACGTTATTTTACTGACTAGAAATTAAGAGTTTTTTCAGTCGCTTCTTAAAGCATGCCAAGGACGGAGCGAGTCATATATTGGTTTGTAACTGATTCCAGAGTCTCACTGCATGGACAGTAAAGGACGACGTAAAAAAAGAGGAGCGGTGAACTGGAAAGGCCAATAGACAATCTCAATATTTATTATGGACTTGGCAGATTTATTATCATCTTGGCAGATTTGTTATGGACTTTCATCTTGACAGATTTGCTGTGGACAATCATCTTGACAGATTTGCTATGGACTTTCATCTCGACAGATTTGTTGTGGACTATCATTTTGACAGATTTGTTATGGATTATCATATTGGCAGATTTGTTATGGACTATCATCTTGACAGATTTGTTATGGACTTTCATCTTGACAGATTTGTTGTGGACTATCATATTGACAGATTTGTTATGGACTATCATCTTGACAGATTTCTTATAGACTATCATCTTGGCAGATTTATTATGGACTTGGCAGATTTATTATCATCTTGTCAGATTTATTATCATCTTGTCAGATTTGTTATGACTATTATCTTGGCAGATTTGTTATGGACTATCATCTTGACAGATTTGTTATGGACTATCATCTTGACAGATTTGTTATGGACTATCATCTTGACAGATTTGTTATGGACTATCATCTTGACAGATTTGTTATGGACTTTCATCTTGACAGATTTGTTGTGGACTATCATATTGACAGATTTGTTATGGACTATCATATTGCCAGATTTGTTATGGACTATCATCTTGGTAGATTTGTTATGGACAGATTTAGATATTTGTTATCTTGATAGATTTTGATATTGTTCGGTATGAGTATATTTATTTTAGTTTCCAATAAACTTAGTTTCCTATCGTTACACGCATATCGACATCCTTAGTTAACTCTTCGATCGTCTGAGAAAATACTACTTAAAAAACAACATTTTTATTATGTTTGAGAAACGCTGAATATTCTCGTATGATTCATTCTTATGTTCGGGCATTATGCGACATTGTATAGGGTAATGTGTCACCAAATCGGTGTAATTTTGTCCCAGTCACGTTTCAGTGATGTCACTTGGTGCATTGACTGGACAATATAGTGGCCCTCTTCTTCTTTTAGGTCACTGGAGGGATATGCTATGAAGAGGCTGAGTTTTATTCGGTGTTTATACATCTTTTTTCTCCCTTGTCGTCTAGTTCACTCCAGGCCCAACCAAATTTTCAACATTTTCATCCCAGGCCCAAACACTTGAAAACACTCTCCATAGATTAATATGTAGACGTTTTGATGAAACTGAGCTTTTAAGAGCATCATTACTTGCACGAGGATTGACCTTATTGAATACACTTTCTGATATCGACATATTTTATTTATTTATTTATGTAACATTTTTATAGCAAACAAAATCTGACGGGCATATTGCCAGGTGGCAATCTCTTCCAACCAACAAGACAAAAGTAAATGAAGCAAGTTACATGGTCGCATAAATCATTCAAATGACTATCCATCCCCACGAAATCCATAAACATATACGTGAGCACATGCCCATGAACCCCACAAAGACGGACAATCACCCGAACATTATTTTTCATTTAAAGTGAGATATCATTAATCAAAAGGAAAGGAAGGGATGGTGGAGAGGAAAGGAAAAGATAAATCAGGAGTGAAACACGTTATTTTACTGTCTAGAAATTAAGAGGTTTTTCAGTCCGCTTCTCAAAGCATGCCGAGGACGGAACGAGTCTAACATTGGTTTGTAACTGATTCCAGAGTCTCACTGCATGGACAGTAAAGGACGACGTAAAAAAGAGTAGCGGTGAACTGGAAAGGCCAATAAGTAATCTTTCCTACTTCAATGAATAAAATGGGGATCGAACACATAAATACACTTTGTGGACATAACTAAGTATGATAACTTCATAGTTTGTATGAGATCATTGCTCACGTTGATACTAAATTCTGTGGACATAACTAAGTATGATAACTTCATAGTTTGTATGAGATCATTGCTCACGTTGATACTAAATTCTGTGGACATAACTAAGTATGATAACTTCATAGTTTGTATGAGATCATTGCTCACGTTGGTACTAAACTCTGTGGACATAACTAAGTATGATAACTTCATAGTTTGTATGAGATCATTGCTCACGTTGATACTAAACTCTGTGGACCTAACTAAGTATGATAACTTCATAGTTTGTATGAGATCATTGCTCACGTTGGTACTAAACTCTGTGGACATAACTAAGTATGATAACTTCATAGTTTGTATGAGATCATTGCTCACGTTGATACTAAACTCTGTGGACCTAACTAAGTATGATAACTTCATAGTTTGTATGAGATCATTGCTCACGTTGATACTAAACTCTGTGGACCTAACTAAGTATGATAACTTCATAGTTTGTATGAGATCATTGCTCACGTTGGTACTAAACTCTGTGGACATAACTAAGTATGATAACTTCATAGTTTGTATGAGATCATTGCTCACGTTGGTACTAAAACTTAATAATCCATTTTTTCCAAGGTGTTTGATATAATGACTTATGATACGATACACAATTTATTTTTATTTAATATTCAAAATAGTCTGGCGAGATTATTGCCAAGTGGCAATTTCTTTCAACTAATTAGACAAAATGTAAATAAATGCAATAACATAGTCGCAAAAATTATTCAAATTTTTATTCACTTTTACTAAATTCATGAACGAAGTATGTTATGTTACATAGTAAAAAGAAAAGTGAAATATTTCAAAATTTGTCTCTTTGTATTCAAGTCCCTTAATGTGATGTCTCCATTGTAAAGAGTGTTTTTTTTTAAATTCTTTGATAAAACACAGATGGCGTCGCGAACTAGCATAGGTCTTGAGACATTTGAGAAGTGTAATGTACGACATTTATAAAAATGGAGTCGTATACAATACAACAACGCGTTCAAATTGTTGAATTATTTTATGTATTGTAATCTCCGGAAACGGTGATGTTAATTGCCCACCAAGATCATATTGTGATCTGACACCGTTGGACTATTTACACTGGGGTTACGTGAAACGCCGAGTTTATAAGAATGACCCTCGATCAATTCCTGAGCTGAAGGACGAAATTATTCGCGTTATCGGTGAGTTAGAACCGCACAATTATGCCAAAATGTCATCGAAAATTTTGACAAAACATTGGACATCTGTGGAGCTGCAAGAGGTGGACATATGGCGGATATTGTTTTTTGTGTTTAAATGTCATACATTATACTTCAATGACCAATAAAAAGTTTTTTGAAATCAAAGCAAATTGTGTGTTTTAATCAAGAATTAAAAAAAATAGAATTAAAAAACAATACCTCTCAATTTGAAAGACCCTTTATCTTTCGAGTTGGTATCTGAGGGGTGTACTTTCGGAAGAAGTTGAACTTTGAGATAGATTTCTTCATAATCCAATAAATTGGGTTTTTCAAATCAATCTAAAAGGACGGGGTATTATTATAAAGCTTTTGTCGTTGTTGGTCCTGTGGCGTGTAATGGTCTGCCTCCTTGTGTCAGAGATACGGATGGCGTGTACAGTTTTAGGAATCACTTTTCAAGTCAACCCTTCTTGAGAGAGGCTTTATCAAAATTTACGAGTGAGTTCGAATCCTGATTAACACTTGCCTTACTGTGCTAAATAATTCCGCCAGCCACGGTGCTGGACGCTAAACGTCCAGTGAAAAATGTATGTTTTAAATTAAATTTATACAAAATCTGCTAGGTTATTTTTTGTAATTAACTATAAAAATAATTTTATTATGTATTAAAACGTCAAATAATCAAATAAATTATAAGTCTTGGTCACTCGCTTTCCATCACAGGGTGGCAAGAGTTAATAGCGCCCTTGAGGCGAGTTTCCTCTCTAAAAAGCACTATATACATTGTATCTTTATTATTTGTACAATATTAAGTGAATGATATTTTGATAGAAGAAAACGTTGAAAGCGTCAATGAAATCGTAGAAAAAAGTGTATAGATTTAGAAGACGCAAAGGGTGTGTGTCAAGATAGTATAGTCTGGCACCCTGTACTCTCTGCCTACCTCAATAGAGAAGTGGTATATATCGTTGTTGTTCTGCAAAAAACATTTAAGTCTAAATATTGATTTTTGAGATAAACGCAATTTAATTTTCGGAGGGCGATGTAAAATCAAGTTATATGACTTTTTATCTTTTCATAACAGCGAAACCATATAACTTTTTGACATAAATGTTTTTTTTCCATGTGTAGATATATTTATTTTAAGTAAAATGACATCAAAAAGTAATTTTAAACAAAAATGGACTTAAATGCTTTTCGCAGAACAACGACGATATGTTACATTTGAGAATATAACGAAACAACACGTTGTGTCTGTCCATACACGTTATTTCTTGACCAGATCAGAAACATTTGGATATTTGTCGTATATTTCTTTCAAATAACGATCTTCACCTATAGATCTAGTGGATGTCTTTTCTTAAAGAATTCCACTTTTTTGTTCATCTATTCACCTCTTCACAGTTCCTGCCCTCCCCACACTACTGGGCTCCGCAAAATCCGGCTCGCCGGATATTTCACACTCCGGAAATGTTCCCATCTCTGGATAAGGGGGATGGGGATAAACGAGGGTGGTAAAAGCCTAAATCAGAGGTCGACAAACTAATTTAAAAAACAAAAGTCATGTAACTTTTCGTATCTCTCGCTATCTTTTGCAATTCTTTATGTGCGTGTTTCTTCTCCACCTTACTCAACACATCAGCATTAACTTCAAATTTATTCCTACCCAATTCATTCCGTATTCTGTCATACATTGTCACCTAACGTATTTGTTGAGAAAACACGTATTTTTACAGCATTTATTTAACTCTTCTCAGCAATTTTTCAGGTCCACGTTTCACAAATTTAACACTAAACTACTACTAAAGGGCCGTTCAAATTGAGCACTTTTTAAAATTATTGGATAAAACACAGATAGCGTCGCGTATTTGACTGAATCTTGTGACATTTGAAAAGTGTAATGTATGACATTTATAAAAATGGAGTCGTATACAATACAAGAACGCGTTCAAATTGTTGAATTATTTTATGTATTGTAATCTCCGGAAACGGTGATGTTAATTAGCCAACAAGATCATGGGATCTGACACCGTTGGACTATTTTCTCTGGGGTTACGTGAAAAGCCAGGTCTATAAGAATGACCCCCGATCAATTCCTCAGCTGAAGGACTAAATTATTCGCGTTATTGGTGAGTTAGAACCGCAATTATGCCAAAATGTCATCGAAAATTTGGACAAAAGAGTGGACATCTGTGGAGCTGCAAGAGGTGGACATTTGGCGGATATTGTTTTTTGTGTTTAAATGTCATACATTATACTTCAATGACCAATAAAACGTGTTTTGAAATCAAAGCAAATTGTGTGTTTTATTCAACAATTAAAAAAAAATGAATTAAAAAAACCGCTCAATTTCAATGACCCTTTATAAAAAAGTATATGAATGTAAAAGAGGCGAAAGATTTGTGTTGCAATTGGAAAATCTGTCACTATTTCCTCTCTGTCCGGTATATTATGGGATGAACAGGTTTGGTCTTTCTGGAGTGATTATGTGTGAAGAGTTTAATTCCGCATGATGTTTCCAGTTGTAGTTGAGTGTCACTGTTTGTCAGGTTGATGAGAACGTGCAACGGGGTTTTGTTTTTGTGTAATCAAAAATCGGAAAGAAGTATCGATTTATTTTTTCATGCTAAATATCCTCAGTGAGATACAGACAAAAGCCTAGTTTACTGGGGATACGACAAATGAAAGGCGACAAACCCAGATCCATTAAAATAATGTATGTCCAAATTAAATTACCTGTTGTTTTTTCGCAAATTGTGTATATTTCTTATCATGTGTAATGATAAATAAAAATTAAAGCAAATTGTGTTTTTTATTCAAGAATTAAAAATATTAGAATTAAAAAAACCGCACAATTTGAAAGAACCTATATAAACTGTCGTCGCTAATGGGATAGACAAACCAATTTTATTTTGTTCGCTAATGGGATAGATAAACCAATTTTATTTTGTTCGCTAATCGCGATTGGCCAAAATACACCCCACCAATATAGGGCGAACCCAGCCACGGGGACACCAGATGTTTTTCAGCCCACATATCTATAGAAGTGATTTTTTTGCTTTTTTTTCAATTATGATAATAATTTTTTTTAATCTATTGTGATATCGATTTTTACTGTTGCCTTTCGTTTTAAATAATGACTATTGCCCAAATTCATAGCTCGACCTGAACGATAAAAACTAAATCTTAATTATCGTTTTTACTGAAGAAATTAGAATTTTAAATTTAATTTCGTACAAATGTGTCCTAGTTCTTCCAAAAAAGTGGAAGTGACTGCATGGAAGCGAACATTTTTTGCATTACCGACAAAAATCTTTAAAAAAATTAAAATGTGCGAAATAGCGAATTGTGCGAAAGCAGAATATGCGAAAGTCGAGGGCCGCCTGCATATACCCCTCTTTCAAATATCGAGTTAGTACCAATATTTTTGAAAAAATATGTCGATATGAAAAAAAAGTTTCGTAATCCACAGACTATCGACCCCTGGTCTTGAAGACCTGAGGCCCTCCCGGTAAAGTCATCAGTCGACCGACGGAGATTGATGCCGGGTAAATGGGTGCAATTTTACATCCGTGAAAAGATTCGCTCTTCTTCTTCTTCTCAGGAGAGACGGATTATTAGGAGTCAAGTGTGAGAGAATTTTCGGTTATAAAGAATTCTTTCATAATACATAACTGCTAAATTGACGAGTATGTATATATACGCAAAAAGTAACCAACATACATTTGAACGATTTTCATATATTTGAAGAAATATAGTTTCGTTTTGCATGGTCTTGTTCATGATTAATTGGTATGCATAAGACATTTTTCGTAACACTTATTAAAAGATTATTAAAAGTTTCTCAAAATCTCCGTTGAACTAGTCAAACGTATAAAATTCAGAGAATCTACAAGTCAAATATAATTGAACGTATATTGTTTAGATAATCTACAAGTCAAAGCTTACTTAACGTATATTGTTTAGATAATCTACAAGTCAAAGCTTACTTAACGTATATTGTTTAGATAATCTACAAGTCAAAGCTTACTTAACGTATATTGTTTAGATAATCTACAAGTCAAAGCTTACTTAACGTATATTGTTTAGATAATCTACAAGTCAAAGCTTACTTAACGTATATTGTTTAGATAGTCTACAAGTCAAAGCTCACTTAATGTGTATTGTTTAGATAATCTACAAGTCAAAGCTTACTTAACGTATATTGTTTAGATAGTCTACAAGTCAAAGCTCACTTAATGTGTATTGTTTAGATAATCTACAAGTCAAAGATAATTTTACGTATAATGTCCAGATAATATATTAGGTGTTAACATAAGTTGTGTCTGTTTTTTTCCAAATTTCAACGTTCGACATTTGATTTTTGTTGCTCACTTAATGTGTATTGTTTAGATAATCTACAAGTCAAAGATAATTTAACGTACTTTGTTTAGAGAATGTACAAGTCAAAGCTAACTTAACGTATATTGTTTAGATAATCTACAAGTCAAAGCTTACTTAACGTATATTGTTTAGATAATCTACAAGTCAAAGCTCACTTAATGTGTATTGTTTAGATAATCTACAAGTCAAAGATAATTTTACGTATAATGTCCAGATAATATATTAGGTGTTAACATAAGTTGTGTCTGTTTTTTTCCAAATTTCAACGTTCGACATTTGATTTTTGTTGTTTTCACTCAAAACATGTGCAACCCAAGCGCCGAACTTCTGGACTTTTCCCATTGATTTAAGATCGCGGTATACAGTCATGTGAATACAATTCATCTGATCAGCCAATTCTACGGTGGTTTGAAGGGGATCTTCATGAATAGTATGGTTTAAGCGGTCCTCATTGAAGTCCACTTGTCGTCCGGAACGCTCCATGTCTTTCAGGTCGAAATTACCGTATTTGAAACGTAAAAACCATCGACGAGCTGTCCTTTCATTCATAGCATCTTCACCGTACACTTCGCAAATATCGCGAGCAGCTTTGTCAGCTTTATTTCCTCGATTGAACGCGAACACAAGGTGGTGTCGAAAATGCTCACTTTCGTCTACTTGACATTTCATTTTGAAGGCTTGTAATCAAATAATGCGCGTAATGTTCATATAACCTACAAATCAAAGCAAATTTAACGTGTATTATTTAGAGAACCTTCAAGTTTAAGGCGATAGTCCACAATAGTATTTTGGTGCCAACTTTAATGTATGGCTGCGAGACGACGACGTGGAAAAAACTGATATGAATAGAATAAATACTGTTGAAATGCGTGCATTGAGAAGAACACATGGAGTGACAATGTATGCCAGAATTCGGAATGAAGTGATAAGGTATGAACGTGAGCTTTAGACTGATGTGCTAATTAAGATGAAAAATAGCACGTTGAGATGGTTTGGGCATATGGAAAGAATGAATGTAGAAAGACTCACCTAGATGGTAATATGCCTATCTGTCAAGCCGGAGGTTGCGTCCCTCTGCAACTCCTATTTGAAAAAAAAAAAATTAAGTTTAGTTTTCACTTAAGGCCTCTTTAACCTTTCCCTTCCTGTGCCAAAAAAAATCCGCACGTTCCGGTGCTGTGTATTCAATACACATCAATACACATGTAAAAATGAGCGATTTAAAATCGGTAAAAATAAGAATATTTATAGCCAATCGCTTAAATTAATGAAAATGGGAGTCAAAAGTGATAATAATTTAAATTGAATTGTTGAAAACATGAAAAAACATCGGCCGACGTTCAAAAAACGGGCGAAGAGACCACCTCAAAAGGATGCCCGAGAGCTACTGAAGCGAGAGAAGCGAGCGAACTGAGATTCTATTTCTTGTGTTCCCATATACCGAAGTAGAGTGAAAGTGAGACGTGAATAGCGTCGCTTCCTCACCCATAGCGGTTTTTTAGAATGAATATACCTACGTCACACACTGGCACACGTTTGATTGTATTGGTGAATTTATTCCCGATATTCACAAAATATCTCGGATGTGACCGATAAGTGCTAATTATTATAATTATTATTTTTTCATTCAATGCGTAAATGTATTACGTAGGAATACCTAAAATCTGAACCCAGTATTTATTATATTTATAGATATTAAAGTGTTTAGAAGCACTGTGTACTAGTTACACATCACAGGGAAGGAAGGGTTACGTCTTTTTGGTTGGTTTGAAAGAGATTGACGTATAGCAATAAGCCCGCCACAATGAATAATATAATTAATGGAATGCGTGTGAGAGGAAGGCCAAATGGTTGGATTAAGTGAATGATATTCTGAAAGAAGGAAATGTATAAGTTGTATGAATGTAGAAGAAGCTAAGTATGTTCGTCAAGAAAAGAGAGTTTGGTGTTTTGTCCTCTCTGTAGGGAAATGGTGACCCCGGCAGGGAAATTGTGCAATGATACAATGAATGTCATTTATTTATTTGCTTGGTGACAGGTGTTTACCCATAAAATGGCTTGGTTTCTCTGTGGCCATTTTATGACGAAACGGCTGTAACTGAGTAAAGAAATAAAGGGGAAAGAACTATCAACACTTTTATTTTGACTTTCTTTATCACATGAACAATGTCCAACGAACATCCAAGTCTATATAATTGAACATAACGTCTTCGTCGTTGCTGGACCTCGTTGTCGAGGATCTCTAAGCCATATCAATGTCAATTCAGTTGGAAAGCTAAGGTGTGCTGTGGAGTCGTCTTCCCTACTTTTCCTAGTTCACCGCTCCTCTTTTTTTAACGTCGTCCTTTACTGTCCATGCAGTGAGACTCTGGAATCAGTTACAAACCAATATAAGACTCGTACCGTCCTTGGCATGCTTTAAGAAGCGACTGAAAAAACTCTTCATTTCTAGTCAGTAAAATAACGTGTTTCATTCCTGATTTATCTGTACTCTCCACCATCCCTTCCTTTTTCTTTGATTTATCATAATCTAACTTTTATAATTCACATTTCATATCTATTGTATAATATCCTTTACTGTCCCGCCACCTCCTCTAACCAAAAACGTTCACCGTCTTTCTGATCATGGACTACCGCTACGCTCAAACAGAGATTGTTTATTGGCTTTTCCAGTTCACCGCTCCTTTTTTTTTACGTCGTCCTTTTCCCACCTATGCAGTGAGACTCTGGAATCAGTTACAAACCAATATAAGACTCGCTCCGTCCTTGGCATGCTTTAAGAAGCTACTGAAAAAACTCTTCATTTCTAGTCAGTAATATAACTTGTTTCATTCCTGATTTATCTTTACTCTCCACCATTCCTTCCTTTTCCTTTGATTGATCATATCTAACTTTTATAATTCACATATCATATCTATTATATAACATCCTTAACTGTCCCGCCGCCTCCTCTAACCAAAAACGTTCACCGTCTTTCTGATCATGGACTACCGCTACGCTCAAACATATATTGTTTATTGGCCTTTCCAGTTCACCGCTCCTCTTTTTTTACGTCGTCCTTAACTGTCCATGCAGTGAGACTCTGGAATCAGTTACAAACCAATATAAGACTCGTACCGTCCTTGGCATGCTTTAAGAAGCGACTGAAAAAACTCTTCATTTCTAGTCAGTAAAATAACGTGTTTCATTCCTGATTTATCTGTACTCTCCACCATCCCTTCCTTTTTCTTTGATTTATCATAATCTAACTTTTATAATTCACATTTCATATCTATTGTATAATATCCTTTACTGTCCCGCCACCTCCTCTAACCAAAAACGTTCACCGTCTTTCTGATCATGGACTACCGCTACGCTCAAACAGAGATTGTTTATTGGCTTTTCCAGTTCACCGCTCCTTTTTTTTTACGTCGTCCTTTTCCCACCTATGCAGTGAGACTCTGGAATCAGTTACAAACCAATATAAGACTCGCTCCGTCCTTGGCATGCTTTAAGAAGCTACTGAAAAAACTCTTCATTTCTAGTCAGTAATATAACTTGTTTCATTCCTGATTTATCTTTACTCTCCACCATTCCTTCCTTTTCCTTTGATTGATCATATCTAACTTTTATAATTCACATATCATATCTATTATATAACATCCTTAACTGTCCCGCCGCCTCCTCTAACCAAAAACGTTCACCGTCTTTCTGATCATGGACTACCGCTACGCTCAAACATATATTGTTTATTGGCCTTTCCAGTTCACCGCTCCTCTTTTTTTACGTCGTCCTTAACTGTCCATGCAGTGAGACTCTGGAATCAGTTACAAACCAATATAAGACTCGTACCGTCCTTGGCATGCTTTAAGAAGCGACTGAAAAAACTCTTCATTTCTAGTCAGTAAAATAACGTGTTTCATTCCTGATTTATCTGTACTCTCCACCATCCCTTCCTTTTTCTTTGATTTATCATAATCTAACTTTTATAATTCACATTTCATATCTATTGTATAATATCCTTTACTGTCCCGCCACCTCCTCTAACCAAAAACGTTCACCGTCTTTCTGATCATGGACTACCGCTACGCTCAAACAGAGATTGTTTATTGGCTTTTCCAGTTCACCGCTCCTCTTTTTTTACGTCGTCCTTTTCCCACCTATGCAGTGAGACTCTGGAATCAGTTACAAACCAATGTAAGACTCCCTCCGTCCTTGGCATGCGACCTTGGCATCTTTCCTCTCCACCATCCCTTCATTTTCCTTTGATTGATGGTATGTCACTTTTACTTTAATATGCATAAGTCCATAAATAACTTAATAGGAATAATCTTTTGAATATTTTTTCGACCATGTAACTTCTTCTTCTCCCTGGCTCCATACCAACTCACTGTCTGCGAAGACTGTTGGAGTCAGCTCTCCTCGTCCTCAGGTTGTATGCTCTTCTATCCCGGACAACGTCCCCCAGGCCGTGCCTCTGCATCAGGTTATCTTTTTGCACCACCCATGAATTCTTTGGTCTTCCTCTGGTTGTTATGCGAGGCAGATCCATGGAGATTGCCTGGTTCACAATGTGATCGGGTGCTCTGCGTCCAACGTGCCCATACCATCTCAATCCATCCGCCACTCCTCCATCTTGCTGTTGATGTCTGTAACACCTAGGCTTCTACGAATGCGTGAGCTTTTTATTTTGTACCTTAGAGACACACCAGCTGACCATCTTAGCATGCGCATTTCAGCAGTTTCTAGTTGCCTAGAGTAAGAGTTATACATCGTCCAGCATTTGGAGCCATAGAGGAGTGCGGGTCTGACAATGTAACTTATTTTATTACATTTAGTCTGGTCGGTTGGAAGAGATTGCCGCCTTGCAATAAACCAGCCAGATTGTATTTGTAATACATTGTTAAATAAATATAAATAAATAAATGAGTAAGCTATTGTACACCAGCAAACTCATCTGCCACACAACTATACTGGATTCGATAGCACACCTAAAATGAGACGATCAGAACACATCGGCATGTTTTTTTCCCTTTATTTCAAAGACTTTATTATAGATTTCAAAGATGAGAAGCGTATTCTGCGATAATAATCTAAACTTGAAACTTCGACAACGGTTAGTCAAATGCTACGTTTGGTCAGTGTTATTGCATGGAGTGGAATCATGGACCCTCAAAGTTGGTAGTATGAACCAACTGGAAGCATTCGAAATGTGGATACACCGGAGAATGCCACGGATACCCTGGACGGATATGGTCAGCAACACGAGGGTTCTTCAAAGAGCCAAAGTTAATAGAGAGTTGCTGACTAATATTAAAATCCGAAAGGTGTCCTACTTGGGTCATGTACTTAGAGGAGCAAAGTACAAATTACTGCACCTGATCATCCAAGGCAAAATAGAAGGTCGAAGAGGTGTTGGCAGGAGGCAAATCTCCTGGCTCCGCAATATGCGTGATTGGACTAGTATAAGGGGCGTTGGAGATCTTTTTTGGGCTGCCGGGGACAAATATGTCTACTCTCAGGTGATATTCAACGTTGGCGGGGACCTGACATGACACTGAGAAGAAAAAGATTTCAAAGACTAGATATGACCGAAGTCATAGGTATCCTTATACCTCGGAATACTAGGCGGATAAAATGCTTGTGTTATTCGAAGAGAGTAGCACAGCGCGGCATTCGAACCGGCGACCGTCTACACAGTGCGTTACCGTGCGTTCATGCATCTTATAATTTATATCTTATAAATCAATCCAACAAACCTTTGGTTTAATATAATAAGAACGAACAAGACAGAAATGTATGTCATGTTTCATTTGCGGACGGGACACTGCGTGGTGGTTAGTCACCTTTACATAATGGGTATTGTGGAGAATTCCGGCTGCGAGTGTGGTCTGGATGATGAAACAATATACCGTGTATTTTTCGGTTGTAAATAACTCGCTATTTATTAGAATCGAGGCTTATATTAAAGTTGATAAAAGAATTAAAATTATTGAACATCATTACAAGGTTGTATTGGGGCAAATTTGTGAGCTGTCACAGGACTCATCCTACATTTTCCGAACTATAATAATAATTAGCACTTATCGGCCACATCACGGATATTTTGTGAAAATCGGGAATAAATTAAAATATACAATCAAACGTGTACCAGTGTGTGACGTAGGTATATTCATTCTAAAAAAAACCGCTATGGGTGAGGAAGCGACGCTATTCACGTCTCACTCTCACTCTACTTCGATACATACTTCCAGTTCACCGCTACTCTTTCTTTACGTCTTCCTTTACTGTCCATGCAGTGAGACTCTGGAATCAGTTACAAACCAATAAAAGACTCGTTCCGTCCTTGACACGCTTTAAGAAGCGACTGAAAAAACTCTTAATTTCTAGTCAGTAAAATAACGTGTTTCATTCCTGATTTTTCTTTTCCTTTCTTTTTGATTGATGATATCTCACTTTATATGAAAAATAATGTTCGGGTGATTGTCCGTCTTTGTGGGGTTCGTGGGCATGTTCTCGCGTATATGTTTATGGATTTCGTGGTGATGGATAGTCATTTGAATGATTTATGCGACCACGTAACCTGCTTCATTTACTTTCGTCTGGTTGGTTGGAAGAGATTGCCACCTGGCAATAAACCCGCCAGATTGTGTTGCAATAAAAGTGTTAAATAAATAAATAAAAATAAATACTTCCATATATATGTTCGCTCGCTTCAGTAGCTTTCGGGCATCAATTTGAGGTGGTCGCTTCGCCCGTTTCGTGAACGTCGGCCGATGTTTCAACATAGTTACAAGGTTGTATTGGGGCAAATTTGTGAGCTGTCACAGGACTCATCCTAGAATTTCCGAACTATATATAATGACAAATCATTCTAGTTTGGGTGAATGGCCTATTTAAAAAAAAAAATTAAAACTTGCAGCCCCGTCCTTACAAGTGTTGTTATATTATCACGTATGACGAGATATATGAATATGAAAGCGATCTGTGGATGAACAGAAATGAGTGGAGATGTCTCCTCTTTGCCTGTCCTAAACATGACATGACCTGATGATGTGTATGTACCTCAGATCACGTAATATGTTTGTTGAGTTATTTTTGCATAATTACGTCCGGTTGTTATGTTCATGTAACAGGAGATCATGTATGACGAGATATATGAATATGAAAGCGATCTGTGGATGAACAGAAATGAGTGGAGATGTCTCCTCTTTGCCTGTCCTAAACATGACATGACCTGATGATGTGTACATACCTCAGATCACGTAATATGTTTGTTGAGTTATTATTGCATAATTACGTCCGGTTGTTATGTTCATGTAACAGGAGATCATGTATGACGAGATATATGAATAGGAGAGAGCTCTGTGGATGAACAGAAATGAGTAGAGATATCTCCTCTTTGCCTATCTTAAAAGGGACATGACGTGATGGTGTGTATGTACTTCAGATAACATAATATGTTGGTTGAGTTATTATTGCATAATTACGTCCGGTTGTTATGTTCATGTAACAGGAGATCATGTATGTCGAGATATATGAATAGGAGAGAGCTCTGTGGATGAACAGAAATGTGTAGAGATATCTCCTCTTTGCCTATCTTAAAAGGGACATAACGTGATGGTGTGTATGTACTTCAGATAACATAATATGTTGGTTGAGTTATTATTGCATAATTACGTCTGTTTGTTATGTTCATGTAACAGATCATGTATAACGTGATATATGGATATGAGAGATCTATGGATGAACAGAATGAGTGGAAATTTCTCCTCTATGCCTATCCTAAAAATGACATGACCTAATTATGTGTATGTACCTCAGATGACGTAATATGTTTGTCGAGTTCTTTTTGTGTAATTACGTCCGTTTATCATGTTAATGTAACAGGAGATCATATGTAACGAGATATATAGATAGGTGAGAGTTCTGTGGACGAACAGAAATGAGTGGAGATGTCTCTTCTTTGCCTGCCCTAAAAGGGACATGACGTGATGGTGTTTTAGAACTTCAGATCACGTTATATGTTGGTTGAGTTATTATTGCATAATTACGTCCGTTTGTTATTTTCATGTATAACGAGATATATGAATAGGATGAGGACCAAATGAGTGTTTTACAAAATATTGTGTGACCTCTGAAGCACCGACACAAAATGAACACCGAACCTTGCACTTTTTGGGTACCGAATCTAATTTGTACTTAGCAAACTTTGGCAGTACCCTCACGTTACGAGCTGGAATTGAATATACTTTATTCCGTAGAGAAACTGTTAAAATATTTACGTGTGTTTGTTTAGTTAGCAAAGGCCCGCGCCGGAATCCGGGCAGTACAATAAAACCCCGGTTTATCACCGCGCCGGAGTGTTTTTACGCGACTTTAATATCCTTATGTTTCGGTATGAAAGTCGCTAAAAGCATTTTATTTCAATGTATATCATGAACAAAGACATTATTATCTCGCTAAGGCACTTCGCATACCTTCTTCTTCTTCATGTGTCCTGCCGGGTCCCCCCGACGTTGACGATCACTTGGGAGAAACCTTGTCTGTCCTGGGCAGCACGGAACAGCTCCTCCACACCTCTCATCCCGGTCCATTCTCTAATGTTCCGAAGCCAGGAGTGCTGCCTTCTTCCAACTCCTCTACGACCCTCAATCTTCCCCTTTATGACAAGTTGTAGGATTGCATACTTTTCACCTCTCATTATGTGGCCAAAATATGAAGTCTTACGGAGCTTGATTGTTGTGAACAATTCTCTCTGTGTATTTGCTCTACGCAATACTTCAACGTTGCTAATCATGTCAGTCCAGGATATTCTTAGCATCCTTCGGTGGATCCACATTTCAAAAGCCTCCAAGCGGTTAATGATATTAACTTTGAGGGTCCATGCCTCGACACCATAAAGCAAAACTGACCACACATAACACTTGATCATTCTTTGTCTGAGCTTCAAATTTATATTATCGTTGCAGAGAAGATTTTTCATTTTATTAAAAGCTGCACGAGCTGCTTCTATTCTACATTTAATTTCTATATCGGGGTCCAGATTCTCAGTGATGATGCTGCCCAAGTACTTAAACTGCTTTACCCTTTCAATATTGACACCACCCAGCCGAAGATTTGCATTTGGATGACTTTCTCGACTGAAAATCATCAGCTTAGTTTTGTTGACATTAATGTTCAAACCATAATGCTCACCGGTGGAACTGATCCCATCCAAAAGCTGTTGAAGGTCTTCTATACTATCTGCCAGTAGAACCGTGTCATCAGCATATCTAATGTTATTGATGACTACACCGTTGACCTTGACGCCGATATCTATATCAGTCAGCGCCTGCTTGAAGACAAAGTCAGAGTACATGTTGAACAAAGTAGGTGAGAGTACACATCCTTGTCTAACTCCACGCTGAATGGGAATACTTTGTGAAGTGGTTCCATTTTCAAGTCTGATAACAGCGTTTTGGTCCCGGTACAGATTTTTAATCACTCTCACATCCTTATCATCTACATTACATCTTTGAAGCAATTTTATCAACTCTGTGTGTTTGACTCTGTCAAATGCTTTTTCATAATCAATAAAGCAACTATAAACATTTTTTCTTTGATCATGGCATTTCTGGAGTAAAACATTTATTGTAGTCAACGCTTCGCGGGTACCGAAGCCATTTCTGAACCCAAACTGGGTATCATCCAGGTCTTGCTCGCATTTCAGTCTTATTCTTGCATGTATAATCTTCAGAAATAGTTTAAGTATATGACTCATAAGGCTTATAAGACGATAGTCATTACATTTTCTTGGGTTTGGTTTCTTGGGTATAGTAATAAATAATGATGTTAACCAATCTTGGGGGATAATCCCTGTGTCATATATATTGTTAAATAGTTTGAGTAAGCAGTCAACATTATTTTCATTAATCAGCTTGATAACCTCCATGGAGATTTCGTCAGGTCCACCTGCCTTTCTGGTCTTTGAATTTTTAATAGCATGTAATAATTCCGATTTTAATATAGTAGGACCTTGATCACACTGTGGCATTTCAATGTCAATGCGAGAGTCTTTAAAGAGATTCTGAATATAATCTTCCCACTTCTTTTGAATGATTGAATCATCCAAAATTAGATTGTTTGAGTCATCTGTAAGGCATGATGTTCTCGGTTTACTATTAAGACCGGACAGTTCTTTTAGTTTCCTATGCAGATTAAATGCATCATGCATCTGGTCATACTGTTCTAACTCTTCGCATTGTTTTTTTATCCACTCTTCCTTGGCATTCCTGATCTCACGTTTTATAATCCTTTGGAGGTTCCTGTATTCATCACTATTGCGATTCTTGGTACTAACTACCCTACGCTGTTCCATTAAGTTTAATATGTGGTCTGTCATCCATTGCTTCTTCCATACCTTAACAAAATTCGCATACCTTAACAAAATCATAATTGACCATTAATTTTTTTTTTTCATACTTTTGTATCGTCGTTTCCGTTGTTGGACCTCATAGTCCAGGATCCGATTTGTTTGGCTTCTTCTTCTTCCCAGTGTCATGTCAGGTCCACCCAACGTTGACTATCACCTGAGAGTAGACATCTTTGTCCCCGGCAGCCCGAAATAGATCTCCAACGCTCCTTATACCAGTCCAATCAGGTATATTACGGAGCCAGGAGATTTACCTCCTGCCAACACCTCTTCGACCCTTTATTTTGCCTTGAATGATCAGGTGAAGTAATTTGTACTTTTCTCCTCTAAGTACATGACTCGAATAGGACACCGTTCGGATTTTAATATTACTCAGAAACTCTCTATCAACTTTGACTCTTTGAAGAACCCTCGTGTTGCTGATCATATCCATCCAGGGTATCCGTAGCATTCTCTGGTGCATCAACATTTCGAATGTTTCCAGTCGGTTCATACTACCAACTTTGAGGGTTCATGATTCCACTCCGTGCAATAACACTGACCAAACGTAGCATTTGACTAACCGTTGTCGAAGTTTCAAGTTTAGATTATCCTAGCAGAATACGCTTCTCATTTTATTATAATTCGCACGAGATGTTTCAATTCTGCACTTGACTTTGTCTTCTTGACTTTGTTTTACACTTCGGTGCAAATGCATTTGGCGGGCTTCCTGCTTTAAAACAATTTCTTCCAATTAACCAGCCTTTATTCATATCCATGACCTTGTCATTTACATAGTGTTTGAAAACAATCGTTCGTTCGTGTCTGGACCTCGTAGTCGAGGATCTCCTCACAATTCCAACGTTAATTTAGTTGGAAAGTGAAGCCATGCCGCGGAGATTGATAATTTTTTTGAAGTGAAACTTCTATAGGCGCGGCAGGGCAAATTGGCCTGAACGTCACGAAAAGTGAAACGGTGTATTATATTATTATTTTATTATGATAAAATTATTATTCAATTATTTTTTATTATTATGAAATATTTTATTTATAAATAAATTATTTTAATACAAATAATTATTTATTATTAATAATAATGAATAGTATTTTAATATTATTAAGTGTATTATATTATGATAAAAATTATTAAAAAAAAATTGTTATACGAGTACTCGTATATTATTTTTACATTAATATATTTAATAATTATTTATTTTATTTCATATCAAATTATTTTATTTTATTTTTAAAATATTTATTTTAATATTTATTTAATATATAATTTATATTTAATATATCATTATTTAATATGTAACAATATGTGATATGTTATTATATTATAATATTCATAATTATATTATTATAATAATTGGAATAATAATATAATACACTAAATAATATTAAATGTATATTTTTTAATATTCAATATTATAATATTTTTATGTAATAATTAATTTTTAAATAAATTATTTTTATATTATAATATTATATTATTATTAATATTATTATATTATATTATTAATTCATTATATTATAAATTCTGAATACGTATTCGTTCCAGAATTCGCGGAACCAAGAGCCGTAAGAATGGCCAGGGACAGTGTCCCCCAAGCGAGCAGACCTCCAGGACGACCTCCCAAAAGATGGAAAGACAGCTGGCAGTCGACGTCGCAAGAGGGAAACAATGATGCAGGACCATAACAGGACAACATGCCTAAAAGAAGAGGAAGAAGAAAATATTATAAATTATTATAATATAATAATAATATAATTATTAATATTATGATTACATACATATGTCATATTATTATAGTTATATATTAAATATAAATTATATATTTAATAAATATTAAAATAAATATTAAATAAAATAATTGTGTTAAAATAAAATTAATAATTATTAAATATATTAATATAAAAATAACATATAACAATAAATATATTTTTAATAATAGAAACTAATTATTTTAATAATAAATAATAGTTTTAATATTAATATAATACATCTAATAATATTAAAATAATTTATTAATGAATAAAATATTTAGTAATAATATATTACACTGTTTCACTTTTCGTGACGTTCAGCCCAATTTTCCTACAGCGGCTATAGAGGTTTCACTTCAAAAATAAACATTGTGGGATCGGTGAAAATGTGTGTCGAGATAAGAACGTCTGCCACTTTGTCCTCTTTGACTACCCAAACATGAGACATGACAAGATGGTATGTATGGATAACTGTGCATAATGCACGACCCTGCGGTAACGCACTGGACTTTCGTACAGAAGGTCGCCGTTTCGAATCCCGCGCTGTGTTACTCCCCTCGATTGACACAGACATATTTTTGCCTAGAATTTGGGTGTTTAAATATACTTCTTGGTGTGCTCCGATCGTGTTAAGGTCTGCCATCGGATCCAGTACAGCGGTGTTGCCGTTGAGTTTGCTGATAAGCAACCTCAACGGTACAGGTACAGCTTCGTTTTCCAATTGAATTGACGTTGGAATGGAAAGAAGATCCTCGACTGTGAGGTCCAGCAACGGTAAGGCCGAGGCCACACCAAAGCGCTTCGTTAGGTGCTAAGCTAGGTTTTACGTGACTCATATACTAGGTGACTTCATCCCTGGCCACACCAAAGTGCTCCGCACAAATTCATTTGACAGTTGGGAGCGGTTGAGTCAACAAACGATGCCCCTCTCAAAACTAACCAATTCCATTACAACTTACCTTATCTTTATTTACTTTCTGTTCAACTTCATTCCAAAGTGATTTTATTACAGGTACATTTTTGTATAATTTGCTCGATGGGTTCCACAAAGGTTCCCATTTTATACACAGCTGTTATTCAAACTTCCGTCATCTTGTAAAATCATTTGGTGACACAATAAAATTAACCAATACGTCTGATCGCTAGGAGATTCACTCGATGACTAATCGTCATGTAGCGTGGCGCGAAGCGTACAGTGTGGCCATTGCGATTCGCTAGGATACGTTGCCTAACTCGCAGCTTAGCTCTAAGCACCAAGCGAGGCTCCTGCCTATGTGGCATCGGTCTTATCTTCAGCAGATATAAGCGACAAATTTGCTGTTGATTTTAAATCTAGAAATTATTTCTTAAATCAGTCAGTGTGGGCAGTGCTTTATAGCACAGTTACATTGTTTTATTTCCCTCCTTATCAAAATTTACCGTAATACCTGCCTACTGTCCACCCTTCCTCCCCTCTCCCTAGCCCCTCCCCCACACTTTCATTATACTGTTAATTCCCTGTCTTGTTATTATTTTAGGCAGACAGAAATATAGCTGGATTATGCTGCCGAGTTCTTTATTATGTGAGAATATTACAATTTCTACAATTTTTACCTTATTTATATAAAACTAAATGTCAAACTCATTTTGCACAGCGGACCATATTTGCAATCTACATAATCATAATAATAATTTACGAGTATTCCGTGTTTCTCATGTTTATGTAACAGGAGATCATGTAAGACGAGATATATGAATATGAGAGAGCTCTGTGGATGAACATAAATGAATAGAGATCTCTCCTCTTTGCCTGTCCTAAACGGGGCAAGTCCTGATGATGTGTATGTACCTCAGTTAGTTGAGTTATTATTGCATAATTACGTCCGGTTGTTATGTTCACGTAACAGGAGATCATGTATGTCGACATATATGAACAGGAAAGTGATCTGTGGATGAACAGAAAGGAGAAGAGATGTCTCCTCTTTGCCTGTCCTAAAATGGACATGACGTGATGGTGTTTTAAAACTTCAGATCACGTTGTATGTTGGTTGAGTTATTATTGCATAATTACGTCCGGTTGTTATGTTCATGTAACAGGAGATCATGTATGACGAGATGTATGAATAGGAAAGTTATCTGTGGATGAACAGAAAGGAGAAGAGATGTCTCCTCTTTGCCTGTCCTAAAAGGGACATGACGTGATGGTGTTTTAAAACTTCAGATCACGTTATATGTTGGTTGAGTTATTTTTGCATAATTACGTCCGTTTGTTATGTTCATGTAACAGGAGATCATATATAACGAGATATATGAATAGGAAAGTGATCTGTGGATGAACATAAATGAGTGGAGATCCCTCCTCTTTGCCTGTTCCAAAAGGGGCATGTCCTGATGGTGTGTATGAACCTCAGTTAGTTGAGTTATTATGGCATAATTACGTGCAGTTCTTTGTCATGTTTATGTAACAGTTCTATATATCATGTGACGAGACATATGGATAGGTGAGCGTTTTGTGGATGAACAGAAATGAGTGGAGATGTCTCCTCTTTGCCTGCCCAAAAAGTGACATGACCTGATGATGTGTATGTACCTCAGATCACGTAATATGTTTGTTGAGTTATTTTTGCATAATTACGTCCGTTTGTTATGTTCATGTAACAGGAGATCATTTATAACGAGATATATGAATAGGAAAGTGATCTGTGGATGAACATAAATGAGTGGAGATCCCTCCTCTTTGCCTGTTCCAAAAGGGGCATGTCCTGATGGTGTGTATGTACCTCAGTTAGTTGAGTTATTATGGCATAATTACATGCAGTTCTTTGTCATGTTTATGTAACAGTTCTATATATCATGTGACGAGACATATGGATAGGTGAGCGTTTTGTGGATGAACAGAAATGAGTGGAGATGTCTCCTCTTTGCCTGCCCAAAAAGTGACATGACCTGATGATGTGTATGTACCTCAGATCACGTAATATGTTTGTTGAGTTATTTTTGCATAATTACGTCCGTTTGTTATGTTCATGTAACAGGAGATCATTTATAACGAGATATATGAATAGGAAAGTGATCTGTGGATGAACATAAATGAGTGGAGATCCCTCCTCTTTGCCTGTTCCAAAAGGGGCATGTCCTGATGGTGTGTATGTACCTCAGTTAGTTGAGTTATTATGGCATAATTACGTGCAGTTCTTTGTCATGTTTATGTAACAGTTCTATATATCATGTGACGAGACATATGGATAGGTGAGCGTTTTGTGGATGAACAGAAATGAGTGGAGATGTCTCCTCTTTGCCTGCCCAAAAAGTGACATGACCTGATGATGTGTATGTACCTCAGATCACGTAATATGTTTGTTGAGTTATTTTTGCATAATTACGTCCGTTTGTTATGTTCATGTAACAGGAGATCATTTATAACGAGATATATGAATAGGAAAGTGATCTGTGGATGAACATAAATGAGTGGAGATCCCTCCTCTTTGCCTGTTCCAAAAGGGGCATGTCCTGATGGTGTGTATGTACCTCAGTTAGTTGAGTTATTATGGCATAATTACGTGCAGTTCTTTGTCATGTTTATGTAACAGTTCTATATATCATGTGACGAGACATATGGATAGGTGAGCGTTTTGTGGATGAACAGAAATGAGTGGAGATGTCTCCTCTTTGCCTGCCCAAAAAGTGACATGACCTGATGATGTGTATGTACCTCAGATCACGTAATATGTTTGTTGAGTTATTTTTGCATAATTACGTCCGTTTGTTATGTTCATGTAACAGGAGATCATTTATAACGAGATATATGAATAGGAAAGTGATCTGTGGATGAACATAAATGAGTGGAGATCCCTCCTCTTTGCCTGTTCCAAAAGGGGCATGTCCTGATGGTGTGTATGTACCTCAGTTAGTTGAGTTATTATGGCATAATTACGTGCAGTTCTTTGTCATGTTTATGTAACAGTTCTATATATCATGTGACGAGACATATGGATAGGTGAGCGTTTTGTGGATGAACAGAAATGAGTGGAGATGTCTCCTCTTTGCCTGCCCAAAAAGTGACATGACCTGATGATGTGTATGTACCTCAGATCACGTAATATGTTTGTTGAGTTATTTTTGCATAATTACGTCCGTTTGTTATGTTCATGTAACAGGAGATCATTTATAACGAGATATACGAATAGGAAAGATCTCTGTGGATGAACAGAAATGAGTGGAGATCTCTCCTCTTTGCCTGTCCTAAAAGGGACATGACGTGATGGTGTTAACGTACTTCAGATCATGTAATATGTTTGTTGAGTTATGATTGTATAATTACGTCCGTTTGTTATGTTCATGTAACAGGAGATCATGTATAACGAGATATATGAATAGGAAAGTGATCTTTGGATGAACAGAAATGAGTGGAGATGTCTCCTCTTTGCCTGCCCTAAAAGTGACATGACCTGATGATGTGTATGTACCTCAGATCACGTAATATGTTTGTTGAGTTATTTTTTGCGTAATTACGTCCGTTTGTTATGTTCATGTAACAGGAGATCATGTATAATGAGATATATGAATAGGAAAGAGCTCTGTGGATGAACAGAAATGAGTTTAGATCTCTCATCTTTGCCTGCCCTAAAAGGGACATGACGTGATGGTATGTATGTACCTCTGATCGCGTAATATGTTTGTTGAGTTATTATTGCATAATTACGTCCGGTTGTTATGTTCATGTAACAGGAGATCATGTATAACGAGATATATGAATAGGAAAGTGATCAGTGGATGAACAGAAATGAGTGGAGATCTCTCCTCTTTGCCTGTCCTAAAAGGGAGATGACGTGATGGTGTTAATGTACTTCAGATCATGTAATATGTTTGTTGAGTTATGATTGTATAATTACGTCCGTTTGTTATGTTCATGTAACAGGAGATCATGTATAACGAGATATATGAATAGGAAAGTGATCTTTGGATGAACAGAAATGAGTGGAGATGTCTCCTCTTTGCCTGCCCTAAAAGTGACATGACCTGATGATGTGTATGTACCTCAGATCACGTAATATGTTTGTTGAGTTATTTTTTGCGTAATTACGTCCGTTTGTTATGTTCATGTAACAGGAGATCATGTATAATGAGATATATGAATAGGAAAGAGCTATGTGGATGAACAGAAATGAGTGGAGATCTCTCCTCTTTGCCTGTCTTAAAAGGGACATGACGTGTTGGTGTGTATGTACTTCAGATCACGTAATATGTTGGTTGAGTTATTATTGCGTAATTACGTCCGGTTGTTATGTTCATGTAACAGGAGATCATTTATAACGTGATGTATGGATATGAGAGATCTATGGATGAACAGAAATGAGTGGAGATCTCTCCTCTTTGCCTATCCTAAAAATGACATGACCTAATTATGTGTATGTACCTCAGATAACGTAATATGTTTGTCGAGTTCTTTTTGTGTAATTACGTCCATTTATCATGTTAACGTAACAGGAGATCATGTGTAACGAGATATATGGATAGGTGAGAGTTCTGTGGATGAACAGAAATGAGTGGAGATGTCTCCTCTTTGCCTGTCCTAAAATGGGCATGACGTGATGGTGTTTTAAATCTTCAGATCACGGTATATGTTGGTTGAGTTATTTTTGCATAATTACGTCCGTTTGTTATTTTCGTGTTACATGAGATCATGAATAACGAGATATATGAATAGGAAAGAGCTCTGTGGATCAACAAAAATGAGTGGAGATCTCTCCTATTTGCCTGCCCTAAAAGGGACATGACGTGATGGTGTGTATGTACTTGTTTGTTGAGTTATTTTTGCATAATTACGTCCGTTTGTTATGTTCATGTAACAGGAGATCATGTATAACGTGATGTATGGATAGGAGAGCTCTATGGATGAACAGAATGAGTGGAGATCTCTCCTCGTTGTCCATCCTAAAAGGGACATGACGTGATGGTGTGTCTGTACCTCAGATCACGTAATATGTTTGTTGAGTTCTTTTTGCTTAATTACGTCATGTTTATGTAACAGGACATCATGTATGGATAGGCAAGAGCTTTGTACACGAATAGAAACACGTGGCGATCTGTCTTCTTTGCCTACCCCAACATGGATATGGCGTTATGGTATATACACGTATGTATCTTAGAACAAATAGAATTTTGATGTTCATTTTGCATAATTACGTTCGTTTTATATGTATATGTAATAGGAGAGCATGTATGATGAGATGTATGGACAAGCGAGTATTTGTGCAGCAACAGTTATGCGTGGAGGTCTGTCCTCTTTGTCTACTACAAAATTGACATGACGTACAATACATATATCTCATAACTAGTTTAATCAGTGTTTTCCAAACTGGGAGGCGCGCTTCATGCAAAAGGAGGCGTGGAAAGTTTATCACAAGTATAATTATCATAACATAACATAATATGTAAATAAAAAAATATATAAATATGAATAAACTTTCATAACAGAAGAATAAATTTTAAAATCTATTTTTTGTTCCTTGTCAATAACGTTTTGGTTTTTAATCTTCTTCTCCCTGGCTCCATCCCAACTCAATGTCTGCGAAGACAGTTGGGGTCAGCTCTCCTCGTCCTCAGGTTGTATGCTCTTCTGTCCCGGACTACGTCCCCCAGGCCGTGCCTCTGCATCAGGTTAACTTTTTGCACCATCCATGAATTCTTTGGTCTTCCTCTGGTTGTTATTCGAGGAAGATCCATGGAGATTGCCTGGTTCACAATGTGATCGGGTGCTCTGCGTCCAACGTGCCCATACCATCTCAATCCATCCGCCTCTCCTCCATCTTACTGTTGATGTCTGTAACACCTAGGCTTCCACGAATGCGTGAGTTTTTATTTTGTCTCTTAGGGACACACCAGCTGACCATCTTAGCATGCGCATTTCAGCATTTTCTAGTTGCCTAGAGTACGTTTTTGTTTTTAGTATAAATACATTTTTTAATCATTTAAAAATGTGTCTGTATTATTTTATAAAATAAAGGGGGGGGGGAGGTGCCACAATAAGATAGTTTTTAAAGGGGGGCGTAGTAACATACAGTTTGAAAACCACTGAGTTGAATGAACCACCCTCTTATCTCGCTGAGAATTTTCAGTGGCTTTCCAATCATGGATTAGCGCTACGCTCCAACAGAGATTGTCTATTGGCCTTTCCAGTTCACCGCTCCTCTTTCTTTATGTCGTCCTTTACTGTCCATGCAGTGAGACTCTGGAATCAGTTACAAACCAATATAAGACTCGCTCCGTTCTTGGTATGCTTTAAGAAGCGACTGAAAAACTTCTTAATTTTTAGTCAGATATATGAAAAAGAATGTTCGGGTGACTGTCCGTCTTTGTGGGGTTCGTGGGCATGTGCTCACGTATATGTTTATGGATTTCGTGGGGATGGATAGTCATTTGAATGATTTATGCGACCACGTAACTTGCTTCATTAACTTTGGTCTGGTTGTTTGGAAGAGATTGCCACCTGGCAATAAGTCAGATTGTATTTGCAGGAAAAGTGTTAAATAAATAAATAATAAATGATTGTTGAGTTTGTTTTTCCGTCCGTTTGTCATTTTCATGTTACAGGTGATTATGTATGACGAGATATATGGATAGGCGAGAGCTCTGTGAATGAATAAGAATGCGTGGCGATCTGTCTTCTCTGCCTAGCCAAAAATTGACACGTCGTGATGGTATATATGTATCTCAGAACAAGTAAAAAGTTGGTTGAATTCTTTTCGCATAATTCCATCCATTTGTCATGTTCATGACATTATGACTTAATATGGTTGGTCAGGTATTGAAAGTTGGTGACGCGTGCGATTCGCACACTGTCAACAAAAGCGGCAGTGATCTCTTCGGGGACACCGAGGGGAGAGCCACTGGACCGAGGAGGATAAAGGGTTACTGGGGTCAGTCAGTACAGTGGGTGTTAATACTATACTAAATGAGAAAACTAATAAAAAAAATCCCTTCCGGCACGAGCCGCATGAATCGAATAGATTTCGTTTGTGAATTGAAGGGATGTTTCACGTTTTTTTGTACCTTGTAGGAAGTCAATAATTTCTCTCGAACAAATTACATTACTCTATTGGGAATATTTTATTATATGCCGGTAACAAATAAATATATAGATAAACGTTTTAATGGAGGGTAGTTTTCTGGTCTTTTTTAATCCACTTTGCACGGATTTCTCCTGTTACACAAAGAGGGTCTGCTTCTAGAGTTAGTTCATTCGTTAGGAAGGATATTTACCTTTTTAGTGTGAGGAGGGATGTGAGTGTATTGGTATGTTACCTTCTTAGTGGGAGAAGGGATGTGAGTGTGTTGGTATGTTACCTTCTTAGTGTGAGGAGAGATGTGAGTGTGTTGGTATGTTACCTTCTTAGTGAAAGGAGAGTTGTGAGTGTATTGGTATGTTACCTTCTTAATGGGAGGAGGGATGTGAGTGTATTGGTATGTTACCTTCTAAGTATGAGGAGAGATGTGAGTGTATTGGTATGTTACCTTCTTAGTGGGAGGAGGCATGTTAGTGTGTTGGTATGTTACCTTCTTAGTGGGAGGAAAGATGTGAGTGTATTGGTATGTTACCTTCTTAGTGTGAGGAGAGATGTGAGTGTATTGGTATGTTACCTTCTTAGTGGGAGGAGGGAAGTAAGTGTATTGGTATGTTACCTTCTTAGTGGATGGAGAGATGTGAGTGTATTGGTATGTTACCTTCTTAGTAGGAGGAGGGATGTGTGTATTGGTATGTTACCTTCTTTGTGGGAGGAGGGATGTGAGTGTATTTTCTTATATATTTAAGTTTTTTTTATCCACTTTGCACGGATTTCTCCTGTTACACAAACAGGGTCTGCTTGTAGAGATAGCTTATTCGTTAGGAATAATATCAGCCAGGACTCTTCTCATACTGCTAGGCGGTGCCGAGACTATATCCACAGTGTCACTCAGTTGGTTCAATATCTCTATACCACGCGTGACTGAGTGTTTAGCCATGATATTTCCTAGAGTTAAAAAATCTTTTACCCAAAGGCAATATGCCTATTTAGCTCCCATGACATACAATGGGGTGCCGAATTCAATAAAGGCAAAGGGAGGAAAACAATGTAGGCAGTCGATCGGAGCGTGGTTGTTATTGCGACAGGAGTTTGAGTACTTGGGCTTGCAAGAGGAATGATTTGTAGCTAAGGTTTGTGTAAGCTCTTGAGTGTGGTGTTTTTTGTTGTTTTATATTATGATTATGTGCGAGATATTGTGGGATGAACGTTTTGGTCTGTCTGCAGTGATGAAGTGTGAGAGGTTTGATTCGCGTGATGTATACATATGTAATTGAGTGTCACTGTTTGTCAGGTTGATGAGAATGTGCAACGGGGTTTTATACAATAAAAATTGGAAAGAAGTATCGATTTATTTTTTCATGCTATATGTCCTCAGTGAGATACAGGCAAAATTCTAGTTTACTAGGGACACGACAAATAAAAGGCAACAAACCCAGATCCATTAAAATTGTGTGTCCAAATTAAATTACCTGTTGTTTTTTCACAAATGGTATATATTTTTTGTCATGTGTAAAATAAACACGGTTTTTGTAAACGCACTGTTACTCACATTATTGCAAAATTACTCTTAAGTCTGAACCATCTATACCACAGAATTAACTCTTACTCTAGGCAACTAGAAACTGCTGAAATGCGCATGCTAAGATGGTCAGCTGGTGTGTCCCTAAGAGACAAAATAAAAAGCTCACGCATTCGTGGAAGCCTAGGTGTTACAAACATCAACAGCAAGATGGAGGAGAGGCGGATGGATTGACATGGTATAGGCACGTTGGACGCAGAGCACCCGATCACATTGTGAACCAGGCAATCTCCATGGATCTTCCTCGAATAACAACCAGAGGAAACTAAATAATTCATGGGTGGTGCAAAAAGATAATCTGATGCAGAGGCACGGCCTGGGGGACGTAGTCCGGGACAGAAGAGCATACATCCTGAGGACGAGGAGAGCTGACCCCAACAGTCTTCGCAGACAATGAGTTGGGATGGAGCCAGGGAGAAGAAGATCTATACCACAGAATGTGCTCTGCAGATAGATCCAGATGGTTGCAAAAAATACTATACCAGGGTGAAGGGATAAAATTGCGGGTAAAGAGTTTACCATTAGCGCTCCTTTAGCCAGTGAGAAAGTGGGTAGTCCTATAGTTTGGATACACACACAGAGACGTGATAGGCGAGTGTTGGTCATGGAAGGTTTTAATTTACACACCGCGCAGGGATATCGGAAATTCATGGTAGCTTTTCTGAGTAATGATACTATTTTGGCAAGGTGTATGGCCGCGCGGTTAAGCGCTGGACTTCCATGTGTAAGGTCGCTGGTTTTTACATCGCGCTGTACTACTCCCCTCGAATGGTACAGGCATTTTTTCTGCCTAGTATTCAGGGATTGAAGGATACCCATGATCTCGGTAATATATATTATTTCAAAATGGAAAAAAAATATGGACGTATGTTATGCTCCGATCTTCTCACACTTCGGTGTGGTATCGGACCCAGTACAGTGGTGTGGCCGGTGAGTTTGCTGGTATACAACGACTCACTGACTTAAAACAAACCATCTCAAAGTGTTCTTCTTCATGTTGCTTAACAAATCAGCTATTATTATTATTATTATTATTATTACACATGACAAGAAATATACACAATTTGAGAAAAAACAACAGGTAATTTGATTTGGACATATAATTTTAAAGGATCTGGGTTTGTTGCCTTTCATTTGTCGTATCCCCAGTAAACTAGGCTTTTGCCTGTATCTCACTGAGGATATTTAGCATGAAAAAATAAATCGATACTTCTTTCCGATTTTTGATAACACAAAAAAACCCCGTTGCACGCTCTCATCAACCTGACAAACAGTGACACTCAACTACAACTGGAAACATATTGCGAAACTCAACTTCTCACACATTATCACTCCAGAAAGACCAAAAATATTCATCCCACAATATACCGCACACAATCATAAAAATAAAAATCAAAACAAATACAAAACAAAAAAAAAAAAGAAAACAAAAAAGAAAAACACACAGAAACACAAATACAAAAACATCCAAAATTAAAACAACAAGAAGAGACCCACACTCACGAGCTCACATAACTCCTTTCTACTCGTCATTCATCCTGAAAGCCCAAGTACTCAAAATCCTGTCGCAATAACAACCACGCTCCGATCGACCGTCTAAATGGTTTTCCTACCTTTACTTTTATTGAAGTCGGCACGCCATTGTATGTAATGGGAGCCAAATAAGCATATTGCCTTTGGGCAAAAGAGGTTTTAACTCTAGGGATGGTGAACATTTCATTAGTTGCCATGCGTGTCATGTGTGTCTGCTGAGTCTGCATCTTCCCTTCCTCTCGATGGTAGTGCCAGAGAATGGATTTGAGATATAAATTGGCTATGTTCAGGACCTGATACTCTCTAAAAAGCTCCGCCGTGGGATACCGAGCAGGAAGTTTATTGATTATTTTCACAATCAATTTTTGGGAAACCTGTAATATCTGTTTTTGGGTTAAGGTGCATCCCCCCAAACTGATATACCGTAAGCAAGTGCTGACTGACATAAGGCGAAGTATATACTTTTAAGAATATTTTCACTGAGCACATTTCGAATCATACGGAATATGTATCCTAGTTTTTTGATTTTTGCGCTCAAAGTGTTAATATGGACCTCCCAACGAAGGAACTGGTCAACATAAACTCCAAGGTACTTTATACTATCAACCCTTTCCAAGGAAACACAACTACAGTCAGACATGGGTGAACAAGTATTAGTTCATATCTTTTCAGTTCATTATATTTTCTGTCATCCATTGTACGAGGGTGGTCCCAAAAGTACCCAACCTGACGTATAGATGGCGGTTGTTGCTTTAAAAAATGACTATGGTAGAAAGTGCTAAACTTATAAAGCTTAAGTTTCAAGTTTTAAGACGCTAAGTTGTTTAGTATTTGTTTGGCAGCCATCGATATTGAACGCTATCAGTGAAACTCAAGAAAGTGTTGTTTCATCAAGACAATGCACCAGTTCACACATCCGTTATCGCGGTGACCAAAATCAATGAATTAAAGTTCGAATTGCTTCCTCACGCATCCTATTCGCCAGGTTTAGCCCCCTCGGATTATTTTCTTTTTCCAAACTTGAAAAAATGTCTCGGTGGTAAAAGATTTGCCAACAATGAAGAGGTGGAATCTGCGGTTGATGGCTATTTTGAGGCGCTCGACGGTTCTCACTATAAACAGGGTATCGAAGCTATTGAACATCGCTGGGAAAAGTGTGTCGAGCTGAAAGGAGACTATGTTGAGAAATAAAAATATTTTTTCCCAAATTTTTTGTGTTTTCTTTGTTAGGTCGGATACTTTTGGGACTACCCTCGTATTCTTATAAATGTACACGCATTTATACAACATTTATTCGACTTCTTTCAGTTCTTTTCCACAACCATAATTCACTTCCATACATCAAATATGGTACTAGAATATCCTTGTGGACAGTCATCTTAGCAGATTTTGATACCAGTTTTTTTAACACTTCCCTCATCTGGGAAAACAACTACCTTAAAAAACAGAACTCGTCAACTTTCTTTCATCTTACATTCGTCACTTTATATCAGGTACCATACAAATATACTATCTTTATCATATTTTGTTCGTTGCACGATAAGTGGATAGAAAAAAATCTTCATATAAAGTGTCTTTCACTAATTTTTTAAATTCTTGAATAAAACACACAATTTGCTTCGATTTCAAAAAACTTTTTATTGGTCATTGAAGTATAATCTATGACATTTAAACACTAAAAAACAATATCCGCCAAATGTCCACCTCTTGCAGCTCCACAGATGTCCACTGTTTTGTCAAAATTTTCTATGACATTTTGGCATAATTGCGGTTCTAACTTACCGATAACGCGAATAATTTCGTCCTTCAGCTCAGGAATTGATCGGGGGTCATTCTTATAGACCTGGCTTTTCACGTAACCCCAGAGAAAATAGTTCAACGGTGTCAGATCACATGATCTTGGTGGGCAATTAACATCACCGTTTCCGGAAATTACAATACATAAAATAATTCAACAATTTGAACGCGTTATAGTATTATATACGACTCTATTTTTATAAATGTCATATATTACACTTCTCAAATGTCACAAGACCCAGGCAAGTTCGCGACGCCATCTGTGTTTTATCCAAGAATTAAAAAAATCACTCAATTTGAAAGACCCTTTATTTCTATTCAAGCGTAAAATATTTGCCTCCTGAACATTAATTTATCTCATAATGCAAACCTTTTATAATTCTTTTTTTAAATTCAGGTACACTTGATCCAGCCACGTTTTCCTAGGTATATCTCTTACACGCACCTCTTGCAATTTGGACTCATATACTCGCTTAGTCATTCTAACGTCATTCATTCTCTTCGTATGTCTAAACCCCTTTATTTGCTCGTGTATGCCGTCACGGCTTGCTAAAATGCCACGTATACAGCGCGCTCTCTGCGTGTATGAGGTGTCAAATCATCTACAGTGATTACTTACTATGACCACGTATAGGGAACAGTTTATTACAATAGGTATAGATATACAGTGATAATTTTACAATTTTTACACAGTCAATTACACAAATAAAATCATTAATCTAGGTGACGCATACGTCCGACACACAAAGTGTCAATAGTCCGAAGGTAGAGATATTAAAGTTCCAAGATGATCGCAACGTTTAATTTAATAGTCCGAAGGTTTAAGTTGATAGTATGAAGGTAAAGGTTGAAGTAAATAGTCCGAAGGTTTAAGTTAAAAGTCCGAAGGTAAAGGTTTAAGGTCATAATCCGAAGGTTTAAGTTAATAGTTCGAAGGTTTAAGTTAATAGTTCGAAGGTTTAAGTTAATAGTCCGAATGTTAAGGTTTCAGTTAGTAGTCCGAAGGTAAAGATTTAAGTTAATAGTACGAAGGTTTAAGTTAATAGTCCGAATGTTAAGGTTTCAGTTAGTAGTCCGAAGGTAAAGATTTAAGTTAATAGTACGAAGGTTTAAGTTAACAGTCCGAATGTAAAGGTTTAAGTTAATAGTCCGAATGTAAAGGTTTAAGTTAATAGTCCGAATGTAACGGTTTAAGTTAATAGTCCGAATGTAAAGGTTTAAGTTAATAGTCCGAATGTAAAGGTTTAAGTTAAAAGTCCGAAGGTAAAGATTTAAGTTAATAGTACAAAGGTTTAAGTTAATAGTCCAAAGGCTTAAGTTAATAGTCCAAAGGTATAGGTTTAAATTAATAGTCCGAAGGTTTTAGTTTATAGTCCGAAAGTAAAGATATCGAACTTCCAAGATGATCGGAAAGTTTAATTTGTTGCAGGATTTCATTATTTAGAGTTCTTCATACAGCGCATTTTTGCGTTAGTTAACAGCGCTATAAGAATGTATCATAAGTGGCATATAAGTAACAGAACCGTGTTAATGATGACGATGATTATTTTGTGAACCAGAAGGTTGTATTTTCACAATTTATTTCGGAATAAAAATATTTTTTTAGTTTCCATTCTTGGTACTCAAACAAAAAAACGAAGCCTACTTTAAAAGTACGGAATTTTAAACAAAAATTTGTCACGCACATGTCAGTGTGAATGAATTTGGGTGGTCAGGTATAGAAATAACTGTCAACACTAGCGCCAGTGGTCCCAAATGGTTATATTGAGGGGCGACTCACTGGACCGAGCACAAAGGACGACTGGGGGCAGTTGTGACCCACGGTAAACAGTTCACAAAGGATGCACATTTGTCGAGAATAATATATTATGCTTCATAATGCCGCTTTATTTATTGGGTAGGGCGGTACTTTTAGATTCATTTTAAATGGACGACACTTGATGTGCTTAGATGTCCTTTCGCAGTTTTTTTGTCCAAACAAAACGAATATGTTTATATTGAAAATTCAAGCTTTCGGATTAACACGTTTTATTCTAATGTTACCCATATCTGATTGACTATGCTCTTCTTCTCCCTGGCTCCATCCCAACTCATTGTCTGCAAAGACTGTTGTGGTCAGTTCTCCTCGTCCTCAGGTTGTATGCTCTTCTGTCCCGGACTACGTCCCCCAGGCTGTGCCTCTGCATCAGGCTATCTTTTTGCACCACCCATGAATTCTTTGGTCTTCCTCTGGTTGTTATTCGAGGAAGATCCATGGAGATTGCCCGGTTCACAATGTGATCGGGTGCTCTGCGTCCAACGTGCCCATACCAACTCAATCCATTCGCCTCTCCTCCATCTTGCTGTTGATGCCTGTAGCACCTAGGCTTCCACGAATGCGTGAGCTTTTTATTTTGCCTCTTAGGGACACACTGACCATCTTAGCATGCGCATTTCAGCAGTTTCTAGTTGCCTAGAGTAAGAGTTATACGATATCGTCCAGCATTCGGAGCCATAGAGGAGTGCGGGTCTGACAATCGTTTGGTATACTTTTCCTTTTAACTTTACTGGCATTTTCGGATCACATAGAACTCCCGTCATTGATCTAAATTTCATCCTATCAATAAACCTATATTTATTATTATTATTAATTTCATACCGAATATGATTTCGGTTATCTTTTTTTATATCACCCTGAGGATGAAGGGTGAAACGCCTTCGAAACTTTGTATGTGATTGAGAAAGAAGCGAGAAAAAATGGAACGGCAAAAAGTAAAATCCGAATTTCGCTCTTTATCCGCGGGTCATCTGCATAGGGTGTGGGCTGAAAATCATCTGGTGTCCTTGCGGCCGGGCTCGCCCTATATTGGTGGGGTGTATCTCAGCCGGGAGGATGGTATGAGACGAGCCCAGATCCATGGAGATTGCCTGGTGATCGGGTGCTCTGCGTCCAACGTGCCCATACCATTTCAATCCATCCGCCTCTCCTCCATCTTGCTGTTGATGTCTGTAACACCTAGGCTTCCACGAATGCGTGAGCTTTTTATTTTGTCTCTTAGGGACACACCAGCTGGCCATCTTAGCATGCGCATTTCAGCAGTTTCTAGTTGCCTAGAGTAAGAGTTATACATCGTCCAGCATTCGGAGCCATAGAGGAGTGCGGGTCTGACAATCGTTTGGTATACTGATTGGCTACGAGTATGTTGCAAAGCATGTACATGAGACATTTGGAGAAAAATAATCTTCGAAACGTCAGAAATAAAACAGTTTTCGAAACGTCGTCACCATTAGCCAAACTACGCGGTACAACACTTAGAAAAGCCTCATACAACTGATTCGAAGAACCGTAGAAGCCCCAAAGCACATTTGAAATAAAACATTTTTTTTTACATTTTTCTAATTTTAAAGTTAACTCCTCGTGATTTAAGGTTCAAGCCGTGACCGTAACCCGTAACAAAGTTTTGAAGTTCATTATTTAAAGTTAAGTCATGCGAGGAGATCCCGAACTTAATCAGGTTCCTGCAAAGGACGTTCTCCACCAAGCAAAAAGGGTCTCGTTAAGTGGAGATTTCGTTGAAAATTACTTACTATAAAAAAATGACCCTTTCGGTTAACGCGGGGGATGATTCAATTTGTAAGATTAATTATTTAGGTTTGGTTAAATCTAATTTTTGGCTTAAATTTAGTTTCAAGGATGCATACGGGCCGATGATCTTGAGAAACTAATGTTATAAATGACTAAGAATTAAGATTGTTGAGATTAGAGGATAATGAATTTAAAGGAAGAAAAATAGTATAAAAAGTTTGAGGAAGATTCTTGTGAGAATTGAGAGAAGTTAGCTAATTCATTTCATTGAAATATTTATTACAGAAAGGTGTATCACTTTAATCTCGGGTGGGATCAATACCCGCCTAAATAAGACTTAAATTAACAATTTTCATAAGAAAACCAGCGAAATTGTTTTAAACCACTGTAGTAAAAGACTTATAATATGATTGCATTTTGAAAATATCAAACTTTAATAACGTACTTTATTTACAATATTCATTATTTTAATGGAAAATTCATATTTTCTCGTCGTTGCTGAGTCTTATAGTCAAAGGTCTACTCACCATTCCAACATGGATTCAGTTGGAATCAATACCCGCCTAAATGAGACTTAAATTAACAATTTTCATAAGAAAACCAGCGAAATTGTTTTAAACCACTGTAGTAAAAGACTCATAACATGGTTGCGTTTTGAAAATATCAAACTTTAATAACATTACATTTATTTACAATATTCATTATTTTAATGGAAAGTTCATATTTCCTCGTCGTTGCTGAGTTTCATAGTCAAAGGTCTACTCACCATTCCAACATTGATTCAGTTGGAATCAATACCCGCCTAAATGAGACTTAAATGAACAATTTTCATAAGAAAACCAGCGAAATTGTTTTAAACCACTGTAGTAAAAGACTCATAACATGATTGCGTTTTGAAAATATCAAACTTTAATAACATACATTTATTTACAATATTCATTATTTTAATGGAAAGTTCATATTTTCTCGTCGTTGCTGAGTCTTATAGTCAAAGGTCTACTCACCATTCCAACATTGATTCAATTGGAATCAATACCCGCCTAAATGAGACTTAAATTAAAAAATTTCATAAGAAAACCAGCGAAATTGTTTTGAACCACTTTAGTAAAAGACTTATAACATGATTGCATTTTGAAAATATCAAACTTTAATAACATATATTTCTTCACAATATTCATTATTTTAATGGAAAGTTCATATTTTCTCGTCGTTGCTGAGTCTTATAGTCAAAGGTCTGCTCACCATTCTAACATTGATTCAAATAGAATCAATACCCGCCTAAATAAGACTTAAATTAACAATTTTCGTAAGAAAACCAGCGAAATTGTTTTAAACCACTGTAGTAAAAGACTTATAACATGATTGCGTTTTGAAAATATCAAACTTTAAGAACAACATTTGAAATATTTATTTCAGAGAGATGTATCACTATAATCTCGTGTGGGATCAATACCCGCTTAAATGAGACTAAAATTAACAATTTTCATAAGAAAACCAGCGAAATTGTTTTAAACCACTGTAGATAAAGACTTATAATATGATTGCGTTTTGAAAATATCAAACTTTAATAACATACATTTATTTACAATATTCATTATTTTAATAGAAAATTCATATTTTCTAGTCGTTGCTGAGTCTCGTAGTCAAAGGTCTACTCACCATTCCAACATTGATTCAGTTGGAATCAATACCCGCTTAAATGAGACTTAAATGAACAATTTTCATAAGAAAACCAGCGAAATTGTTTTAAACCACTGTAGTAAAAGATTTATAATATGATTGCATTTTGAAAATATCAAACTTTAATAACATACATTTATTTACAATATTCATTATTTTAATGGAAAATTCATATTTTCTCGTCGTTGCTGAGTTTCATAGTCAAAGGTCTACTCACCATTCTAACATTGATTCAGTTGGAATCAATACCCGCCTAAATGAGACTTAAATGAACAATTTTCATAAGAAAACCAGCGAAATTGTTTTAAACCACTGTAGTAAAAGATTTATAATATGATTGCATTTTGAAAATATCAAACTTTAATAACATACATTTATTTACAATATTCATTATTTTAATGGAACGTTCATATTTCCTCGTCGTTGCTGAGTTTCATAGTCAAAGGTCTACTCACCATTCTACATTGATTCAGTTGGAATCAATACCCGCCTAAATGAGACTTAAATTAACAATTTTCATAAGAAAACCAGCGAAATTGTTTTAAACCACTGTAGTAAAAGATTTATAATATGATTGAATTTTGAAAATATCAAACTTTAATAACATATATTTCTTCACAATACTCATTGTTGTAATGGAAAGTTCATATTTCCTCGTCGTCGCTGAGTCTCGTAATCAAAGGTCCCCTCACCATTCCAACGTTAATTTAGTTGAGAAGCAAAGCTGTGCCGAGCATTGTTTGTTTATTTCTTCTTTAACCCTTTCTTCCCTGTGATGTGTAACTAGTACACACTGCTTCTAAAAACTTTAATATCTCTCTAAATATAATAAATACTGGGTTCAGATTTTAATAATTAGCACTTATCGGCCACATCAGAGATATTTTGTGAAAATCGGGAATAAATTCACCAATACAATCAAACGTGTGACGTAGGTATATTCATTCTGAAAAACCGCTATGGGTGAAGAAGCGACGCTATTCACGTCTCACTCTCACTCTACTTCAGTATATGGGAACGCAATAAATAGAATCTCAGTTCACTCGCTTCTCTCGCTTCAGTAGCTTTAGGGCATTCGTTTGAGGTGGTCGCTTCGCCCGTTTCGTAAACGTCGGCCGATGTTTGTTTCATGTTTTCAGCAATTAACTTAAAATTATTATCACTTTTGACTTCAAATTCAATTAATTTAATCGATTGGCTATGAATATTCTTATTTTTTCGATTTTAAATCGCTTATTTTTACATGTATATTGATGTGTATTGAATACACAGCACTGGAACGGGTGGATTTTTAGCACAGAAACGGAAAGGTTAAGTAAGTGGCCGTCGCACACCAGCAAACTCACCGCTCAAACAACTGTACTAGATCCAATTGCACACATGAAGTGAGACGATCGAAACACACCGTTATGTTTAAACCTTTATTTTTTTTTTAAATATATATATATGACCGAAGTTCAGTGCATTATCGCGCGGCCATGCACATTTAAAATATTAGTAAAATGCAGTCCATAGATTAAAAATCAATATTTGGTCCCCAACGCATTACTCTAATGTAATTGTATTGAAAATAAGTCAAATATACGCACTGTGTAACTGAGACACGACCAAATTAATACAATTCTAAAATAAGGAAGAGTCAAACGGTTTTATAATCGGAGAGTATGCATGGCGAGGTGTATCAACGTGGTTGAAATAAAAGTTGTACGCCAAGATATAATAACTTAGAAATATTTTCTGCCTTTCCCTATAGGGGCATGGCGTGATGGCGATGAAACGTTAAACGGTCAACTTAATTACTAAAATTCGTGTCTTTTCCACCCCTTAAAATTGACTACCCTTCATTATATTTAAAATGCGGGTGGTTTGTGGCCAATTTAACGAAATGAAATCGTTAAGTAGGGCAATTATTATATGTACACATACAAAAAAATGCAGAGAAAAATGGTCACTATGTCAAATAACATTATGTTTCAGATTCCATTGCACTTAATATTTTGAGGAAACTAGAGGCAAAGTGTGTTCAAAGTAAATTCATCCTCAAAAAATCACAGAAAAATGAACACTTTGTAAAAAAGAAATATCTCCATTGTATGTTTCGAATCTGTGTCTGAGAGAATAGAAGTTCGCAAAGTGTGTTCAAAGTAAATTTATCCTCAAAAAAATCACAGAAAAATGAACACTTTGTAAAATAGAAATATCTCCATTGTATGTTTCGAATCTGTGTCTGAGAGAATAGAAGTTCGCAAAGTGTGTTCAAAGTAAATTTATCCTCAAAAAATCACAGAAAAATGAACACTTTGTAAAAAAGAAATATCTCCATTGTATGTTTCGAATCTGTGTCTGAGAGAATAGAAGTTCGCAAAGTGTGTTCAAAGTAAATTTATCCTCAAAAAATCACAGAAAAATGAACACTTTGTAAAAAAGAAATATCTCCATTGTATGTTTCGAATCTGTGTCTGAGAGAATAGAAGTTCGCAAAGTGTGTTCAAAGTAAATTTATCCTCAAAAAATCACAGAAAAATGAACACTTTGTAAAAAAGAAATATCTCCATTGTATGTTTCAAATCTGTGTCTGAGAGAATAGAAGTTTGCAGTGTGTTCAAAGTTAATTTATCCTCAAAAAATCACTGAAAAATGAACACTTCGTAAAAAATAAATATCTCCATTGTATGTTTCGAATCTGTGTCTGAGAGAATAGAAGTTCGCAAAGCGTGTTCAAAGTAAATTTATCCTCAAAAAATCACTGAAAAATGAACACTTCGTAAAAAATAAATATCTCCATTGTATGTTTCGAATCTGTGTCTGAGAGAATAGAAGTTCGCAAAGTGTGTTCAAAGTAAATTTATCTTCAAAAAATCACAGAAAAATGAACACTTTGTAAAAAAGAAATATCTCCATTGTATGTTTCGAATCTGTGTCTGAGAGAATAGAAGTTCGCAAAGTGTGTTCAAAGTAAATTTATCCTCAAAAAATCACAGAAAAATGAACACTTTGTAAAAAATAAATATCTCCATTGTATGTTTCGAATCTGTGTCTGAGAGAATAGAAGTTCGCAAAGTGTGTTCAAAGTAAATTTATCCTCAAAAAATCACAGAAAAATGAACACTTTGTAAAAAAGAAATATCTCCATTGTATGTTTCGAATCTGTGTCTGAGAGAATAGAAGTTCGCAAAGTGTGTTCAAAGTAAATTTATCCTCAAAAAATCACAGAAAAATGAACACTTTGTAAAAAAGAAATATCTCCATTGTATGTTTCAAATCTGTGTCTGAGAGAATAGAAGTTTGCAGTGTGTTCAAAGTTAATTTATCCTCAAAAAATCACTGAAAAATGAACACTTCGTAAAAAATAAATATCTCCATTGTATGTTTCGAATCTGTGTCTGAGAGAATAGAAGTTCGCAAAGTGTGTTCAAAGTAAATTTATCCTCAAAAAATCACAGAAAAATGAACACTTTGTAAAAAAGAAATATCTCCATTGTATGTTTCAAATCTGTGTCTGAGAGAATAGAAGTTTGCAGTGTGTTCAAAGTTAATTTATCCTCAAAAAATCACTGAAAAATGAACACTTCGTAAAAAATAAATATCTCCATTGTATGTTTCGAATCTGTGTCTGAGAGAATAGAAGTTCGCAAAGCGTGTTCAAAGTAAATTTATCCTCAAAAAATCACTGAAAAATGAACACTTCGTAAAAAATAAATATCTCCATTGTATGTTTCGAATCTGTGTCTGAGAGAATAGAAGTTCGCAAAGTGTGTTCAAAGTAAATTTATCTTCAAAAAATCACAGAAAAATGAACACTTTGTAAAAAAGAAATATCTTTCGAGTCTGTGTGATCCAATAGGGTGGGGTTTCATAATAATAAAAATAAAATGATAATTTATATAGCACTGTTTAGAGAGTTATATCTCCTTAAGAGCGCTTTAACTTAGGATTTGAACCCACTCATACATTTTGATAAGACATCACAAAACAATTGTCTTTCAGCGCTTCCTAAAGCTGCGCACACCACCCATATTCATTTTTATATTACTGCTTAATTATTTCCGTGTGATGGGCTGTGGTTTGTATGTGCGAATATAATTTTCCATATGTAATTTTATTTTTATAAAATTTGGACTCCTTGAGGCTTTTCTCTTTTTTTTTCGTTGTTAACAGTTAACCTGATGTAACGGTATAACCCTACCGGTTTCAAGGTTTTTATCTCATCATCAGGGAAGAATAAACAAGTCTTGTTTGTGCTTCTGTTACATAAAGTGAAATTAACAGTATTTGACTAAATAAATTACAATGTCTTTAAACCTTCACAGTGTTAATGCCTTAACTATAGATAATATATCAATTTTATTTAATTATACACTTTTATTGCAAATACGTTCTGGCGGGCTTATTGCCAGGCGGAAATCTCTTTCAACCAACCAGACAAGCAATTTACATCGTCGCTAAAAAAACATTCAAATTACAATCCATCCCCACGAAATCTATGAACATATGTTATAACATGAGCATAAACCCATAAACTCCACAAAAATGGACAATCACCCGAACATTCCTTTTCATATAAAGTGGGATATCATCAATCGAAGGAAAATGAAGAGATGGCGGAGAGGAAAGTCTATATCTTAGTATAAGATATATGGGTGGCATGTACAGTTTTAGGAAGCACTTAAAGACAACACTTTTTGGGAGGGTTTATCAAAATTTGTGACGTTATGCGAACAGAACACTACCTACACCTTAGTCAAAATTTACGTGTGTGCTTGCATATTTAATTTACTATATGTGTTGTTTGAATTGTTTAATTGTGACTGTATTTTTTTTATTTGGTTTTAATGTGTTGGTCTGCCTCAAAGTGTAAGAGATATGGGTGGCGTGATCACCTTAGGAAGCACTCGAAAACAACCTTTTTTGGGAGGTCTTGATCAAATTTGAGGTTTTATCTATATTTATTTATTTTCTTAGGCGTCAGTATTATCAACAATTGACGAAGCAAGACTGAGGGAAAAAGAAAAAAACTGGAATGGCAAAGCTGGAAAAGATATGAAAGAGCAATCACCAGAACCAAAATGCGCCAAATTAAGTCTCTCGTCTTCGCAATATCCATGTACGGCGCAAATACTTGCGCTCAGAGAGGAAATGAGAGACGTAGAATAGATGCATTTGAAATGTGGTGCTGAAGAAGGTAGACATGGTCTTGCCTGTGTGAAATCTCCAAAATACCCCAATCATTTGAAAAAGAGAGTATTTGATTCCTGCATCTTACCGATCCTCACATATGGAATCGAGACCTCTGTCCTAACAAAGCGAATAACGCAAAGACTACTAGTGACACAGAGAGCCATGGAGAGGAGGCTGCTGGGAGTTTCACTGCGAGATAGAAAGACCAACAAATGGATAAGAGAGAGAACCAAAGCAGCCCCCTTAAAATGGAGCTGGGCAGGACATATTGCCAGATGCTCTGACTCTCGATGGACGAAAAAGGTCCTGGAATGGCAGCCTAGAACGGGCAGGAGAGGTGTGGGAGACCACAGGCTAGATGGTCGGACGATATAAGACGGGCCGCAGGGGGGAAGTGGATGCAGTATGCCCGAGATAGGGAGTTGTGGAAGATCGAAGGGGAGGCCTATATCCAGGGATGGATCCAGAACGTCTGAAGAAGAAGAAGAAGTTAAAGGAGGATGTTACTAATTCCATGGACAGCAAGGTGAACTAACGTCTGAATTGTCGAAGAGCTGATAATCACCGATAGGTTGTCGACAATTGTCACATTGCTTATTGTCCATGAGACAGTTTGACAATGCTTGTGGTTACTGGAGGGTCGGAGACGATCGTATAACACTGGCATTTTTTTTCTTTTTGAACGACTAGTGATAGGCAACATTCTCTTGCTATCACTATGACCGTAGTGATAGGTTGCCTATCACTATGACCGTAGTGATAGGCAACATTCCCCCTAATTTCCCATCAACTTATATGTGTTAGAAAAAAAGAGGGAATTATGCCAATATGCATTTTCATGCATATATAAAACGTAGTAGTAGTCAACATAATGCACCACGAAATCATAAACTACATTTTTCAAATATGTAGGTTATACTACCTTGATCAAAATGTTTTAGGACCGGCCACCGTGTGGCACTGTCAGTCACCCGATTGGAATTCTTTTTTTTTTTGTTAGGTTACCACATCTATCATTTGCACTTCCCTCTAAATTTCAGCGTCATAGCTTGACATTTGTAAAAGTTACGCTGTACTGAGTACATCTACCTTTGTGCGTGTTTTCGATTTTTTACAAGTTTGAAAATAGCATCATTTGTGCATCAACGAGTTTGCATTAAATTTTGTGTGAAAAACGGATTTAACGGTCCGCAGACCTTGGAAATGTTGGAGAAGTGTTTTTTGGTCGCAGGTCGGTCGAGGACGACGAACGCTGTGGCAGTCGAAAAGTGATTTGGGCCTCAGATGTGTCGCTGGAAAACTGGTGCCGAAATACCTCAATTTCATGCAAAAAAAGAACCGCGTTGAAATCGCGAAATACATGATTTCCATGAGTTTTTGACCAAAAACAACACGAATAATATCCAGCAGCCTTTAAATTCACCTGATCTGGCTCCCTGCGACTTTTTCCTGTTCAACCGACTTAAAAAACCGCTTCGCGGAACGCATTACATCAACCGAGAGGATGTCATGAAAAAATCGAAGACGGCTCTGATGGACATACTGAAAATTGAGTACCAGCGGTGTTTCGAGGATTGGATCAAGCGCTGGCGTAAGTGCGTTGCAGTCGATGGGGAGTACTTTGAAGGGGACCATATCGATTTTGATGAATAAATTTGTATTTTCGATTTTATGAATAAAGTCCTAAAACTTTTCGATCAAGGTAGTATATAAAAAAAATCTATTCAAGCAAAAAATTTAAAACAGTAATAAAATAATACGAATATCTTTGAACAAGGGATAATTCACGAAGTCCATTTTCTAAATACGTAACATAATACGAGTAGATACGGTTTTTCCATGTTCCGCACACATCTCAAAGAAAGGAACCTGAGAACCCATCATAAAATATCAAATTAAATATAAAATTGCGCAAAACAAAATATGGTTACATGTTCCTTTCTTTGAGATGTGTGCGGAAGATGGAAACATGTGTGTGGACAATTTTTAACAGATGTGCGGCCGCACACGCGCACACCTTAGAGGGAACGTTGGTCATAGGTATTATACCCTCGAAGAATAGGCGGAAAAAAATGCCTGCGTCGTTCGAGGGGAGCACTTCAAAGACAAAATATGAAATACCTGTTGTAAGACGACTTCGAAAGAAGACATACAAAAAGGTGGAAGGAAGGCTGATAATCATTATCTCAAGAGAGGCAGTTTCGATAATAACATACCACAGTTCTAACTTAAGAAAAATAAGTGAAATAAATGAGGCCTTTTTTAGCAAGTGCCTTCTTCCTTTACAATAAATCAATTCCTAAATGCAATGCCACTTGTAAGTGCATTCGCTTCACTGCACTCAAATATCTAGTGTATTAGGAAGCAGTCTTATTTGAAAAGGGGCTTTATATGTTAGGCAGGGGTGAAGTGGGGAATTTTAGAAAATTACAACATTGTTTTATATTTAGCTAGCGATAGGAAACAAAGTCGACGAGGCAATAAAATATATAAACTCAAACAGTATTAAAATATCGACCGGGGAGATATTATGAGACGGGCCTAGACCTTTAGATAGCTTCTCTCTTAAATGTATTAGATTTTCTGCTATTTATTTTGAGATATACGAGTAAATGTGATTTTGTAATGTATTTATCATAAATATGTACATGCTATGTTACACTACCCGGTGGTAAGTAATACATATCGGGCTTAAGAAAGAGACTGTCGGCCATAATCGGCTAACTTCGGCTTTGTAGAGCATTGTCTCTGTCATTCAAACACGTGTTCAATCGCGAAACTGTTAGCGCATCGTGCGACAGAGACGACGCTCTACAAAGCCGAAGTTAGTCGATTATGGCCGACAGTCTCTTTCTTAAGCCCGATGTGTATTACTTTCCGCCGAGTACTTGTACATACTATGTTGCTATCAATAAACCTATATTTATATATTATTTATAGTTTAGGCATTAACACTGTGGAGGTTTAAAGTTATTGTAATTTGTTTTATCAAACACTGTTTATTCCACTCTTTGTAATGGTATAACCCTACCGGTTTCAAGGTGCACACCTCATTATCGGGGGATCACAAACAATACTGAATTCTGTTCGAACTGGTACCGACATACACACTTCTAACGTTAGAAGTGTGTAGGTCTTTGGTAGGTCTGCTTTCATCGTTGGTGGCAAAGATTCGTTACGAGATTAACACTTGCCACCCTGTGATGGATAGCGAGTGACCAGGACTTATATTTTATTTTATTATTTGACGTTTTAATACATAATAAAATTATTTTTATAGCTAATTACACAAAATAACCTAGCAGATTTTGCATAATTTTAATTTTAAACATACATTTTTTACTGGACGCTTAGCGTCCAGCACCGTGGCTGGCGGAATTGTTTAGCACAGTAAGGCAAGTGTTAAAAAAATCGCGATCTGTCGATAAGTAAAACTGTAAATATTTATTGAAAAATTGTACGCTATTTGTTTTAGTGTATAGCAACAAAAAGATTGTGCAAAAGTACAATAAATAAGAAAAAAATAATTATGTTATTAAAAAATATATTTCCTCAATACGACCCTGAATGGACGCACCCTGGTCTAAAAAAGGGACACGACATGCGGAGAAATATAAACGGAAGAGAATAGATGAAATTGGTGCAAATAAGGATGCATTGTGAACATGATGGACGGGCGTTGCTAATTTAAGAAGCCTCACTGCTGAACAGTGCCTGGCATGTTATATGCTAGAAGCGGAAGTTAGTGTTTAAGTACCAACTTTGATTGGTTGGATTGAAACTCGTTATAACAAAGAAAAAAAATCTCGAATAATTATTGTACAAATGAATGCATGCACTTAGAAGAATATAGTACATGCAATGGGGTGACAATGTATGACCAAATACGAAATAAAGGGATCAATTACAATAGTTTGAGGTAAAGGGGAGAAACATGAATGTAGAACAGTAATGAAAAATGTCGAATAAATGCTGTAAAAATGCGTGCATTTAGAAGAATACGTGGGGGGACAATGTATGACAAAATACGAAATAAAAGGATGAGAGATGAATTAATTTGAGGTATAGGGGTGAAACGTGAACGTGGAACAATAATGGAAAGAGACGAATAAATGTTGTAGAAATGTGTGCACTTAGAATACTTGGGGTGACAATGTATGACAAAATATGAAATAAAAGGATGAGGGATGAATTAATTTGAGGTATAGGGGTGAAACGTGAAAGTGGAATAAGAATGAAAAGAGCCAAATAAATGTTGTAGAAATGTGTGCAATTAGAAGAATACATGGGGGGACAATGTATGACAAAATACGAAATAAAGGGATGAATTAATTGGAGGTATAGGGGTGAAACGTGAAAGTGGAATAAGAATGAACTGTATAAATGTGTGCACTTAGAAGAATACATGGGGTGACAATGTATGACAAAATACGAAATGAAGATATTAGGTATGCATGTGAACTTAAGACTTATGTAAAGAGTGAGATGAAGAGGAACGCTCTGAAACGGTTTGGACATGTGGAACGAATGAGTCAAGAAATAGTAACAAAACAAATAAACAATGCAATTGTAAGTAGACGTCGTAGAAAAGGATCAAAAACATAAAGTGGATGATATTTGATATAGGATGAGAAATGAAAGAAATAACGACCTCACGCTAAGAAGGTAGTGTCCCAAAAAACCAAAAAAAATAATCTTGTAGGATAGAGCCACGGGTAGGAACCGCATTCCACAATTAGACGAATCTCAAAAAAATCTCTAGTCTTTCTGAGCGTTGTATTAATACAATACAATAAAAAAAACAACAATGACGGAGCACATCTCATTGCATTAAAAATACCCTTTAAAAGGTGATCTGAATAATCTGTCTGAGATAATATTAAACATTAAACGTGGATCCAAAATATTTCATTAAATTGAATTATGCATTTTGTGGAAATTTTCCACATAACTTCCACGAAATAATCTACATTCTTCTTCGTCCAAAAGTTACACTGGAAGTTTTCAATAAACTATGTCTGTAACTACAAAGGACGACACATCGACAAACTTGGTGATTGCGCCTGAGGCGAGATTGAAGAAATCTCACAAACGAAACCGCAGAAATGCGATTCGGTCTCCTTGTAAGGTCTTGGATTGGGCTTACCTCAGGGCTGCCATAAAGGGCTCACCGCCTCTCATAATGAATAGACTACCTCAAAATATGTTTTAAAGCTTTCGCGGTTCTTCGTAACATTTGCATAAGTTTTTTGTGGAGTGTTCTAACATGTGGTTTTGTGGATGTTTCGAAAACGTTGCTGTTTTCATTTTCAGGGTTTGTTCTTAGCCCATTTCGTCATAATTGGATATACACTAGAAATCGCTGGTTTACAGCGAAACGTTAACCGCAACGTGAACGTATATGCCCGTCTCGGTGAGCGACCGTAAAGTAAACGCATGATTAATTTTCAATACGAAAGAACGGTCGCACGGCTTCTTTGTTGTTAATTTTCATTAAGTTGTCGCTTATATAGACATTATATACAGCAACAAGAAAGGTATATTATATACAACTCTTATGGAGACATTATATACAGCAACAAGAAAGGTACATTATATACAAAGCTTATAGGGACATTATATATAGCAACAAGAAAGATACATTATATAAAAAGCTTATGGAGACATTATATACAGCAACAAGAAAGGTACATTATATACAAAGCTTATAGAGACATTATATACAGCAACAAGAAAGGTACATTATATACAAAGCATATGGAGACATTATATACAGCAAAAAGAAAGGTACATTCTATACAAAGCTTATAGAGACATTATATACAGCAACAAGAAAGGCACATTATATACAAAGCTTATAGAGACATTATATACAGCAACAAGAAAGGTACATTATATATTATACAAAGCTTATAGAGACATTATATACAGCAACAAGAAAGGTACATTCTATACAAAGCTTATGGAGACATTATATACAGCAACAAGAAAGGTACATTATATACAAAGCTTATAGAGACATTATATACAGCAACAAGAAAGGTACATTATGTACAAAGCTTATAGAGACATTATATACAGCAACAAGAAAGGTACATTATATACAAAGCATATGGAGACATTATATACAGCAAAAAGAAAGGTACATTATATACAAAGCTTATAGAGACATTATATACAGCAACAAGAAAGGCACATTATATACAAAGCTTATAGAGACATTATATACAGCAACAAGAAAGGTACATTCTATACAAAGCTTATGGAGACATTATATACAGCAACAAGAAAGGTACATTATATACAAAGCTTATAGAGACATTATATACAGCAACAAGAAAGGTACATTATGTACAAAGCTTATAGAGACATTATATACAGCAACAAGAAAGGTACATTATATACAAAGCATATGGAGACATTATATACAGCAAAAAGAAAGGTACATTCTATACAAAGCTTATAGAGACATTATATACAGCAACAAGAAAGGTACATTCTATACAAAGCTTATGGAGACATTATATACAGCAACAAGAAAGGTACATTATATACAAAGCTTATAGAGACATTATATACAGCAACAAGAAAGGTACATTATGTACAAAGCTTATAGAGACATTATATACAGCAACAAGAAAGGTACATTCTATACAAAGCTTATGGAGACATTATATACAGCAACAAGAAAGGTACATTATATACAAAGCTTATAGAGACATTATATACATCAACAAGGAAGTTACATTATATACAAAGCTTATAGTGACATTATATACAGCAACAAGAAAGGTACATTATATACAAAGCTTATAGAGACATTATATACAGCAACAAGAAAGGAACGTTACATACGAGTATAAAGCTTATTGATCCATTATACATCGCAGTAACAAAGAAAAATTAAATACAAAGCTTAAAGATACATTATATACAGCAACAGTAAAGTAAAAAGTAATGAACAAGAAATGTTAATTTAGCCGAAACGGCTAACTTCGATTACTAAGAAAGCTCTAAATACTTTCTTTAAAAAATGTTGAAGATGTCAGTATTCGAGATCTCATTCAAAAGGTACAGCCTGTGATACAGAGTAAGAGCAAACAAGAAATATAAATTAAATACAAAGTTAAATGATAAATATATACAGCAAAAAGAAATATATATTACATGCAAAGTTAAAAGAGAAATTATATACAGCAACAAGAAAGACAAATCACATACAACGCTTAAAAATACATTATCATAATATATTAGGTATTAACAAAAGTTGTGTCCGTTTTTTTTTTCAATTTAAAAATGAGCGCCAAAAGTAAAACAAAATGGTAAAGATTATACGTCATTCGAAAGAAAAATTTCTGCTCTACAAGATATTGTGTTTGCTTTTACGTTACATATATTATTTTATTTGGTTACACGCCTTCAAAATGGAATGTCAAGTAGACGAAAGTGAGCATTTTCGACACCTCCTTCTGTTCGCGTTCAATCGATGGAATAAAGCTGACAAAGCTGCTCGCGATATTTGCGAAGTGTACGGTGGAGATGCTATGAATGAAAAGACAGCTCGCCGATGGTTTTACGTTACAAAGACGATAATTTCGACCTGTGAGACATGGAGCGTTTCGGACGACCAGTGGACTTCGATGAGGACTGCTTAAACCATATTATTCATGAAAATCCCCTTCAAACCACCGTAGAATTGGCTGAGCAGATGAATTGTAGTCACATGACTATACCGCCATCTTAAATCAATGGGAAAAGTCCAAAAGTTCGGCTCGGACAACCCGTGATACAAAAGAGGAATCGCACTTGGCAGGTTAGTTTACTTATTTATAGCCTAAATAGGTCAATATTTTTGTCACTGTTCCACTTTTTGTAACGGTATAACCCTACCGGTGTCACATTATCACCAGGGGAGCACACACAAGTCTTGTTTGTGAATTCTTTAAATTATTCATGAATTCATAATAATTTAAATAATTTTTTACGACCAAATAACTTCCTTTACGTATTATTTATTACAAGGAACACCACAATCCGAGAGGTCTGTGAGTTTCAAGATGTGGTCAAATGGGGACGACAGCGTCGACGCTATGTATGGAATTCATTATCTGTACATGACTGGTACCAACATGTACAGATAATGAATTCGATACACAGCTCTGCATGGGGTGCCGGATGGACGGCGTCCACCAGGGAGACCCCCGAAACGATGGAGAGATAGCTGGAGCTCAGCATCACAGGAGGACAATCCTGCAGTAACAGACTCTTTAGAGTCTATAGAAAGTTTAAGAAGAAGACATATTATTTATTATATAATTGAAGTTTAAAGACATTGTAATTTGTTTTATCAAACACTGTTTATTTCACGTGTATGTTATGTATTGTGCACCTGTATCCACTTGTTATTTTATCAAACATTGTTTATTCCACTTCTTGTTTATGCTCCCCTGATGATGAGGTTAAAACCTTGAAACCGGTAGGGTTATACCGTTACAAAAAAGTGGAATAAACAGTTTTTGATAAAACAAATACTTATATTATTTGCAAATTTGTGTTTGAAACTTACATTTGACTACGAAAAATTACTTCATGTAATGGAACGGTTGATAATTAAAATAACCCTAACTTAGACAATTGTTTCAATTAAAATTTGTGTTTGAAATTTACATTTGAATACGAAAAAAAATTAGTTCATGTAATGGAACGGTTAATAATTAAAATAACCCTAACTTTGATAATTGTTTCAATTAAAATTTGTGTTTGAAACTTACATTTGATTACGAAAAATTAGTTCATGTAATGGAACGGTTAATAATTAAAATAACCCTTACTTTGACAATTGTTTCAATTAAAATTTGTGTTTGAAATTTACATTTGAATACGAAAAAAAATTAGTTCATGTAATGGAACGGTTAATAATTAAAATAACCCTAACTTTGATAATTGTTTCAATTAAAGTTTGCGTTAGAAACTTACATTTGATTACGAAAAATTAGTTCATGTAATGGAACGGTTAATAATTAAAATAACCCTTACTTTGACAATTGTTTCAATTAAAATTTGTGTTTGAAATTTACATTTGAATACGAAAAAAAATTAGTTCATGTAATGGAACGGTTAATAATTAAAATAACCCTAACTTTGATAATTGTTTCAATTAAAATTTGTGTTTGAAACTTACATTTGATTACGAAAAATTAGTTCATGTAATGGAACGGTTAATAATTAAAATAACCCTTACTTTGACAATTGTTTCAATTAAAATTTGTGTTTGAAATTTACATTTGAATACGAAAAAAAATTAGTTCATGTAATGGAACGGTTAATAATTAAAATAATCCTAACTTTGATAATTGTTTCAATTAAAGTTTGCGTTAGAAACTTACATTTGATTACGAAAAATTAGTTAATGTAATGGAACGGTTGATAATTAAAATAGCCCTTACTTTGACAAGTGTTTCAATTAAAATTTAAACAAGTGAAAAGTTAACAATTCATTTATTTATTGAAAAGTTAGCAATTATTTATTATAAAATTGAATAAACGTGATTCAGTACATTACTTTTATTTATTCGACGTAAAACATTTCCAGTCTTCGTACTTTTGGGTTTTATTCATTTCAGAAATAAGGCCTTTAACACAAAAGTTATATTTAGTTTAATTAACTTCTTTTTTTCCGTTAAATCAAAAAACTTTTTAAATTTTGAACTTTCGTAAGTTTGTCCACTTTCAAAACAGCCTCCTCATCAAATCTCGACTTTTAATTAGATTCTTATCTAATGAAGGTGAGATAAAAACTGTAAGAATTTGAACACGTTAATTCCGCTATTTATAAAGAATGTTCACAGAAGATGGAAATATATAAGTCCGTTTAAACCTTCTTTGAACCTAAATAAATGGCTTTTGAAGATTTGAACACGTTCATTCTGCTATTTATAAAGAATGGTCACAGATGACGGAACGATGGAAAGATATAAGTCCGTTTAAACCATCTTTGAACCTAAATAAATGGCTTTTGAAGATTTGAAGACGTTCATTCTGCTATTTATAAAGAATGTTCGCATATGACGGAGCGATGGAAAGATATAAGTCCGTTTAAACCATCTTTGAACCTAAATAAATGGCTTTTGAAGATTTGAAGACGTTCATTCTGCTATTTATAAAGAATGTTCACATATGACGGAGCGATGGAAAGATATAAGTCCATTTAAACCTTCTTTGAACCTAAATAAATGGCTTTTGAAGATTTGAAGACGTTCATTCTGCTATTTATAAAGAATGTTCACAGATGACGGAACGATGGAAAGATATAAGTCCGTTTAAACCTTCTTTGAACCTAAATAAATGGCATTTAAGATTTTTTGAACTCGAGTATTGCCATAAATGTGCACATATTTTAACGATTGTTGAACCAACTGTCCAACCAAATACAAACTTTTATCTTGTTAAGGATGAAGGTGAGATTCTTCTTCTTCCTAGTGTCATGTCAGGTCCTCCAAACGTTGCCTATCACCTAAGAGTAGACATCCTTGTCCCCGGCAGCCCGAAAAAGATCCCCAACGCTCCTTATACCAGTCCAATCACGTATATTGCGGAGCCAGGAGATTTGCCTCCAGCAAACACCTCTTCGACCCTCTATTTTGCCTTGGATGATCAGGTGCAGTAATTTGTACTTTGCTGCTCCAAGTACATGACCCAAATAGGACATCTTTCGGATTATAATATTAGTCAGCAACTCTCTATCAACTTTGTCTCTTTGAAGAACCCTCATGTTGCTGACCATATCCGTCCACGATATCCGTAGCATTCTCCGGTGTATCCACATTTCGAATGCTTCCAGTCGGTTCATACTACCAACTTTTAGGGTCCATGATTCCACTCCACGCAATAACACTGACCGAACGTAGCATTTGACTAACCGTTGTCGAAGTTTCAAGTTTAGATTATCATCGCAGAATACGCTTCTCATTTTATTAAAAGTCGCACGAGATGATTCAATTCTGCACTTGACTCAGGTTTCTGGGTCGAGGTCTTCCAATAGGATGCTTCAGAGGTATTAATATTTTTTGAAGTAGAGATAATAGCAGAAAAATAATCCTCTATTTGGAAAGTACAGGTATGTTCATAGATAACGGAAAGGTAAAAAGAGGCCGACCTCCTTGAACCCAAATAAATCGGATTATAAATCGATTTACATGGACTTTTTCGATTTATCGACATATTCAATTTATATAAGTTTAATTGTCAAACATTTGTTTTTACATGCATCGGGCTTTTTTCTTATTGGGGAAGGTAGAGAGAATATAGCACCAGATTTTCCTATTTCAACACCCCTTTTTAACCTCTTCCAAATCCATACAGGTCCTAGTCTTTCTCTTACTTTTTACATTTAATTCTTTCAAAATATGATTCACTTGTAATATTTACCAATAAAGTGGTTCCCAACATGTCAGGATAGTCGACTCTTATTAAAACATTTTTATATTAATTTTAAACAATGGATTGTAAAATATTTTGCTATATAAGCTAATAAGTACTGTACTCAATGTATTGAGTACAGTTCCATAATGCTTTTGTAGAGGGAAACAGGCCTGTCACTTTAATTTATGCTATACATAAATGCTATAATGTTGTTTTCCTGTTAGGGTAGGCAAAGAATACAGAACTCCATACTTCCTTAACTCGACACACATCCTTAGCCTCTTCCACATCCATACACCTTCTCATACAATTTCTCCAATTTCTCTGACTTTCTATTTATATTTCCTTCTTTCAGAATACCATTTATTTAATCATTTGAGTGATTGTGTAGAATTTTGAATTGTGTAGAAAGCATAATGTGTTCAAATGTAGTTCTAGAATATAAATACCAAATCGCACTGGACTTCCGTGCGGAAGGTCTACTCTCCACAAATGACACAGGCATTTTTTCCGTCTAGTATTCGAGGGTATAAGAATACCTATGACTTGGGTCATATATATATTTTCAAAAAAAAAAAAATAATGACAGTAAATTATTTTGTGTTTCCACTATTTACATTAACCCCCACTTAACGTACAGTACCCGGCGGTAAGTAATACACATCGTTCGTAGAGCTTCATCTCTGTCGCACGATACGCTAACAGTCCGGTCCGGTAACGACTGACAAATTGCGACGGAACACGTGTATTAATGACAGAGACGACGCTCTACAAACGATGTGTATTACTTACCGCCGGGAACTGTACCTTTAATTTCGATCGGGCTTATCCCTTAATTTAAATAAAGTTGATAACTGCGTAATTTTCAGTTTTTAACATTTCAGAATATAACGAAACAACACGCCTTCTATCGGCACTAGTTTTTACATATCTGATAGTAGATTAATCAAATTTAACATATACTGTAATATCGCCTGACCACGCGTTGGGTATTTTCAACGTATTTATCCATACAAGCTTTAAGTTTTGAACCTAAATGGTACATTGAATAGTTAAGTGGTCCGCCCTCAAATTGAGCGCCTATGCGTGGTGCGTTAGTCGCATACAATAAAGCAACGTCCCTGACTTTAAGATGTTCCCAAGGGATGGAACAAGCACAATGCAGAACAGTTTGGCATTCCTTCAGGGATTATCTTGGGCAGAAGGGATTGCTGTCAGGAATCGGGACAAAGCTAATTGTGTGGTGTTCAAAGAAGAAATTGGATATATTTTGAGATGTTTTTTTTTGTGTCGACAGCCATCCACGTAGTGCTTTTGATGTAGTTTTTCGACAATACAGTTTTTTTTTGGTATATTTCTATCTTTTTTTCAAATGATGAAGAGTTTGGAGGTTTATTGTTTTCAATATAATGTTTTCATGTAAGGTACATGAAGTGAATGGCTGCGCGCTAACGCACTGGACTTCCATGCGGAAGGTCGTCGGTTGGAACCCCGCGCTGTGATACTCTCTACGAATGATACAGACATTTGTTAACGCCTAGTATTCGGAGTTATAAGGATACCTATGACTACGGTCATATCTATCATATCCTTAGGATGCTTAGAGCTATGTTGCGAGTTAGGCGACATATCCTAGCGAACCAACGTACCGCATACTATCGCAGTGGCCACACTGCACGCTTCGTGCCACGTTGCATGACGATTAGTCATCGAGTGAATCTCCTAGCGAGCAGACGTGTTGGTTAATTTACAAGATGGCGGAAGTTTTAGTGAGAGCTCTGTATAAAAGGGAGCCTTTGTGGAACCCATCGAGCAAATTATACAAAAATGTACCTGTAATAAAATCACTTTGGAATGAAGTTGCACAGGAAGTAAATAAAGATAAGGTAAGTTGTAATGAAATTGTTTAGTTTTGAGAGTGACATCGTGTGTTGACTCAACCGCTCCCAACTGTCAAATGAATTTGTACGTAGCACTTTGGTGTGGCCAGTAATGAAGTCACCTAGTATATGAGTCACGTAAAATCTAGCTTAGCACCTAACGAAGCATTTTGGTGTGGCCTCGGCTTAACCGCGCGGCCATGCCCCTCACATAAAGTGGAATAAACAGTATATCATATGAATAAACAAATAACAATGAATTAAATATTAGTTTATTTGTAGCTCAGTGTAATCTAGCCCGAAACATCCGGAGTAGAAGACAGACATCTAAATATTTAAACCACAGAGGTCATACAAGAAACTACGTTTCAAATAAATTTTCACGCATGGCAACTAATGAAATGTTCACCATCCCTAGAGTTAAAACCTCTTTTGCCCAAAGGCAATATGCTTATTTGGCTCCCATTACATACAATGGCGTGCCGACTTCAATAAAGGTAAAGGTAGGAAAACCATTTAGACAGTCGATCGGAGCGTGGTTGTTATTGCGACAGGATTTTGAGTACTTGAGCTTTCAGGATGAATGACGAGTGGAAAAGATTTTTGTGAGCTCGTGAGTGTGGGTTTCTTCTTGTTGTTTTAATTTTGGTTGTTTTTGTATTTGTGTGTCTGTGTATTTTATGTTTTTATTAAAATTTTTATTCTTATGATTGTTTGCGATATATTGTGGGATGAATATTTTTGGTCTTTCTGGAGTGATAATGTGTGAGGAGTTGAATTTCGCAATATGTTTCCAGTTGTAATTGAGTGTCACTGTTTGTCAGGTTGATGAGAGCGTGCAACGGGGTTTTGTTTTTGTGTAATCAAAAATCGGAAAGAAGTATCGATTTATTTTTTCATGCTAAATATCCTCAGTGAGATACAGGCGTGCCGAATTCAATAAAGATAAAGGAAGGAAAACCATTTAGACAGTCGATCGGAGCGTGGTTGTTATTGCGACAGGATTTTGAAACTTGGGCTTTCAGGATGAATGACGCGTGGTAAAGATTTGTGTGGGCTCTTGAATGTGGGTTTCTTCTTGTTGTTTTGATTTTTGTTGTTTTGTACTTGTGTTTCTGTATATTTTTATTCTTATGATTGTGTGTAGTACTCGTATATTATGGGATAAATATTTTTGGTTTTGCTTTTGTTTTTATTCTTATGTTTGTGTCCGGTATATTATGGGTTGAACAAGTTTAGTCTTTCTGGAGTGATGATGTGTGAGAAGTTTGATTCCGCATGACGTTTCCAGTTGTAATTAAGTGTCACTGTTTGTCAGGTTGATAAGAACGTGCAACGGGGTTTTGTTTTTGTGTAATAAAAAATCGGAAAGAAGTATCGATTTATTTTTTCATGCTAAATATCCTCAGTGAGATACAGGCAAAAGCCTAGTTTACTGGGGATACGACAAATGAAAGGCAATGTGGGAACCACGGTCGTCGCTGAATATTGTCAACACATACGGTCAACGACCGACGAAACGACCTTTGGATATGTCCAAAGGTCACATACCAAAACATTGACGCGGCCGGACATCGCACCGTTTCCGTAAACAAATTGTTTACCCACAATACTATTTACGATACATTCCACAGTAGAAAGAGAACGCATCACGCTGTCTCGTCGATCCCGCAAACAAATTGTTTACCCACAATACTATTTGCGATGTCTGCAATACTGCAATCGACCATTTCGGCACGCACAGAAGCGAGATAAAAATATATCGCGGGCGCACTCCCGCGCCCATTCTGAAATATATAAATACCCACTTACCGATAAATAAAACAATTCATTCTCTCTCTCCTTCCGCATTGCTAATTGACGTATTTTATTTATTTACCAACAACTACTATCATCATCTCTTTAGACAAGAAGTATTTCGCTAAAGCAACAAACCCAGATCCATTAAAATTGTATGTCCGAATCAAATTACCTGTTGTTTTATCGCAAATTGTGTATATTTCTTGTCACGTGTAATAATAAATAAATAAATAAATAAAATACATTTTAAGGGACACGTCAAATCAATTAATGGGTCGATACCAGATGACTACCAGTTTTCAGTAATTTCAAAGGTATCTCGGCAATCCATTAACATTTAACGACTATTTGAACGTATGCCCCATCACCCATATCTATGCCTGGCCCACTCTGGACCTAAGCCGTTCCCGCGCTAAATCAACTGAGACATTAATGTTTATATCACAGATAAAGCTAAAAGGTAAGGCACAGAAGAGGCATTTAACTGCTCAGTTTGTTTGCTTCTATTAACTTAAAACTGTTAATTTAACCGATGGTTATGTTTTGTAAGGCACTTGTTGGGTTAAGCAATGTTAATAAACTGTCGAAGAATGTTTAAAGGGACGTACAAGTTAACTGATTTGCATTCAAATATTAATCGATATTAATTAATTTATAAACACATACAAGCAGAAATTAGAATAAAGGGTCTAGCCACATCGGTGATATCGTGATACATCGATTGTTAAGTCACAAATTTGATACCGTTCCGTAGATTTCTTTTGAACTAATCTCATCACTATTGCCTGATCCCGTGAATTAATGTGATATACTAGATTTGTACGTTGAGTCTCGAAATAATTCAGTCTAGCCACATCGGTGATATCGTGATACATTAATTGTTAAGTTACAAATTTGATACCGTTCCGTAGATTGCTTTTGAACTAATCTCATCACTATTACCTGATCCCGTGAATTAACGTGATATACTAGATTTGTACGTTGAGTCTCGAAACAAGTTAGTCTAGCCACATCGGTGATATCGTGATACATCGATTGTTAAGTCACAAATTTGATACCGCTCCGTAGATTTCTTTTGAACTAATCTCATCACTATTACCTGATCCCGTGAATTAACGTGATTTACTAGATTTGTACGTTGAGTCTCGAAACAATTCAGTCTAGCCACATCGGTGATATCGTGATACATCGATTGTTAAGTCACAAATTTGATACCGTTCCGTAGATTTCTTTTGAACTAATCTCATCACTATTACCTGATCCCGTGAATTAATGTGATATACTAGATTTGTACGTTGAGTCTCTAAAATATTCAGTCTAGCCACATCGGTGATATCGTGATACATCGATTGTTAAGTCACAAATTTGATACCGTTCTGTAGATTTCTTTTGAACTAATCTCATCACTATTACCTGATCCCGTGAATTAACGTGATATACTAGATTTGTACGTTGAATCTCGAAACAATTCAACATTGAAATCTTTAATCTCCTGATTTATGATTTCTGCATACTACCTTGATCAAAAAGTTTCAGGAACGCCCACCGTGTGGCACAGTCAGTCACCCGATTGGAATTCTTTTTTTTTGTTAGGTTACCTACCACATCTATCATTGACACTTCCCTCTAAATTTCAGCGTCATAGCTTGACATTTGTAAAAGTTACGCTATACTGAGTACATCTACCTTTGTGCGTGTTTTCGATTTTTTACATACATCGATTGTTAAGTCACAAATTTGATACCGTTCCGTAGATTTCTTTTGAACTAATCTCATCACTATTGCCTGATCCCGTGAATTAACGTTAACACTTGCCTTACTGTGCTAAATAATTCCGCCAGCCACTGTGCTGGACGCTCAGCATCCAGTGAAAAATGTATGTTTTAAATTAAAATTATGCAAAATCTGCTAGGTTATTTTTTGTAATTATGTAGCTATAAAATTATTTTATTATGTAAGTCCTGGTCACTCACTATCCATCATAGGGTGGCAAATGTTAAAGACTAGATTTGTACGTTTAGTCTCGAAACAATTCAACCTTTAAATCTATAATCTCCTGATTTATGATTTCTGTATATACAATAAGAGTTTCTTAACTTTTTTCGGCCGCACACCCCTTTACCAAAAACTTTTAAAACCGTCTCCCCCCTAGTCACGAACGCTCAGATTATGTACAGTAGAGGTTTAATAAGTGGTACATTGCGTGTACCATTGTGCAGTACTACGTCAAAAAAAGGTGGTACATAACGTGTACCACTAAGCCTGTAAGAATTAAGACTGATATGGCAATATGTATGTCGACTATATATCAGGTTAGCAGCTGTATTGAAGACAGACTGCAGTCCAGATTTTTTTTATTAAACATGAAAACCTCAACATTGAGTAAAAGTTTAAAACATTAGTTAAATTTAAACCACTAAATTATTAAACTACAAGTTAGGTTAGGAACAATTTCCATCTCTCGTATTATAGACAGGGTCCACAGTGGATACGAAACGATGTCAAGAGTGGATCTTGTCTCGAGTATAGCGCCACACTCTCTCTCTCTCTCTGTACAATCTTCGTACTGCATCTATGAGGAGAGTTCTTCAGAGAGGATCTCTCGCGACAGACACCGCTGGCAGCCACTTGAAACTAAAACATATTGCAGCTAGTCTTCAACCCCTATACGATAAGGGATGGTTTTTTCATGGTGTATTTTTTTGTAAATTTAATGGTCTTGTTTGCAAATGAGTCGAATAAATGTTGTAGAAATACATATTAACCATCAGGGTAGACAACGAAGACTGCGTGCAAGGCTTTTATATCTCGACAAATATCCTATTTCTCCTCGGTGTTATACGTTTTTTTCTTTCAAAATATAATTCTTTCATCAAGCCTTTGTCTTCCTCTACAACGCCTTCAGCTCACGTCTTCCTTCATTCTTTGGTTCTACTTGTCAAAATCATCCTTTTTTATCTTACTTAATACATAAACCTTAAATTCACATTCATTCCTAATTACTGCATTCCATATTCTGTCATACATTGGCTCATCTATGGCTCTGAATGCTGGACGATGTATAACTCTTACTCTAGGCAACTAGAAACTGCTCAAATGTGTATGCTAAGATGGTCAACTGGTGTGTCCCTAAGAGACAAAATAAAAAACTCACGCATTCGTGGAAGCCTAGGTGTTACAGACATCAACAGCAAGATGGAGGAGAGGTGGATGGATTTAGATGGTATGGGCACGTTGGACGCAGAGCACCCGATCACATTGTGAACCAGGCAATCTCCATGGATATTCCTCGAATAACAACCAGAGGAAGATCAAATAATTCATGGGTTGTGCAAAAAGATAACCTGATGCAAAGGCACGGTTTGGGGGACGTAGTCCGGGACAGAAGAGCATACAACCTGAGGACGAGGAGAGCTGACCCCAACAGTCTTCGCTGACAGTGAGGTCGGGTAGAGCCAGGGAGAAGATATTCTGTCGTACATTATCTATCACTCAATGTCTTATATTCAGTGTACATACTTCCGCTCAGGTTCCTTTCATTCTTTGTCCACGTCCAAGATTCACTGCAATACATCTTCTTCTTCCCAGTGTCATGTCAGGTTCCCCCAACGTTGACTATCACCTGAGAGTAGGCATCTTTGTTCCCTGGCAGCCCGAAAAAGATCCCCGACGCTCCTTATACCAGTCCAATCACGTATATTGTGGAGCCAGGAAATTTGCCTCCTGTCAACACCTCTTCGACCCTCTATTTTGCCTTGGATGATCAAGTGCAGTAATCAACAATGCAGGCAAATCTCCTGCAATACACCAGTCAGTATTAAACTACTATTGTGGACTATCATCTAAGCATATTTTGGTATTGTCCGGTAAGAGCATATTTGTTTTAGAGTCCCATTGACTTCGTTTCCTATCGCTATACGTCTTTAATATATTTCCCAACTCTTCCATCGACTTATACCCAAATAGCAGAATTACTTAACTTGCTCCAATAATTTATTGTTCTTCCATATATTTTGATGTCTTTCGTAGCCAAGTTGATAAGACGCCTGCCTCTCAGCCCGGAAGTTGCAGGTTCAAATCCCACTGGCACCCAGATTTAAAAAAAAAAATGGATTCCAGTCTGGTTTTCAATTCAGGAATCTTTACCATCTTTCTAGTTGGTTGGAAGAGATTGCCACATGGAAATATGTCCGCCAGATTGTACTGTATACAACGAAAGTGTAATACAATACAACAGTTTAATTTACGTGTACAAGGGTAAGGGCTGAAAAACATCTGATGTCCTCGCGTTAGGGCTCGCCTTCTATTGTTGGGGGTGTATCTCGACTAGGAGAATGTTATGAGATGAGCCCAGACCTTTTGATAGCTTCTCTCTTAAATGTATTTTCTCCGACATTGTCTTGAAATATATTGTATTAATTTTCAGGATACCTATACGTAGGTATAGGTTGGCGCAATAAGAACTGCAATTTAAAATTTAAATTACGTTCTGTAATCGTAAATCACTGTTTGATTAATTCCTAAGTTATGTACAATAGATGACGTGTGTCCATTATAAATATTATACCAAAAATGGATTCCAATCTGGTTTTCACTTGGTAGACCGCACAAAGGGGAATGTAGAGATGCATGTTGGGATATACTAAAAGAGACCGTAAACGAAACACCTGGATTGGCAATATAACAAAGATAGAAGACGTTATAAAGGTGTGCAAAAACATGAAGTGGCAATGGGCCGGCCACGTAGCCAGAATGTCAGACTCCCGATGGACGTCCGAAATAATTCAATGGTACCCAAGAGGCATAAAGAGGCCCAGAAGAAGTCCGAAGGTACGCTGGATAAATGAAATCAGGAAGCATGGCAGCATCACGTGGCATCAACGAGCAAAAAACCGAACTATTTAGAGTCAACTTGGGGAGACCTTTATCCAGCAGTGGATCGACCCTGGTTGACAATAATGATGATGATATGTATACAACTTGGGGAGACCTTCATCCTGCAGTGGATTGACCCTGGTTGACAATGGTGATGATGATGATAAGTATACAACTTGGGGAGACCTTTATACAGTAGTGGATCGACCCTGGTTGACAATGCTGATAATGATATGTATACAACTTGGGGAGACCTTCATCCAGGAGTGGATCGACCCTGGTTGACAATGATGATGATGATATGTATACAACTTGGGGAGACATTCATCCTGCAGTGGATCGACCCTGGTTGACAATGATGATGATGATATGTATACAACTTGGAGAGACCTTCATCCAGCAGTGGATCGACCCTGGTTGACAATGATGATGATGATGATATGTATACAACTTGGGGAGACCTTCATCCAGCAGTGGATCGACCCTGGTTGACAATGCTGATGATGATATGTATACAACTTGGGGAGACATTCATCCTGCAGTGGATCGACCCTGGTTGACAATGATGATGATGATATGTATACAACTTGGAGAGACCTTCATCCAGCAGTGGATCGACCCTGGTTGACAATGATGATGATGATGATATGTATACAACTTGGGGAGACCTTCATCCAGCAGTGGATCGACCCTGGTTGACAGGGTGATGATGATATGTATACAACTTGGGGAGACATTCATCCTGCAGTGGATCGACCCTGGTTGACAATGATGATGATGATATGTATACAACTTGGGGAGACATTCATCCTGCAGTGGATCGACCCTGGTTGACAATGGTGATGATGATGATATGTATACAACTTGGGGAGACCTTCATCCAGCAGTGGATCGACCCTGGTTGACAATGATGATGATGATGATATTTATACAACTTGGGGAGACCTTCATCCAGCAGTTGATCGACCCTGGTTGACAATGATGATGATGATGATATTTATACAACTTGGGGAGACCTTCATTCCGCAGTGGATCGACCCTGGTTGACAATGATGATGATGATGATATTTATACAACTTGGGGAGACCTTCATCCCGCAGTGGATCGACCCTGGTTGACAATGATGATGATGATATGTATACAACTTGGGGAGACCTTCATCCAGCAGTGGATCGACCCTGGTTGACAATGATGATGATGATATGTATACAACTTGGGGAGACCTTCATCCAGCAGTGGATCGACCCTGGTTGACAATGATGATGATGATGATATGTATACAACTTGGGGAGACCTTCATCCAGCAGTGGATCGACCCTGGTTGACAATGATGATGATGATGATATGTATACAACTTGGGGAGACCTTCATCCAGCAGTGGATCGACCCTGGTTGACAATGATGATGATGATATGTATACAACTTGGAGAGACCTTCATCCAGCAGTGGATCGACCCTGGTTGACAATGATGATGATGATGATATGTATACAACTTGGGGAGACCTTCATCCAGCAGTGGATCGACCCTGGTTGACAATGCTGATGATGATATGTATACAACTTGGGGAGACATTCATCCTGCAGTGGATCGACCCTGGTTGACAATGATGATGATGATATGTATACAACTTGGAGAGACCTTCATCCAGCAGTGGATCGACCCTGGTTGACAATGATGATGATGATATGTATACAACTTGGGGAGACCTTCATCCAGCAGTGGATCGACCCTGGTTGACAATGCTGATGATGATATGTATACAACTTGGGGAGACATTCATCCTGCAGTGGATCGACCCTGGTTGACAATGATGATGATGATATGTATACAACTTGGGGAGACATTCATCCTGCAGTGGATCGACCCTGGTTGACAATGGTGATGATGATGATATGTATACAACTTGGGGAGACCTTCATCCAGCAGTGGATCGACCCTGGTTGACAATGATGATGATGATGATATTTATACAACTTGGGGAGACCTTCATCCAGCAGTGGATCGACCCTGGTTGACAATGATGATGATGATGATATTTATACAACTTGGGGAGACCTTCATTCCGCAGTGGATCGACCCTGGTTGACAATGATGATGATGATAATATGTATACAACTTGGGGAGACCTTCATCCAGCAGTGGATCGACCCTGGTTGACAATGATGATGATGATGATATGTATACAACTTGGGGAGACCTTCATCCAGCAGTGGATCGACCCTGGTTGACAATGCTGATGATGATATGTATACAACTTGGGGAGACATTCATCCTGCAGTGGATCGACCCTGGTTGACAATGATGATGATGATATGTATACAACTTGGGGAGACATTCATCCTGCAGTGGATCGACCCTGGTTGACAATGGTGATGATGATGATATGTATACAACTTGGGGAGACCTTCATCCAGCAGTGGATCGACCCTGGTTGACAATGATGATGATGAGGATATGTATACAACTTGGGGAGACCTTCATCCAGCAGTGGATCGACCCTGGTTAACAATGGTGATGATGATGATATGTATACAACTTGGGGAGACCTTCATCCAGCAGTGGATCGACCCTGGTTGACAATGCTGATGATGATATGTATACAACTTGGGGAGACATTCATCCAGCAGTGGATCGACCCTGGTTGACAATGATGATGATGATATGTATACAACTTGGGGAGACATTCATCCTGCAGTGGATCGACCCTGGTTGACAATGGTGATGATGATGATATGTATACAACTTGGGGAGACCTTCATCCAGCAGTGGATCGACCCTGGTTGACAATGATGATGATGATGATATGTATACAACTTGGGGAGACCTTTATCCAGCAGTGGATCGACCCTGGTTAGCAATGATGATGATGATGATATTTATACAACTTGGGGAGACCTTCATCCCGCAGTGGATCGACCCTGGTTGACAATGATGATGATGATGATATGTATACAACTTGGGGAGACCTTCATCCAGCAGTGGATCGACCCTGGTTGACAATGATGATGATGATGATATGTATACAACTTGGGGAGACCTTCATCCAGCAGTGGATCGACCCTGGTTGACAATGATGATGATGATATGTATACAACTTGGGGAGACATTCATTCTGCAGTGGATCGACCCTGGTTGACAATGGTGATGATGATGATATGTATACAACTTGGGGAGACCTTCATCCAGCAGTGGATCGACCCTGGTTGACAATGATGATGATGATGATATTTATACAACTTGGGGAGACCTTCATCCAGCAGTGGATCGACCCTGGTTGACAATGATGATGATGAGGATATGTATACAACTTGGGGAGACCTTCATCCAGCAGTGGATCGACCCTGGTTGACAATGATGATGATGATATGTATACAACTTGGGGAGACCTTCATCCAGCAGTGGATCGACCCTGGTTGACAATGATGATGATGATATGTATACAACTTGGGGAGACCTTCATCCAGCAGTGGATCGACCCTGGTTGACAATGATGATGATGATATGTATACAAATTGGGGAGACCTTCATCCAGCAGTTGATCGACCCTGGTTGACAATGATGATGATGATATGTATACAACTTGGGGAGACCTTCATCCAGCAGTGGATCGACCCTGGTTGACAATGATGATGATGATATGTATACAACTTGGGGAGACCTTCATCCAGCAGTGGATCGACCCAGGTTGACAATGCTGATGATGATATGTATACAACTTGGGGAGACCTTCATCCAGCAGTGGATCGACCCTGGTTGACAATGATGATGATGATGATATGTATACAACTTGGGGAGACCTTCATCCAGCAGTGGATCGACCCTGGTTGACAATGATGATGATGATGATATGTATACAACTTGGGGAGACCTTCATCCAGCAGTGGATCGACCCTGGTTGACAATGATGATGATGATATGTATACAACTTGGGGAGACCTTCATCCAGCAGTGGATCGACCCTGGTTGACAATGATGATGATGATATGTATACAACTTGGGGAGACCTTCATCCAGCAGTGGATCGACCCTGGTTGACAATGCTGATGATGATATGTATACAACTTGGGGAGACATTCATCCTGCAGTGGATCGACCCTGGTTGACAATGATGATGATGATATGTATACAACTTGGGGAGACATTCATCCTGCAGTGGATCGACCCTGGTTGACAATGGTGATGATGATGATATGTATACAACTTGGGGAGACCTTCATCCAGCAGTGGATCGACCCTGGTTGACAATGGTGATGATGATGATATGTATACAACTTGGGGAGACCTTCATCCAGCAGTGGATCGACCCTGGTTGACAATGATGATGATGATGATATTTATACAACTTGGGGAGACCTTCATCCCGCAGTGGATCGACCCTGGTTAACAATGATGATGATGATGATATGTATACAACTTGGGGAGACCTTCATCCAGCAGTGGATCGACCCTGGTTGACAATGATGATGATGATGATATTTATACAACTTGGGGAGACCTTCATCCAGCAGTGGATCGACCCTGGTTGATAATGATGATGATGATGATATTTATACAACTTGGGAAGACCTTCATCCAGCAGTGGATCGACCCTGGTTGACAATGATGATGATGATATGTATACAACTTGGGGAGACATTCATTCTGCAGTGGATCGACCCTGGTTGACAATGGTGATGATGATGATATGTATACAACTTGGGGAGACCTTCATCCAGCAGTGGATCGACCCTGGTTGACAATGATGATGATGATGATATTTATACAACTTGGGGAGACCTTCATCCAGCAGTGGATCGACCCTGGTTGACAATGATGATGATGATGATATTTATACAACTTGGGGAGACCTTCATCCAGCAGTGGATCGACCCTGGTTGACAATGATGATGATGATGATATTTATACAACTTGGGGAGACCTTCATCCCGCAGTGGATCGACCCTGGTTGACAATGATGATGATGATGATATGTATACAACTTGGGGAGACCTTCATCCAGCAGTGGATCGACCCTGGTTGACAATGATGATGATGATGATATGTATACAACTTGGGGAGACCTTCATCCAGCAGTGGATCGACCCTGGTTGACAATGATGATGATGATGATATGTTTACAACTTGGGGAGACCTTCATCCAGCAGTGGATCGACCCTGGTTGACAATGGTGATGATGATGATATGTATACAACTTGGGGAGACCTTCATCCAGCAGTGGATCGACCCTGGTTGACAATGATGATGATGATATGTATACAACTTGGGGAGACCTTCATCCAGCAGTGGATCGACCCTGGTTGACAATGATGATTATGATGATATGTATACAACTTGGGGAGACCTTCATCCAGCAGTGGATCGACCCTGGTTGACAATGATGATGATGATGATATGTATACAACTTGGGGAGACCTTCATCCAGCAGTGGATCGACCCTGGTTGACAATGATGATGATGAGGATATGTATACAACTTGGGGAGACCTTCATCCAGCAGTGGATCGACCCTGGTTGACAATGATGATGATGATATGTATACAACTTGGGGAGACCTTCATCCAGCAGTGGATCGACCCTGGTTGACAATGATGATGATGATATGTATACAACTTGGGGAGACCTTCATCCAGCAGTGGATCGACCCAGGTTGACAATGCTGATGATGATATGTATACAACTTGGGGAGACCTTCATCCAGCAGTGGATCGACCCTGGTTGACAATGATGATGATGATGATATGTATACAACTTGGGGAGACCTTCATCCAGCAGTGGATCGACCCTGGTTGACAATGATGATGATGATGATATGTATACAACTTGGGGAGACCTTCATCCAGCAGTGGATCGACCCTGGTTGACAATGATGATGATGATATGTATACAACTTGGGGAGACCTTCATCCAGCAGTGGATCAACCCTGGTTGACAATGATGATGATGATGATATGTATACAACTTGGGGAGACCTTCATCCAGCAGTGGATCGACCCTGGTTGACAATGATGATGATGATGATATGTTTACAACTTGGGGAGACCTTCATCCAGCAGTGGATCGACCCTGGTTGACAATGATGATGATGATGATATGTATACAACTTGGGGAGACCTTCATCCAGCAGTGGATCGACCCTGGTTGACAATGATGATGATATGTATACAACTTGGGGAGACCTTCATCCAGCAGTGGATCGACCCTGGTTGACAATGATGATGATATGTATACAACTTGGGGAGACCTTCATCCAGCAGTGGATCGACCCTGGTTGACAATGATGATGATGATGATATGTATACAACTTGGGGAGACCTTCATCCAGCAGTGGATCGACCCTGGTTGACAATGATGATGATGATGATATGTATACAACTTGGGGAGACCTTCATCCAGCAGTGGATCGACCCTGGTTGACAATGATGATGATGATATGTATACAACTTGGGGAGACCTTCATCCAGCAGTGGATCGACCCTGGTTGACAATGATGATGATGATATGTATACAACTTGGGGAGACCTTCATCCAGCAGTGGATCGACCCTGGTTGACAATGATGATGATGAGGATATATATACAACTTGGGGAGACCTTCATCCAGCAGTGGATCGACCCTGGTTGACAATGATGAGGATGATATGTATACAACTTGGGGAGACCTTCATCCAGCAGTGGATCGACCCTGGTTGACAATGATGATGATGAGGATATGTTTACAACTTGGGGAGATCTTCATCCAGCAGTGGATCGACCCTGGTTGACAATGATGATGATGATATGTATACAACTTGGGGAGACCTTCATCCAGCAGTGGATCGACCATGGTTGACAATGATGATGATGATATGTATACAACTTGGGGAGACCTTCATCCAGCAGTGGATCGACCCTGGTTGACAATGATGATGATGATATGTATACAACTTGGGGAGACCTTCATCCAGCAGTGGATCGACCCTGGTTGACAATGATGATGATGATATGTATACAACTTGGGGAGACCTTCATCCAGCAGTGGATCGACCCTGGTTGACAATGATGATGATGATATGTATACAACTTGGGGAGACCTTCATCCAGCAGTGGATCGACCCTGGTTGACAATGATGATGATGATATGTATACAACTTGGGGAGACCTTCATCCAGCAGTGGATCGACCCTGGTTGACAATGATGATGATGATATGTATACAACTTGGGGAGACCTTCATCCAGCAGTGGATCGACCCTGGTAACAAAGATGATGATGATATGTATACAACTTGGGGAGACCTTCATCCAGCAGTGGATCGACCCTGGTTGACAATGATGATGATGATATGTATACAACTTGGGGAGACCTTCATCCAGCAGTGGATCGACCCTGGTTGACAATGATGATGATGATATGTATACAACTTGGGGAGACCTTCATCCAGCAGTGGATCGACCCAGGTTGACAATGCTGATGATGATATGTATACAACTTGGGGAGACCTTCATCCAGCAGTGGATCGACCCTGGTTGACAATGATGATGATGATGATATGTATACAACTTGGGGAGACCTTCATCCAGCAGTGGATCGACCCTGGTTGACAATGAAGATGATGATGATATGTATACAACTTGGGGAGACCTTCATCCAGCAGTGGATCGACCCTGGTTGACAATGATGATAATGATATATATACAACTTGGGGAGACCTTCATCCAGCAGTGGATCGACCCTGGTTGACAATGATGATGATGATATGTATACAACTTGGGGAGACCTTCATCCAGCAGTGGATCGACCCTGGTTGACAATGACGATGATGATATGTATACAACTTGGGGAGACCTTCATCCAGCAGTGGATCGACCCTGGTTGACAATGATGATGATGATATGTATACAACTTGGGGAGACCTTCATCCAGCAGTGGATCGACCCTGGTTGACAATGATGATGATGATATGTATACAACTTGGGGAGACCTTCATCCAGCAGTGGATCGACCCTGGTTGACAATGATGATGATGATATGTATACAACTTGGGGAGACCTTCATCCAGCAGTGGATCGACCCTGGTTAACAATGATGATGATGATATGTATACAACTTGGGGAGACCTTCATCCAGCAGTGGATCGACCCTGGTTGACAATGATGATGATGATATGTATACAACTTGGGGAGACCTTCATCCAGCAGTGGATCGACCCTGGTTGACAATGATGATGATGATATGTATACAACTTGGGGAGACCTTCATCCAGCAGTGGATCGACCCAGGTTGACAATGCTGATGATGATATGTATACAACTTGGGGAGACTTTCATCCAGCAGTGGATCGACCCTGGTTGACAATGATGATGATGATGATATGTATACAACTTGGGGAGACCTTCATCCAGCAGTGGATCGACCCTGGTTGACAATGATGATGATGATGATAGGTATACAACTTGGGGAGACCTTCATCCAGCAGTGGATCGACCCTGGTTGACAATGATGATGATGATATGTATACAACTTGGGGAGACCTTCATCCAGCAGTGGATCGACCCTGGTTGACAATGATGATGATGATATGTATACAACTTGGGGAGACCTTCATCCAGCAGTGGATCGACCCTGGTTGTCAATGATGATGATGATGATATGTATACAACTTGGGGAGACCTTCATCCAGCAGTGGATCGACCCTGGTTGACAATGATGATGATGATATGTATACAACTTGGGGAGACCTTCATCCAGCAGTGGATCGACCCTGGTTGACAATGATGATGATGATATGTATACAACTTGGGGAGACCTTCATCCAGCAGTGGATCGACCCTGGTTGACAATGATGATGATGATATGTATACAACTTGGGGAGACCTTCATCCAGCAGTGGATCGACCCTGGTTGATAATGATGATGATGATGATATGTATACAACTTGGGGAGACCTTCATCCAGCAGTGGATCGACCCTGGTTGACAATGATGATGATGATGATATGTATACAACTTGGGGAGACCTTCATCCAGCAGTGGATCGACCCTGGTTGATAATGATGATGATGATGATATGTATACAACTTGGGGAGACCTTCATCCAGCAGTGGATCGACCCTGGTTGACAATGATGATGATGATATGTATACAACTTGGGGAGACCTTCATCCAGCAGTGGATCGACCCTGGTTGACAATGATGATGATGATATGTATACAACTTGGGGAGACCTTCATCCAGCAGTGGATCGACCCTGGTTGACAATGATGATGATGATATGTATACAACTTGGGGAGACCTTCATCCAGCAGTGGATCGACCCTGGTTGATAATGATGATGATGATGATATGTATACAACTTGGGGAGACCTTCATCCAGCAGTGGATCGACCCTGGTTGACAATGATGATGATGATGATATGTATACAACTTGGGGAGACCTTCATCCAGCAGTGGATCGACCCTGGTTGACAATGATGATGATGATATGTATACAACTTGGGGAGACCTTCATCCAGCAGTGGATCGACCCTGGTTGACAATGATGATGATGATGATATGTATACAACTTGGGGAGACCTTCATCTAGCAGTGGATCGACCCTGGTTGACAATGATGATGATGATGATATGTATACAACTTGGGGAGACCTTCATCCAGCAGTGGATCGACCCTGGTTGACAATGATGATGATGATATGTATACAACTTGGGGAGACCTTCATCCAGCAGTGGATCGACCCTGGTTGACAATGATGATGATGATATGTATACAACTTGGGGAGACCTTCATCCAGCAGTGGATCGACCCTGGTTGACAATGAGGATGATGATGATATGTATACAACTTGGGGAGACCTTCATCCAGCAGTGGATCGACCCTGGTTGACAATGATGATGATGATATGTATACAACTTGGGGAGACCTTCATCCAGCAGTGGATCGACCCTGGTTGACAATGAGGATGATGATGATATGTATACAACTTGGGGAGACCTTCATCCAGCAGTGGATCGACCCTGGTTGACAATGATGATGATGATATGTATACAACTTGGGGAGACCTTCATCCAGCAGTGGATCGACCCAGGTTGACAATGAGGATGATGATGATATGTATACAACTTGGGGAGACCTTCATCCAGCAGTGGATCGACCCTGGTTGACAATGATGATGATGATATGTATACAACTTGGGGAGACCTTCATCCAGCAGTGGATCGACCCAGGTTGACAATGAGGATGATGATGATATGTATACAACTTGGGGAGACCTTCATCCAGCAGTGGATCGACCCTGGTTGACAATGATGATGATGATATGTATACAACTTGGGGAGACCTTCATCCAGCAGTGGATCGACCCTGGTTGACAATGAGGATGATGATGATATGTATACAACTTGGGGAGACCTTCATCCAGCAGTGGATCGACCCTGGTTGACAATGATGATGATGATATGTATACAACTTGGGGAGACCTTCATCCAGCAGTGGATCGACCCAGGTTGACAATGAGGATGATGATGATATGTATACAACTTGGGGAGACCTTCATCCAGCAGTGGATCGACCCTGGTTGACAATGATGATGATGACTATGTTGGTATCAATAAACTGTTTTAAAGCAATAAGTCCTGATTTATTTGAATGTAAATATTAAATAAACAAACAAAATCAACGGACATGACACAATATATGTGTAGGAAATCATCACAATGTTTATTATTACAGATAACATAACTATACAATCCGATATAAATCTAAAATCTTATAAAAAAACATGTTGAAATCGAACTCCCACATACAGAGTTGTCGGCAAAATAAATGCCATTATTTCTGACCACTCGCTGGATATACCTAAATGGTCATGAAGACGAGCCCACTGATTTCGAAACATCAATTTATTATCATCCCATACATTAAATGAAAGAATTCACGCAAAACACACCTAACATATTCTTAACACACCTAACATATCCTTACACACAACTCCTTAAATCTTCTTCTTCCTGGCACTGTCCCAACTCATTGGCTAGGTAGGCTGATGGGGTCGGCTCTTCTCGTTCTTGGGCTGTATGTTCTTCGGTTCTGGGTGTCGCTTTAATCTAGGCCGTTTCTTTGCGGGATTTTAGAGTATTGAGTCATCCAGAAGTTCTTTGGTCTTCCTCTGGACGGCTGTCGAGGAAGATCCACAGACATTACCTGATTTACAGTATGGTCTGGTGATTTCCGTCTTATGTGCCCGTACCATCTCAATAAATCAATAAAAAAAAACATTTTTCTTGTTGGAACAAATTTTAACCATCTTAGACTATATAAATCTAAAAAAGTCATATAATCAATATGTCTATCATAGGAGAGCTTACTATGCATGCCAATGACTGAGTGAGACTTACAATTGTTAGTAACAGGTTCCAGAGTTTCACTGTGAGGAAAGTAAAGGATGAAGTTAAAAAGAAAAGCGGTGAACTGGGAGTCAACCTATGTTTGAATATAGCACAAGGCCATGACCAGAATGATGCTAAACATTCTCGACGAGATAAGACATCTTCGCTAATTTTCAAGTGTTATCTGTCGAAGCAGCAATGTGTAATCTCATCATCTTTGTATTGCTTCAAACGACGACTTAAAAATATAACAACCTTTTCAATGATGAAATATAATTCTCCATAACTCCTATATTTTTGTTCTTCCTTATTCCCTTTCCTTTGTCTTTGAAGTCCTTTGCAAATAATAAATTTTACTATTTTCGTTTATTTTTCAAGGTTTCAAGTATCCTTTTATTTTCTTATTAGAGGCTGTAACCTTTCACCCAGCAATTGGTGTTACGTGATGAAACCTTATCCTGTTTTTTGTCCATAAAGCGAACCCTAGGGTCAACTTTACGTACCCTGATAGGGAGATGGCATGATGGTATATATTAAACAAATATGTTGTTTATAGTTAAGGCATTAACGTTGTGGAGGTTTAAAGACATTGTAATTTATTTTTATCAAACACTGTTTATTCCACTTTTCTTGTGACGGTATAACCCTACCGGTTTCAAGGCTTCCACCTCATCTTCAGGGGAGCACACACAAGACTATATGATGTTCGAACTGGTACCAATATACACGCTTCAACGGTTGGGGGCTGAGGGGTGAGGGAGGCATGGGACGATTTCGGCCAAGAGCGGAGAGATTTTTCGGATATAACTGTTCAACAGATGTTCGGATCGATGTACTGACTTAGAAATTTCTAGGGCCTTTAGTCTGTCCAATTTATTTCCGTTACTACTGATTGTAAGAATGAGTAAGAATTTGGCATCATCGATAGAAAAAATATGGTTTTAACGGTGACAATGATTAGACATTTCTGAATAAATTTGTTAAGGCGGATTTGTGTTCACGAAATGTCGAGATTTGATAAAAATAAATTACAAAAATTAAATAACTTATTTAATACGCAACACTTTTAGTGATGAAAGGCACAAAGTGATCTACTCTCAACAGTTATCTTTATTTAAAAAAAAGACTGATGGAGAGAAGAGTCCCTTCCGTGTTAAAGGACCAGCAATGTTACCTTTGACCAGTTCCAGGACGAGATAGAGGCAGTCAGGGCTATCCTGCTCGGCCACGAGGGAGATATATGGAGATGGCTGATCTGCCGCATGATCCGTACCTCAGCCTCCACGTAGTACTCCTTGCAGCGACACTTTGCCTTGTCTATGATCTTCAGGGCAAATTCATCAACAGGATCCATAAACTATATGATTAGAAAATTAACACTGTACATGTCGGTCATTAGAGATTTATAAACGTAAATATTTCATCGTTGTCTTAATATGTTCTTACAAACCCTCCCAGGCCCTAGAAATAAGTGGTGCGCGAGAAAAGAACCTCATCACATCAACAGGATCCATAAACTATATGATTAGAAATTTAACATTGTACATATCGGTCACTAGATTTATAAACGTAAATATTTCATCGTTGTCTTAATATGTTCTTACAAACCCTCCCAGCCCCTAGAAATATGTGGAGCGCGAGAAAAGAGCCTCATCACATGTGCCTTCTACTGCTACATTTTCAATTGAAAATATATGGAGTTACATAGTTTACCAAAAGGTGTATATTAAGGGTTCACAAGACCCAAATTCCTCATGTAAATTTGTACCTTAAATGAATGTTTCAGATATGAGTATAACGGACCCCCCCATATCAGAATCAACTCCCGACTTCCATCATAACATTGGCATAATAGTATTGTTGTCTGTACAAGATTGCTTTATGGCAATAAAGTCGCCAGCCATTATGGTCTTCACATAGAAATTATGTACAACTCAGCTTATAAAACTCGAGGATTTGTAATGAGAATCTCTAAGTCATTTGAACACCAATTGGTGCTCAAAACGTTGTTTAATTCATTGATCCGTAGCAAATTAGAAAGCAATGCTTGCATTTGGCGTCCGGTGGAGGCGCAGAACTCACTCATGGTGGAGAAGGTACCAAAATATATATCTACGATATCTCTATATGAGAGAGTTTGGTGTCTATCCATGGCTTTATCCTACTCAGTTTCTGCT